>CM038682.1:360074786-360270304 GCA_021605205.1 Aegilops longissima | reverse complement strand
ACAATTTATTTAGAAGAGTTTTAAAAATTAATGATATAATGCCATGATGACATGATGCAATGCAAGAGATGACAAGATGAATGCACAAACAAAACAAATCACATGGCAAAACTCGGAAACCCTGGAAGGCAACTGAAGCTCCGGTCTTGGGGCGTCACAGCGAGTCCTAGAGATTCGAAGTAACAAGCGGCGCACTCCGGGTGATCTAACGCAGACAAACAACAAGCATACAATAAGTACTCATCTAATGCACAGGGAAATCTCGAATAAAAGATCTAACCAGAAAGTTCAACTTAAGAACCCTGGTTGCAAAAGAATCGAATCAAAATAAACTCCGAAAGTCGAAACTCGAGAGAGAACGTCTCGGTTTAGCGATCTGAAATTAGGTCAAAATTCCACAGTGGCAAAACTCTGTGAAAGTAGGATAATCGGAACGGCGGTTTCGTTACGAAACTCCAGGCGCTTGAATCACCTGATTCCGATAAACGAGCGAGAAATAAAACAGTTTTGAAAATCAGATCTGAAATCAAATCAAAAAATAACGGATTAATTCCGATTAAAAAGAAAAACGACGAACGAGTTAAATTGCGAACGTTCGTTAACAGAACGTATCCAACGAACGCGTTCACTGAAACGAACGGTTCGGTGAACGTCCGTTAAATAAGAAAACCGAACAAAAACAAAACCAATCTAGGTTTTCTAAAAAAAACCAAACATGTTTTTTTAAATAAAACCGGATCGGTTCGAGGGGAGAAAACCGGTTCGGGCGGCGGGGCGGGGCTACCTCCGGCGGTCACCGCGGCTCCAGCGGGTCTCCGTGGTCAAGTGGGTCGGTGGGTGGCGGCGGGGTCGGCGAGGGGCTCGAAGCGACGGCGGGCGTGCTCGGCGACGAGGGCGACGGCGGCGGCGTTGAGGCGGCGGCTGGCTCGGTCGCAGGCGGGCTTGGGCGATGGCGAGAGAGAGAGGGGGGGCGGGTATTTAAGGAGGGAGGGGGCTCCGCTGCTTGGGAGGGGCGACGGTCCCGGGCGGAGCGGACTCGGGCGGGCGGCGCTCGTCTGTGCGGGACTCGAGCGGGTCGAGCCTTGAGGAGGAGGGGAGGTGGGCAGAAGTCTGTGGGCACAGGGCTGGCTGGTCTGGGCAGCTGGGCCTCGGTCCAGTGAAGGCGTTTTTTAAAATAAACTTTAAAACAAAACAAATAAAATAAATATCAAATGAACTCCAAATTAATTAAAACAAATTTTCTCCGACTCCTAAAAATGAGTCGAACAAAATGAACTTTAAAAATAAATACATGCATAATTTTTTTTTTAAATTGCTCATTTTTGCCTAAGCAAAATAAATCTTCAAAACCCAAATTTGGTTTATTTATAATATCTTCATTTTTCCTATTTGTTTGGGAAAGTCATATTATTCCCTCTCAAGATATTTTTGTAGGAAAACTTTATGAAGATAATTTAAATAATCCAATGATCCTATTTTCAAAATTTGAGAGATCCCAAATATGAAAATTATGAAACTTCCAACTCTCTCCGAGGGTCCTTGAGTTGCGTGAAATTTCTAGGATCGGAAAATGCGAGAAAATATGATATGCATGATGACCTAATGTATAACATTCCAAATTGAAAATTTGGGATGTTACACCTACGCACTGAGCGTAAAATAAACTAAACGGGCCTAGGGTTAAATGAGTTGGGCCGGGCTAAATAAAATAAACCCTAACTAATCTAAACCGTAACGAACCGGCCGAACCGGGCGGTTTTATTTAAAAAAAGATACCCCTTCGGGGGTTCTAATCTACACCGCCGATTTGAGATCGGACGGGGGAGGTGATTCCGGCGACTAACCGGAGCTCGGCGTGCGGCGGCAAGTCGACGAGGCTCGAGGGCGTCAGGGAGGTCGGGGAGTAGCCGGCGTGGTCTTGTGGAGCTCGGGAAGCTTTCGGTGGAGTCGGGGGAGATCGGGGATGGCTAGGGCGGCGACGGCGACGAGTATGGCGGCGGCGGGGACTCTGGTTCAGCGAGCTCGTCAAGAGAGGGAGAGGGGGTCCGGCGAGGGCTAGGGGGGAAATGGGTGCGGGGCGAGGGCTTAAATAGCCAGGGGCCTCGGCCTAGCTTCGGGGGGCGATCGGGGACGGATCGGGATCCCGGATCCTTCGGGATCCGGCGATCTGCGGGCGACGCGGGCGTGGGGGGGGGGTTGACGAAGGGGAGGGTCCCGCTGTCGGTGAGAGGAGAGGGTGGGGAGCGAGCGGCGGCCGATCACGGAGGGAGTTCAAGGGCGAGGTGAGAGGGAGCTGGGCCGCTCGGTGGCTGGGCTGGCCAGGCTGGGCTGGCTGGGGTGGCCGGGCTGGCTGGTGGGGTTGCGGGCTGGCCGGGCTGGGGCCTAGGCATGGCGCTGGGTGGGTTTCTCTTTTTTTTTTAAAATAAAACAAAAGAGTATAACTTTTAAAATATAAATATTTTATATAGGGTATATATATACCAAAATGATCAGGAATATTCCTTTCATTTGAACATTTTTCCAAAGGCAAAATCCAAACTTTATAAAATCCATTTTTTTCAAATTCAAATAAAATTCAGATTTGAATCCAAATCTTTTGGCAATGTTTTCCTCTGATATTTTTGGAGTGTCATGTTTACTCCCCTCATACTTTTGATCAAGTATTTATCAGGCATAGTTTTTGAAATGTTTCCCACTTGCCAAAGTTTGAATTCAAATTCAAAACTCAAAATTCTCTGAAACTTCAAATGGCATTCAAATTCAAATAGGATGCATAGGATGCTTAACTATAATTGTAAAACATTCCAAATAGGAAATTTGGGATGTTACAAACCTACCCACCTTAAGATGAATCTCGCCCTCGAGATTCGGGTTGGCTAGCAAATAGGTGCGGGTGGTCTCGAAGAAGGTCTTCTTCGCGCTCCCAGGTGGCTTCTTCCTCGGTGTGGTGACTCCACAACACCTTGCAAAACTTGATGACATTGCTGCGGGTGACTCTGCTTGTAGTCTCGAGAATCCGGACGGGTTTCTCCTTGTAGGTCAGATCACTGTCAAGCTGTATGGCCTCTAGGGGCACTGTGTCTCTCAACGGAACATCGGCCATGTCGGCATGACACTTCTTCACCGAGAAACATGGAAGACATCATGAACTCCGGACAATCCTTCCGCAATTCCAACTTGTAAGCAACCTCTCCACGACGTTCGAGGATTTTGTAGGGCCAATGAATCGGGTGCTAACTTTCCTTGACACCAAACCTCTTGATTCCACGGCGTGAGACACACGAAGGTATGCTCGATCTCCCACTTCGTAAGTCACTTCCTTGCGCTTCTTCGTCGGCATAACTCTTCCGTCTTGGACTGTGCTATCTTGAGCCTGTCTCGAATCAGCTTGACTTTCTCGAATCCTCGATAAGATCGGAACCGAAAAGTGATCGATCTCCAACACTATCCCACAACAATGGTGTTCGCACCTCCTTCCGTATAGAGCTTGAAAGGGGCCATCTTCGATGGATTGATAACTGTTGTTGTATGAGAACTCTGCGTATGGCAAATTATCATCCCAGCTAGACCCATAGTCTAGCACACAAGCTCTCAACATGTCCTCCGAATCTGGTTGACTCTCTCGGTCCATCCATCCGTCTGCGGATGAAAAGCTGTCTTGAATTCCAGCCTCGTACCCAAAGTTTCATGCAATCTGCTTCCAAAACTTTGAGGTAAACTCGTTCCTCTATCGACACGATTTTCCTCGGAACTCCATGCGGACATCGATCCTGGTCATGTATATCTTGGCCAACTTAGCACCGGTATAGGTAGTCTTCACGGAATGAAGTGAGCTACCTTGGTCAAACGATCAACCACTACCCAGATAGAATCATAGCTGAACGGGTCTGGGTAATCCTGTGATGAAATCCATTCCAAGTTTCTCCCATTTCCAATCGGGAATCGGCAAAGGTTGGAGTAACCCTGCTGGCTTCGATGTTCGCCTTTACACGATGACAAACATCGCATCTTGCTACGTACTCGCAATATCCTTCTTCATACATGTCCACGAAACTTTCCTTCAAATCCGGTACATCTTGGTGTTGCGGGGTGAATCGAGTACGGTGAATCATGAGCCTCTGAAGAATTAGCTTCCTGAGTTCGGGATCATTGGGCACACAAATCGATCCTCGAACCATATAGTTCCGTGTTCATCCTTACGGAATCCTTTAGCTTTTCCTTCATCCATCTTTTGCTTTATCTCATCAATTTCCTTGTCCGACTTACGGCTTCACGAATCCTTTCGGTCAAGGTGGACTGAACTTCGAGTTGCAACGAATCCTCTCGAACTATCTCCATCGGAGATCTCGAGGTCATCAACTAACTCTGGGGTAATCCTCCTGCTGTAGAGTATACACATAACTCTTACGGCTCAAAGCATCTGCTACAACATTAGCCTTACAGGTGGTAATGCAATCTCATGTCATAGTCCTTGATCAACTCTAGCCATCTCCTCCACGAGGTTCAATTCCTTCTGCGTGAAAATATATTTCAAGCTCTTGTGATCTGTGTAAACATCGCAGCGGTTTCCGATGAGGAAATGTCTCCAGTTCTTGAGTGCATGCACTCTGACCGCTAACTCCAAATCATGTGTGGCATAATTCATCTCGTGAGGTCGTGGCTGTGCGGAGGCATAAGCTACAACTTTTCCTTCCTGCATGAGTACTCCTCCGAGTCCTTGACGAGAAGCGTCACAATAGACCTGGTATTCCTTGTGTATGTCCGCAAAATCAATATCGGGCTGTGACCAACCGTTTCTTCAATTCCTGAAAACTGGCTTCACATTCCTCGGTCCAAACATACTTGGCTTCCTTCTTCAACAGCTCACCATGGGTTTGGCAATCTTGAGAAGTTCTCAATAAACCTCCGATAATATCCTGCGAGTCCGAAAACTGCGGATCTCCTTGGTCGAGGTGGGTGACGCCAATTGGTGGTGATTCAACCTTGGCGGGATCGACCGCTATTCCTTCCCTGAAATAACATGTCCGAGGAATCCAACTTCCTTCACCAAAATTCACATTTGCTGAATTTGGCATACATCTGATGTTCTCGAAGTTTCTCCAGAACTAGACGCAAATGTTCCTTATGCTCTTCCTCGCTCTTGGAGAAAATCAATATATCATTGATGAACACCACGACAAACTTATCCAGATATTCCATAAACACCTTGTTCATCAAATTCATGAAGTACGCAGGAGCATTAGTCAATCCAAATGACATGACGGTATACTCATATAAACCATACCTGGTAGTGAATGCTGTTTTGGGTATATCCTTTTCACGGATCTTCAACTGATGATACCCTGATCGAAGATCGATCTTAGAGAATACCTTGGCTCCAACTAGCTGATCAAACAAATCGTTAATCATCGGCAGAGGGTACTTGTTCTTGATGGTTACTTCGTTCAATGCACGATAATCCACAACCATCCTCAAGCTTCCATCCTTCTTCTCTACCAAGAGAACTGGGGCTCCCCAAGGTGATGAGCTTGGACGAATATATCCTTTCTCCAATAACTCATTAATTTGATCCTTGATCTCTTTCAACTCATTCGGTGGCATCCGATAAGGTCTCTTGGATATTGGGGCTGTGCCGGGCAATAGCTCAATCAGAAACTTAATGTCCCTGTCCGGTGGCATTCCTGGTAATTCCTCCGGAAAAACATCGGGAAAATCTTGCACTACTGGCACTTCCTCCTGAACAACTCCCGTGAGGGAATGCACCTGATTCTTCATCCGATGTGCTGGCTACATACTTGATCCTCTTACGCTCGGGGTGGTGAGCAGAATAGACTTCTTGAGCACAGATCTATGTTCCCTTCAAAATTCGACAACCAATCCATGCCTAGGATTACATCCAAGGTCTGGGTTTCCAACACTATGAGGTCCGCGGGAAATTTATGGTTCCCGATGTTGAGGGTTGCATGACAGCCTAGGCCTGCCATCATTTCTCCTCCTGGAACCCCGCGAAGGGGCTTCTAAGGGTTTTAGTGGGCAACCCGTACTTTTCCACAACTACCCTTGATATGAATGAATCGTTGCACCGTAATCAAAGAGTACCAAAACTGAACGTGAATTCAATAAAAACTTACCAACTACAGTGTCTGGCTGATCATAGACGTCCTCCACGTCGATGTGGTTCACCTGAGCACGAGGGAACGGATTGGGCTTCTTCGCTGAGCCTCCATTGCCGTTTCCATTCCTCTGCTTGGCCTCCGGGCAGTCGGTGGCATAGTGCCCTGTCTTCTGGCACTTGAAACAGGTGATGTGGCTCAGATCCTTCGAAGCCGGGGCAGAACGGTGCTGATTGCCATTACCATTGCCATTGCCATTGCCATGGCCTGACTTGTTGTCCTGGCTGCGGTTGTTCCCATTTCCTCCATGGTTATGATGGGTGTGCCCTCCTGAGTATGGTGCATAACGGGGCTTCTGCTGAGCTCCCGAGTTGTGCTTCCCCTGGCTGTACTTCCGCTTGCGGCTTTCGATCTGCTGCTGCTTGCCTTCAAGTATGGTGGCCTTGTCTACCAGCTCCTGGTAGTTGTTGAAGGTAGCCACAATAAGCTGCATGCTCAGTTCATCATTGAGTCCCTCAAGGAACTTCTCCTGCTTTGCGGCATCTGTGGCCACATCATCGGGGCATAGCGGCGAGCTTGCTGAATTCATCCACGTCTTGTGCCACGATCACGGTTCCCTGGCGTAAGTTGCGAACTCACGCTTCTTCGACTCATGGCTCCAGCTGAGACATGGCGGTGCGGAAGGCTGCTGGAACTGATCCCATGTGATGGCACCAATGGGATAAGTGGCGGTGTAGTTCTCCCACCAAGAAGCTGCAGGTCCATCAAGTTGATCTTGCGCTGCAAAGCGCACCTTCTCAAAGATCGGTGCATCCAACCGTGATTAGTTCTCTTCCGACTTTATGGAGCCAATCATGAGCCACAATCGGCTCGGTGCTACTAGAGAACATGGCGGATTCAGCCTCGTGAATCGAGTCAAGTTGTCCACGAGGGGTGGTGGCGGTGGATTGTTGGCGTTGTTGTTCGATTCGGATGAGGAGCTGCATAAGTGCATTCTCTGCTTTGAGCAGTTGGGTGAGCTCGGCGGAAAACCAATTGTCACGTCTTGGAGGCATCCGTGTTTTGGAGTGGATGAGAAAATTAGAATAGAACAATGGTCTATGAGAAATAACACTACCCATATGAATGCACAATCATAACACACCAATCATTTATTCATTCCACTCAAACATGGTTCAAACTCGATTACAAAAGCTCATGACTAATCGAAGGAAAAAATATCGGCCTAACTGATCGACGAAAAAGGAAAAATAACATGGTGGTCGACTAAAAAGTCTTCATCAATAATTCTTGCGTCCTTAGTTGTGGCGCCCCCTCTTGTGACTCCCTTCAGTGGTACTCCCTTCATAATCCTGATCATTACTCACGAGGGGTCCTTCATCTCCACTCGGAAAAAGGTCCTCTCCCAAGTCCATCCTTTCCTCTATCGCGGCAAGCTTCATCTTCAGATCGTCGACTGTCTCCATGAAGTCCGCAACTTCTTCCTCATGGCCAAGGAAGTCTGCGCGTGCCTTCTCCTCCAGTTCCAGTTCACGGAACAAAAGCTTCCGGTGTGTCTTCGAGTTACGGCGAGTCTGAATCTCCCATTTCCTGAGAAGACACTCCAAGTCCTGGATGTAAGAGAGAGTGGAATCGTCCTCGACGGTACGGATGATATCTCCGTTCCTTGCTCTGCGAGAAACCATGGCGAGGTCTGAGGGATCGAGCTCGGCCCTGTACTCCTCTCGGAGATGTCCAAGTGCTCGATAGATCGCCACGTCCCTTCCGATGATCCAGTTGAACTCGGTGAACTCGAAATCAATCGGCTCCGTGTGTCCTCCGAAGGTTCTCCCTGGGATATGCACTTCAATCCTGTAGCGGGTGTCCGTCGGAAGTGCATTAGTGGGCTTCCCGGTGATCGAGGTAGAGCTATCTTCAGCTTCTTCACCATCTGGACCAGCTTCCTGCCGAAGGGCATCGTCTCATCGGGCTGGCAAAACTCCGGTAGCAAAACTGGGGTGAACTCGACGGCCATCTAGAATTTTGAAAATCGGAGAGGAGTTAGAAATGAATAGGGGAGAATTACGGAATGATAAGGATATAAAGTAAATGGTCTCTGCTTATGGCTTTCCGATCCTAGGGGTTACGATCCTACGGTTAGCGTGTGCTCTGATACCATCTCTCAGAGCGACCTGACCCAAATCGGTCAAATCTACGTATGCATTCCATCCCAAGATCATGCCGGTACTCACGGACATCGATAAAGTAATCAAAGTTCAATCACACCTGAATATTATTACGATTCTCATATAGAGTCTTTATTACAAGAGAATAAATTTGGCTCAAGGCCAACTCATGAGAAATAAACTACTAATGCTGCGGAAGCGTCAAGTAAAGCGAGTCCATCCGACTCAAAAGGGCAATCGCCAAGCGCGGAGCGTAGCCTCACTCTGATCGAATATACCTCTGCAACATAAGACGTTGCAGCCATGTAGGTCAGCTTTTTGAATAAGCTGGCAAGTCATGAAGAATAGCAATAATAAAGTTACTATCACTATATGCATTTTTGGCTGTGGAGCTCTAAGTTTCATCATTTTGCGAAAAGCAAATTTTTCCCTACTACAGTGGACTTGCTTGCAAATTACTACAATTGTTGGTAGTTATTGAGATGGTTCCGCCAACCAATATCTCATTCCCAAATTATTAAGCCATAAACCCCTCAAATTAATTCATTAGTTTTAGTGTTGAGATTTCCGAATACTTCCAAGTTCCAGAGGCTCAATTTGTCCGTAACCGGGGACACGGCTAATCGATTAGATCTTTAACTCTGCAGAGGTTTATGACTTTTCCCGCAAGAATCATTCCCTCCTTTAAAGTCTTCGCACTTCATGGTGTTTGAAGATGGGACCAATAAACAGGGTCTTCCAAAGAGTTCTTCCGCTACTGCGGTACCCATCAATCCTACCGTTCTTCTACATCTCGTAGTACCGTCCACCAGCGTCACTACTAGGGTCAACCCAGCCAGAGCCCATAATGGCTTGCGGCTGCATGTAAGCTTCGGTCATGGGGCATCCATCCTTCTCTTAGTGGCTGGGTGAAGCTTTCCGCAAGATGTCATGGCACTTCTCCATGCATCCCGCCAACCACTGGGTTCTCCAGGTGCCCGTCAACCGTCCTCCACCCAAAGAGTGATTTTCAAGTCCATCTTGATCATTGTAGTTCATGGGGTTGTCATCATCATTGACTCTCACATCTTGCTCATGAATTTCCTCAACCCAAAACCCGCTCTGAGCATAGCAAGTAAACTACTTAGTCCGGGGTCATGGTAACAAGGGGATTGGTTCATCCTACCACATGATACTACTCAAGTTTAATAACTTCAAATTTCAACTACTGCATGCATGGTGGGGTGGTGACAATTCTAATGCACAAAAACATAGGTATAGAAATAACATGATCAAAACTTGCCTTGCTGATGATCCTCGTAAGCTAAAGATTCGTAGTAGCAAGCTTCGCACTCCGGAAACTCTACCGAGACAAACAAATCACAATAAGCATATAGCATAGGATCACATAACACAATGGCATAACAAAAGTAACATAACACACCAAAACAACCAAATCAAAATCCAAGGGAAAACTCAAAGAAAACCAAATTCAAAGTTTTTCCTACTTCAAACAATAGCTAGAATAGTTTTTTATATAACAAAAATTTCTTAACATAACCTAATCATGGTTTTAGGTTAACTTAACAGAAAAGAATTCACTAAGCAACTAGGAGCAAAAGAATTAATTTAAAATCTATTATAAAACTCCTATTAGGCCTAATCCAATTTCTATTAAGAAAAATAAAATAAAACTTTTATTAATTATAAATAAAAGTTCATCCTATAAAGTGACAGAAACTATCCTAGAATAATCAATCACATGTTAAAAATAAATTTATTTACTAATTAAAATAATAGAAAAACAGTAGCTAGTTAATTAATTAGGATTAATAAGATTCTGCTTAAAACTATTTATTTATTAATCCTAAAATACCCAAGTTAATTTTTATGGTTTGGCAATGTTAAAATAAAGTTGGGACAAAAGAATCATCCAAAAATAATTTTTCTAACTCAAGTTATAGCAGATTTACTATTCTGGCTAAAACTAAAATAAAGCAATTTTAATTAATTTTAACATAGCTAAATATATATTCTACAGAAACTACATAAAATTTGCAAACCAACAAAAAAAGAATCACCTAAAAATATTAAACAGAATAAAAGATATGAATTTTTCAAAACAGAAACTATTCTGTTAAAACAGAAAACAAAAATAAAAGAAAAAGCCTAATGGGCCTAACCTACGCACTGAGCGTAAAATAAACTAAACGGGCCTAGGGTTAAATGAGTCGGGCCGGGCTAAATAAAATAAACCCTAACTAATCTAAACCGTAACGAATCGGCCGAACCGGGCGGTTTTATTTAAAAAAAGATACCCCTTCGGGGGTTCTAATCTACACCGCCGATTTGAGATCGGACGGGGAGGTGATTCAGTGACTAACCGAGCTCGGCGGCGGCGGGCGAGTCTGGCGAGGGCTCCGGGCATCGGGAGGTCGGGAGTAGCCGGCGGGTCTTGAGAGCTCGGGAAGCTTTGGTGGAGTCGGGGAGATCGGGATGGCTAGGGCGGCGGCGGCGACGAGTATGGCGGCGGCGGGGACTCGGGCTCCAGCGAGCTCGTCTGAGAGAGGAGAGGGGTCCCATGAGGGCTAGGGGAATGGGGTGTGGGGCGAGGGCTTAAATAGCCAGGGCCTCGGCCTAGCCGGGGCGATCGGGACGGATCGGGATCCGGATCCTTGATATCCGGCGATCTGCGGCGGCGACGGCGGCGTGGGGCGGGGTTGACGAAGGCGGGTCCAGCTGTCGGTGAGAGGAGAGGGTGGGGAGCGAGCGGCGGCCGATCGCGGAGGGACTTGGTGAGGCGAGGTGAGAGGGAGCTGGGCCGCTCGGTCGCTGGCTGGCAGTGGGCATTGGTGGGCAGTGGTGGGAATTCTTGTGTTGGCTGGGCAGAGGGCCTAGGCTGGCGCTGGGTGGGTTTCTTTTTTTTAAAAAATAAAACAAAACAGAGTATAACTTTTAAAATATAAATATTTTATATAGGGTATATATATACCAAAATGATCAGGGGAATATTCCCTTTCATTTGAACATTTTTCCAAAGGCAAAATCCAAACTTTATAAAAATCCATTTTTTTTCAAATTCAAATAAAATTCAGATTTGAATCCAAATCTTTTGGCAATGTTTTCCTCTGATATTTTTGGAGTGTCATGTTTACTCCCCTCATACTTTTGATCAAGTATTTATCAGGCATAGTTTTTGAAATGTTTCCCACTTGCCAAAGTTTGAATTCAAATTCAAAACTCAAAATTCTCTGAAACTTCAAATGGCATTCAAATTCAAATAGGATGCATAGGATGCTTAACTATAATTTTAAAACATTCCAAATAGGAAATTTGGGATGTTACACGCCCAGAGAGGATAAGGCCCCGCGCCTCCCCGCCTCCTCGAGTCCCCTCCTCACCTACCGCCACTCCCACTCCCCACTTGCGCCTCTCCTGCCCCAGATCCACCTCTCCCCCCTCCATCTCCTTCGTTCTGGAGAGGAGGCCGACACGGTCACCGCCGTTCTCTGTCGTCCACGCGGCCACCGCCTTCCGTTCACCTCGCCAACGTGCCCCCAGGCTCCGCCTCGACCTCCTTGTAACACCCCGGATGTAACTTTCCATATTTGTAACTCCAACTCTTGCCATTTTCGGCATTGTGATATGATATTCCCTCCGTGGTTGGGTTTTTGTCTTTCGTTTTTGCATTTTGTCCATGTCATGCATCTCATATCATGTCATCATGTGCATCTCATTTGCATACGTGTTCGTCTCATGATTCCGAGCATTTTCCCCGTTGTCCGTTTTGCAATCCGGCACTCCTATGTCCCCCGGCGTCCCCTTTTACATTTTTCCGTGAGCGGGTACTAAACTTTCTCGGAATGGACTCAGGTTTGTCAAGTGGCCTTGGTATACCACTGGTAGACCACCGGTCAAGTTTCGGGTCATTTGGAGCTCGTTTGGTACTCCAACGGTTAACCGCACTCTCGCAAAGGCCTCTTTTAAGTTGCAGCCCAACACCCCTTCAAAATAGTCCAATAACCCATCTAAGTCACCTCCATGCTCTCGGTCGTTCGATCACGATCGTGTGGGCGAAAACCGCACCTCATTTGGACTCTCCTAGCTCCTCTATGCCTATATACACCCCATTCCAAATTCGGATCCTCTCCCCTAACCCTAGCAAAATCCCAGATCCGCCGCCGCGGGGCGTGTCCGGGCGGGCGGACAACGTCCGCCGCCGCCCGCGCCTCTCGGCAGCGCCACGTGGCACCAGCGCCCGCCGCCGCCCGCGCCCGCCAGCCAGAAACCAGTGAACCCTCCCGGCCAGCGCCCGCCGCCCGCCGCTGCCCCAGCGCCGCCTCGGTCTCCGCCGCCTCGGCAGTCCGCGCCGCCGCCACCGCCGCCGCCGCCGCCCGCCACCTGCGCCGTCGGCCCCGCCGCCGAACTCCTCCGGTCACTGCACGGCCTCACCAAAGCCGCCGCCCAGCGCCTCCTTGACCCGGCCTCTCCTCTCCTCCCGGCCGAGCTCCGGCGAGCCGCGCCGCCCGCCTCGGCTTCCATTCCGGCTGGATCTCAGATCCAAACCGACTGGGTTGACTTTTCTCCTCCCCCCGATTCCCTCTAAGTTTTTTCTCGTGATGATTTTATTGCATTTTCATGGCACCATAACTCTGCATCCGTAGCTCCGTTTCGTGCGTATAATATGTTAAAATGTTCGTCTCGATGAGTAGATCATTTCATCTCATTGCATCATTTAGATTTGAGCTCATCTTGATGCCCGAAATGCTGTTAGAAGAGGGCTATGTGATGTTAGTTTCGCTTTCTTAATGTAACATGCACTTTTGTCATTTTTGCCATGATTGATGTGTGCATCCTATGATCTTGAGTCCTACATGTGTTTTGTAATATGCCATGCCATATTTCCAGGGGTGTATGCCATGTATTTTTGTGGTATCTGTGGTGACTAGCACAAGCATGCAAACTAGGCTTCCTGATGTTGCTGATTTCAGCCCCTGTTTTGCTGATATTTTTATGCTATGTTAACTTGATGCTACCGACAGATCCATGCATATTTTGAGATACTTCAGTAAGGATGTTTTGAACATATGGTTATGCTCTATCCATCCATGCCTTTGTTTGCAATTGTGGAGTGCCATAGCTTGAGTCAATCGAGCTCTACTTTTGCTATAAAATGTTTCCTGGCAGATTGTTTACATGTTATTCAATTTTGCCAAGGTTGTTGTAGTTGATTCGTGTATGCTATGATGTTGTTCTTGCCATGTATATCTTCTACGCCATGTCTTCTTGATGTATGTATGCTTAGTTTATCATGTAATGCTCCGTAGTGAGTGCTTTGAGCTCTTAAACATGCCTACTTGTTATCTGTTTTTGTCAAGCCATGTTGCTGAATCTGTTAACGAAACTTGCTATATTGACATGGGTGCTATTGTATTTTCTGATCCTTTTTGGCTTATGGTCAGTAAGGGACTTTTGTTCTATGCTTTGAGTAGATTCATGCCATGCCTTGTTTTTCTATTATAAGTTCCTGTAGCATGTTGTTTCATTGCTCAGAACATTGCTTCCTGATGCTGTTTCTGCCATGTTCAGTAATTTCACCAAGTCTGTGAAGCTGATATATTTTGCACTTTTGCCATGCTTGTTTGGACCTGTTATGATGTGATTTAGCCGTAGCTCAGTGTTCATATTTTGTCAAGCATCTTGAGTAGATCACTGCCATATGCTTTTCTGGTACGTTTGGGTGCAGTAGCTTATTTCTTGTTGCTTGCTAAGTGGTATCATCTTTGTTAATGGCAGATTTGTGCCATTCTTGTTTTGCTTGTCATTTGCAAACCGTGCATCCGATTCCGTGATCTTTATATCGATTTCAACGAAATCATCTCATCTTTCAGCGGCATACTTGGTTTGCCAAGTTGATGCCTGGTTCATCATTTTCCTTCCGAGCACGCATATGCATTGCATATCACATCTCGCATATCATGTCATGTTTTGCATCATGTTGCTTGTGCATTGCACCGTGATTTATTGTGGTTCCTTTGTTTGTGTTCTTGCTTTGGGTAGAGCCGGAGGCGAGTGCGTGAGCGAGGAACCTGTTGAGAACGCTTACGAGGATCAAGCTTTCGACAACTCTGAGAACTTTGCAGGCAAGAAGACCATACCCTCGAAATCACTTCTATCTTTGCTATGCTAGATGCTCGCTCTTTTGCTATGCCTATGCTATGATGCCTATCACTTGCTATATCATGCCACCCATGTTGCCATGTCAGCCCCTAACCATCCTTTTCCTAGCAAACCGTTGATTGGCTATGTTACCGCTATGCTCAGCCCCTCTTATAGCGTTGTTAGTTGCAGGTGAGGATGAAGTTTGTTCCTTGTTGGAACATGGAGATGTTGCTCCTTGTTGGAACAGGTTTACTTGTTGGGGATATCACAATATATCTGCTATAATTAATGCATCTATATACTTGGTAAAGGGTGGAAGACTCGGCCTTATGCAGGTGTTTTGTTCCACTCTTGCCACCCTAGTTTCCGCCATACCGGTGTTATGTTCCTTGATTTCGCGTTCCTTACGGTTGGGTGATTTATGGGACCCCTTGACAGTTCGCTTTGAATAAGACTCCTCCAAAGAAGGCCCAACTTTGGTTTTACCATTTGCCACCTAAGCCTTTTTCCCCGGGTTTTCGAGCCGAGGGTCATCTTTATTTTAACCCCGGACCAGTGCTCCTTCGAGTCTTGGCTCGAACTGAGCTGCTGCGGGCCACCACGGGAAACTCGAGGCTTGGTTTTACTCGTAGCTAGTCTCATCCGGATGTGCCACGAGAACGAGATATGTGCAGCTCCTATCGGGATTTGTCGGCAATCGGGCGGCTTTGCTGGTCTTGTTTTATTCTTTGTCGAAATGTCTTGTAGTCCGGGATTCGAGATTGATCGGGTCTTCCCGTAGAAGGAATATCCTTCGTTGACCGTGAGAGCTTATAATGGGCTAAGTTGGGACACCCTGCAGGTATTATCTTTCAAAGCCGTGCCCATGTTATGAGGCAGATGGGAATTTGTTAATGTCGGTTGTAGAAAACCCGGTTGACTTTAATTAAAATACACATCAACGCGTGTGTAACCGTGATGGTCTCTTCTCGGCGGAGTCCGGAAGTGAACACGGTGTTGGAGTTATGTCTGACGTAAGTAGTTCAGGATCACTTCTTGATCGCTACTAGCTTCACGACCGTGCTTTGCTTCTCTTCTCGCTCTCTTTTGCGAATGTAGCCACCATATATGCTAGTCGCTTGCTGCAGCTCCACCTCATAACCCTGTCCTTCCTATAAGCTTAAATAGTCTTGATCTTGCCGGTGTGAGATTGCTGAGCCCCCGTGACTCACAGTTTCTACCAAAACAGTTACAGGTGCCGACGATGCGGTCAGGTGGCGCGAACCGAGCTCAAGTGGGAGTTCGACGAGGAACGTGGTCGTTACTATGTGTCTTTTCCGGATGATCGTAGTGGAGCCAGTTGGGACGATCGGGATCTGGGTAGCATTTGGGGTATCTTCTTTTATTTTGGTTCCGTAGTCGGACCTTGAGTGTAATCTGAATGATGGATGTTTATTTATGTATTGTGTGAAGTGGCATTCGTAAGCCAACTATGTATCTCTTTCCTTATGTATTACATGGGTTGTGTGAAGATTACCTCACTTGCGACATTGCTTTCAATGCGGTTATGCCTCTAAGTCGTGCTTCGACACGTGGGAGATATAGCCGCATCGAGGGCGCTACAAGTTGGTAATCGAGCCATCCCGACTTAGGAGCCCCTGCTTGATTGTTTGCGGCGTTGTTGAGTCTAGAACGGAAAACGTTTTGAGTCTTAGGATTATATATATCGGAGAGTAGGATTCTTTTACTCCCGGTCCTTCGTCGCTCTGGTGAGGTCTCTGACGTAGAAGTTTTGACTCTCCTCTCCTCAAATTTCACTAAAAAAATTTAGGATCACGCGGGTATCTTGGAATCATTCCGATGGTTTTGTGACGAGAACATTGTTCTTGGTGCCTCGACATTTAGGGGTTGTGGCGGTGTCCCGGGAGTTGAGCTCCGAGGTGTTGCCGTCACAATTTTATCGTTGCAGTTTCTGGAAAACCTGAGTTTTGCCGACATCGAAATCTCTTTTGTACAGTTGTTGGTGAGATAACCCCGATAACCCAGTACTGGGGCGAGCTCGGGAGTATTGCCATGACTCGTATAACGGATGCTTTTCGAAGGTCGAGGTACACGATTTCCGAAGGTTTCTTGGTTATGTGTTGACGGATGGATACAAATGGATCTAGGTATTGTTAGTTTGGGTGATATATTTTGTGTCCCTGTATCCCCAACACCGCATTGCATAACCGAAAGTTTTGGGAGTTTATAGGTGGGATTCAAGTAGCTCTTAGCATTTCTTCCCGCAGATATTTGGTTCGTGATTGGGTAATCCTTACCACTTATTTGTTCTAGTCGTACCTTGTTATTTTTTTCATCAACCCTTAATCAAGTGGCTTCTCACCTTAATGGACGTGTGATGTTAGCTTTTGGAATTCATTCGTTCATCCTTGTTCGAATGTTTATTGTGAAGACTATATGTTGCAATTTCTATCCGTTGATTCAACTTGTCTTTCTATCTATCAAAGTGCTAACGGATGTCACCCTCTTCAGGATGGCTCCGCCAATGCGTCAGAATCCGGAACGAAATGATGGGAGTCAGTCCAACCCTCCACCTCCACCTCCGCCTCCGGAGGTATGGCAAGCTATCATGGCAGCCACCAATGCCAATGCTCAGATGATTTTGCAACTCTTGCAAGAGCGTACCCAAGGGAAAGGCAATCAAGGAAATCAAGGTCAAGGCAACAACCAGCCGCACTTTGCTACCCTCAATCAGTTCCTCGCTAATCAGCGAAGTCTTTCGGTTTACGTAGTCGAGGCCACAGACGCCGACGATTGGCTTGTGGACATCTGCAAACATTTTGAATGTAGCAATGTCGGACCTGAGGACTTTGTCAAGTTTGCTTCGTTTCAACTCAAGGACCAAGCTGCTGAGTGGTACCAACAATACAAAGATTCGGAGGAGGTCGTGTCATTACAGGATGAGTTCCGCCGAGACTTGAGCTCACCACATTCGAAAAGTGTTGTTGAGAGCAAGCGTGAGGAGTTCCGCAATCTCAAGCAAGGCAACATGTCGTGTATCAATACAATATCCAGTTCGAAACTCGCTTCGCTTTGCTAAGCAAGGCGTCCACGATGAAAAGAGTATGATCTATCAATTCAGAGGTGGTCTGAGAGAAGATCTGCAATTAGCTCTTGTGCTTTTGAGCGAGAAAAGTATGATGAATTCTACAACATGGCATCAAGCAAGAAGCTGCCCAGCTCAAATGTGAGGCTTCTAAGAAGAGAATCGGGGATGCAGTTCAGTCTTCTTCTTCCTCTCAAGTGGCAGCTAAGCAGCAGAAGTTCTACCTTCCTCCTCCTCCGTTCCGTCGGCCTTATCGCCAGAAGAACTCATGTGGCCGTGGATCTTCCCACCC
This sequence comes from Aegilops longissima, assembly GCA_021605205.1. NCBI lineage: Eukaryota > Viridiplantae > Streptophyta > Magnoliopsida > Poales > Poaceae > Aegilops > Aegilops longissima. The sequence continues at coordinate 360,252,508 of CM038682.1, read as the reverse complement.
ACCCAACCCAAAGCTATCGTAACAAGTCTAATTCTCAAGCTCCAAGGTCAAATGCTCCTTACCACCGTCCGCTCTCGGAGGTGACTTGCAACAAGTGTCGTGAGAAAGGTCACTATGCGAACAAGTGCTTCAACCAAAGCGCCTTCCGCCTCCTCCTCTGTGAAATCTTCCAGCAATGCAAAGGGTCAAGCATAATCCCAAGTCTGCAAAGGTGAATATGATGAATGCAGCTCAAGCGGAGGAATCTCTGATGTGATAATGGGTAATCTCTCGATTAATGATATTCTGCAAAAGTCTTATTTGATCTTGGTGCATCGCATTCTTTCATGTCATATCCTTTTGCATGAAGCACAATTTTGACACGAGGAATTACCTAAAGCATTGCAAGTTATTTCTCCGGCTAAGCATTTGAGCTCTAGCATGATGGTTCCTAATGTCGGTATCAAGATGGGCGATTATAGATTTCTGGCTAAACCAATTGTCCTTGGTGACTCGGATATTGATCTTATTCTTGGGATGGATGGCTTTCTCAAAGACAAAGCTCAGCTTGATTGTGCTGCCGGAAATTCAATTGACTCACTCTTCTAATGATGTGATCATCTATGCGCTCGTGATGAAACCATTGGTTGTTTTCTCTCAATGAGAAGGGCGAATTGGATGCTATCTCTCGATTCCATTCGTTTGTGAGTACCAAGATGTCTTTCGGAAGAGCTTCCGGTATGCCTCCTCATCGGCCGCTTGAATTAGTTATCGATCTTGAGCACGCATCGAACCCGTTTGCAAGCGTCCATACAAGCTTGGACCTAATGAGCTGAAGGAATTGAAGAAGCAGCTCGATGAACAAGAGCGTCTGGGTTTTATCGGACGAGTTCATCTCCTTGGGGTTGTGGTGTTCTTTTGTCCGGAAGAAGGATGGCACGGACCGACTTTGCGTCGATTACCGTCCATTGAATAAGAAGACAATCAAGAACAAGTATCCACTTCCCAACATCAATGAGCTTTTCGAGCAACTCAAAGGTGCTAAAGTGTTCTCCAAGCTTGACCTTCGTATGGGTTATCATCAAATTCGCATTCGTGAACAAGATATTCCCAAGACAGCATTCAGAACAAGCTTTGGTTCTTATGAATATACTGTCATGTCTTTCGGCCTTGTCAATGCTCCTCCAACATTCTCTCGGATGATGAACTTCATCTTCAACCCCTACACCAATGAATTCGTCTTGGTCTATCTGGATGATATTCTCCAAGAATAAGAAGGATCATGCCAAACATTTGCGATTGGTGCTAGACAAGCTCAGAGAGCATCAATTCTATGCGAAGTTTTCCAAATGTGAATTTTGGCTTGATGAAGTGCTTTATCTTGGTCATATCATCTCCGCTAAGGGCATCGCTGTTAATCCCGAGAAGGTGTCCGTAGTTGTGAATTGGGAACCTCCTCAGAATGTCAAGCAGCTTCGCAGTTTTCTTGGTCTTGAAAGCTATTGCCGAAGATTCGTTGAGAATTTTTCTAAGATTGCAAAGCCTCTTTCCAACCTCCTCCGAAGCATGTGAAGTATATCCGGTCTCCACGAGTGTGGCGTTGCTTTCAATACTCTCAAAGAGAAACTCGTCACAGCTCTGTCTTGACTCCTCTGATGAATCCAAGCCATTCAAGTTTTACGTGATGCTTCTCTTCAAGGTCTCGGTCTTGTGTTAATGCAAGAGAAGAGAGTTGTGGCCTATACCTCTCGTCAACTGAAGCCCAACGAAAAGAACTACCCCACTCACGATCTTGAGTTGGCGGCGTTGTCCATGCATTAATAACATGGAGACATCTCTTGTTGGGAAGGAAAGTGGACATTTTCACCGATCACAAGAGTCTCAAGTATATCTTCACTCAACCCAACCTCAACCTCAGTGCAGACTCGATGGGTGAAATGATTCAAGAGTACAACCCAAGTATTGAATATACTCCGGCAAGGCCAATGTGATTGCAGATGCTTTGAGCAGAAGGCTTATTGCAGCAGTTTAATCCTCAAGCCCTTCAACGGATCTCTGTGAAGCTTTCCATAGCTGAATCTTCAAATTGTTCCTCAAGGCTTTCTTGCCAACCTCATAGTCTCTCCTACTTTGGAAGATCAGATTCGTGAGGCTCAACTCCTGGATACCATGGTGAAAAAGGTGAAACGTGGTATCGATAAGGGCATTTCAAGTACAAGTGCTTCCACATTGATGACAAAGATACTCTTTTCTTTGAGGACGGATTGTGGTTCCAAAGGGTGATCTACGTAAAGTCATTATGAGCGAGGCACACAATTCGCTTCTATCCATTCATCCCGGAAGTACGAAGATGTACCATGACCTCAAGCAGTCATATTGGTGGACTCGAATGAAGCGAGAAATTGCTCAATTCGTGAATGAGTGTGATGTCTGCGGAAGAGTGAAAGCGAACACCAACGACCAGCTGGTCTCCTCCAACCTCTTGCTATTCCGAATGGAAGTTTGATCATATCGAGATGGACTTCGTGACTGGATTTCCAAAGTCCAAGCGTGGAAATGATGCTATCTTCGTTGTCATTGACAAGCTTACTAAAGTGGCTCATTTTCTTCCTATCAAAGAATCCATCACAGCAGCTCAGTTGGCAGAGCTATACACATCCAGGATTGTTTCCTTGCACGGCATTCCACAATTGATCTCTTCAGACCATGGTAGCATCTTTACCTCCAAGTTTTGGGATTATTTTCAGAAGGCCATGGGCACCAACATTCGTTTCAACACAGCTTTCCATCCTCAAACAAGTGGCCAAGTCGGCGAGTCAATCAAATCCTTGAAGATATGCTCGGGGCTTGTGTCATTTCCTTCGTATGAAATGGGAAGATTGTCTTCCATATGCCGAGTTCTCCTACAACAACAGCTTCCAAGCGAGTTCGGCAAGGCCCCATTCGAAATTCTCTATGGCGAAAGTGCGTACTCCTCTCAATTGGTCCGAGACAGGTGAACGCCAACTTCTTGGCAACGACTTGATCACGAAGCGAAGAAATGTGCAAAGTCATTCGTGAGAATCTCAAAGCCGCATAATCGCGCGGAAGAGCTATTATGATGACAAGCACCGTGATGTGGCTTTTGAAATCGGAGACCATGTCTACCTCCGCGTCTCTCCAATGAAAGGCACTCGTCGCCCGGTATCAAAGGAAGCTTTCCCTAGATCGTGGGTCCTTCAAGATCATTGGCAAAAGAGGCGATCTCGCCTATCAACTTGAGCTTCCGTCCAACCCGCGAACGCACGATGTGTTTCATGTGTCACAGCTTCGCAAGTGCTTCAAGACTCTGGCGCACTATCAACTTCAAGAGATTGACCTTCAAGAAGATCTCTCTTATCATGAGCACCCGTTGCTATTCTTGAAGAAACCGAGCGCAAGACTCGCAACAAGTCAATCAAATTCCTGAAAGTGAAGTGGTCACACCATTCCGACCGAGAAGCCACACAGGGCGCGAGGATCACCTCTGTTCGAATATCCGGAGTTCTTTCAGTCCTAGATCTGGGGCGAGATCCTCTTGTAGTGGTGGAGTGTTGTAACACCCGGATGTAACTTTCCATATTTGTAACTCCAACTCTTGCCATTTTCGCATTGTGATATGATATTCCCTCCGTGGTTGGGTTTTTGTCTTCGTTTTGCATTTTTCCATGTCATGCATCTCATATCATGTCATCATGTGCATCTCATTTGCATACGTGTTCGTCTCATGATTCCGAGCATTTTCCCGTTGTCCATTTTGCAATCCGGCACTCCTATGTCCCCGGCGTCCCCTTTTACGTTTTTCCGTGGCGGTACTAAACTTTCTCGGAATGGACCGAGGTTTGTCAAGTGGCCTTGGTATACCACCGTAGACCACCGGTCAAGTTTCGGGTCATTTGGAGCTCGTTTGGTACTCAGCAGTTAACCGCACTCTCGCAAAGGCCTCTTTTAAGTTGCAGCCCAACACCCTTCAAAATAGTCCAATAACCCATCTAAGTCACCTCCATGCTCTCGGTCGTTCGATCACGATCGTGTGGTAAACCGCACCTCATTTGGACTCTCCTAGCTCCTCTATGCCTATATATACACCCCATTCCAAATTCGCGGACCCTCTCCCCTAACCCTAGCAAAATCCCAGATCCGCCGGACGTGTCCGGCGCGGCGGACAACGTCCGCCGCCGCCCGCGCCTCTCGGCCTTCGCCACGTGAACACCGCGCCACCGCCGCCCGCCGCGCCCGGCCCGCCCGAGCCCAGGCGAGCCCTCCCGGCCAGCCCGCCGCCCGGCCGCTGCCCGCCAGCGCCGCCTCGGTCTCCGCCGCCTCGGCCGGTCCCCGTCGTCGCCCGCCGCCCGACCGCCGCCGCCCGCACGCGCCAGCCCTGTCGGCCCAGCCGCCGAACTCCTCCGGTCACCGCCGGCCTCCGCCGCAGCGACGCGCCGCTCGCGCCTCCTCCGGCCCCGGCCTCTCCCTCTCCTCCCCGGCCCGAGCTCCGGCGAGCCGCGCCGCCGCCTCGGCTTCCGTTCCGGCCGGATCTCAGATCCAAACCGACTGGGTTGACTTTTCTCCTCCCCCCGATTCCCTCTAAGTTTTTTCCCGTGATGATTTTATTGCATTTTCATGGCACCATAACTCTGCATCCGTAGATCCGTTTCGTGCGTATAATATGTCAAAATGTTCGTCTCGATGAGTAGATCATTTCATATCATTGCCTAATTTACATTTGAGCTCATCTTGATGCCCGAAATGCTGTTATAAGAGGGCTATGTGATGTTAGTTTCTGTTTCTTAACAGAACATGCACTTTTGTCATTTTTGCCATGATTGATGTGTGCATCCTATGATCTTGAGTCCTACATGTGTTTTGTAATATGCTATGCCATATTTCCATGGGTGTATGCCATGTATTTTTGTGGTCTCTTTGGTGACTAGCACAAGCATGCAAACTAGGCTTCCTGATGTTGCTGATTTCAGCCCCTGTTTTGCTGATATTTCTACGCCATGTTAACTTGATGCTACCGAGAGATCCATGCATATTTTGAGATACTTCAGTAAGGATGTTTTGAACATATGGTTATGCTCTATCCATCCATGCCTTTGTTTGCAATTATGGAGTGCCATAGCTTGAGTCAATCGAGCTCTACTTTTGCTATAAAATATTTCCTGGCAGATTGTTTACATGTTATTCAATTTTGCCAAGGTTGTTGTAGTTGATTCGTGTATGCTATGATGTTGTTCTTGCCATGTATATCTTCTACGCCATGTCTTCTTGATGTATGTATGCTTAGTTTATCATGTAATGCTCTGTAGTGAGTGCTTTGAGCTCTTAAACATGCCTACTTGTTATCTGTTTTGTCATGCCACATTGCTGAATCATTAACTAAACTTGCTATATTGACATGGGTGCTATTGTATTTTCTGATCCTTTTGGCTTATGGTCAGTAAGGGACTTTTGTTCTATGCTTTGAGTAGATTCATGCCATGCCTTGGTTTGCTATTATAAGTTCCTGTAGCATGTTGTTTCATTGCTCAAACATTGCTTCCTCGATCTGTTTCGCCATGTTCAAGAATTTCACTAAGTCTGTGAAGCTGATATATTTTGCACTTTTGCCATGCTTGTTTGGACCATTTATGATGTGATTTAGCCGTAGCTCAGTGTTCATCTTTTGTCAAGCATCTTGAGTAGATCACTGCCATATGCTTTTCTGGTACGTTTGGGTGCAGTAGCTTATATTCTTGTTGCTTGCTAAGTGGTATCATGCTGTTAATGGAAGATTTGTGCCATTCTTGTTTTGCTTGTCATTTGCAAACCGTGCATCCGATTCCGGTGATCTTTATACCGATTTCAACCGAAATCATCTCATCTTTCCAGCGGCATACTTGGTTTGCCAAGTTGATGACCATACGAGGATCAAGCTTTCGACAACTCTGAGAACTTTGCAGGCAAGATGACCATACCCTCGAAATCACTTCTATCTTTGCTATGCTAGATGCTCGCTCTTTTGCTATGCCTATGCTACGATGCCTATCACTTGCTATATCATGGCACCCATGTTTCCATGTCAGCCCCTAACCATCCTTTTCCTAGCAAACCGTTGATTGGCTATGTTACCTCTTTGCTCAGCCCCTCTTATAGCGTTGTTAGTTGCAGGTGAGGATGAAGTTTGTTCCTTGTTGGAACATGGAGATGTTGCTCCTTGTTGGAACAGGTTTACTTGTTGGGGATATCACAATATATCTGCTATAATTAATGCATCTATATACTTGGTAAAGGGTGGAAGACTCGGCCTTATGCCTGGTGTTTTGTTCCACTCTTGCCACCCTAGTTTCCGTCATACCGGTGTTATGTTCCTTGATTTCGCGTTCCTTACACGGTTGGGTGATTTATGGGACCCCCTTGACAGTTCGCTTTGAATAAGACTCCTCCAAAGAAGGCCCAAATTTGGTTTTACCATTTGCCATCTAAGCCTTTTTCCCCGGGTTTCGCGAGCCCGAGGGTCATCTTTATTTTAACCCCGGACCAGTGCTCCTTGAGTGCTGGCCCGAACTGAGCTGCTGCAAGGGCCACCACGGGGAAACTCGAGGCTTGGGTTTACTCGTAGCTAATCTCATCCGGATGTGCCCTGAGAACGAGATATGTGCAGCTCCTATCGGGATTTGTCGGCACAATAGGGCGGCTTTGCTGGTCTTGTTTTATTGCTGTCGAAATGTCTTGTAGTCCGGATTCGAGATTGATCGGGTCTTCCCGGTAGAAGGAATATCCTTCGTTGACCGTGAGAGCTTATAATGGGCTAAGTTGGGACACCCTGCAGGTATTATCTTTGAAAGCCATGCCCGCGGTTATGAGGCAGATGGGAATTTGTTAATGTCGGTTGTAGAAAACCCGAAGTTGACTTTAATTAAAATACACATCAACCGCGTGTGTAACCGTGATGGTCTCTTCTCGGTGAGTCCGGAAGTGAACACGGTGTTGGAGTTATGTCTAACGTAAGTAGTTCAGGATCACTTATTGATCGCTACTAGCTTCACGGCCGTGCTTTGCTTCTCTTCTCGCTCTCTTTTGCGAATGTAGCCACCATATATGCTAGTCGCTTGCTGCAGCTCCACCTCACAACCCTGTCCTTCCTATAAGCTTAAATAGTCTTGATCTCGCGGTGTGAGATTGCTGAGTCCCGTGACTCACGCTTTCTACCAAAACAGTTGCAGGTGCCGACGATGCGGTCAGCAGGTGACGAACCGAGCTCAAGTGGGAGTTCGACGAGGAACGTGGTCGTTACTATGTGTCTTTTCCGGATGATCGATAGTGGAGCCAGTTGGAGCGATCGGGGATCTGTGTAGCATTTGGGGTATCTTCTTTTATTTTGGTTCCGTAGTCGGACCTTGAGTGTAATCTGAATGATGGATGTTTATTTATGTATTGTGTGAAGTGGCGACTGTAAGCCAACTATGTATCTCTTTCCCTTATGTATTACATGGGTTGTGTGAAGATTACCTCACTTGCGACATTGCTTTCAATGCGGTTATGCCTCTAAGTCGTGCTTCGACACGTGGGAGATATAGCCGCATCGAGGGCGTTACACTCCTCATCCTCCCCGCCAAGCCACGTGGACCAGGACATCCCCGTAGCACCACTACGACCTCGCCTTCACCCTCGGCTCCGACGAACGCCGCCGCCCCGAATCCGCGCCACTGCTGCTCCTAGTCACCCACCGGGCCACCGTGTGCCCCCAAGGTGAGCTCCGCCGCCTTCCCCCTCCCCTCGCGCGTCTCCGCCTCCTCCGCAGCTAGCTCGCAGCATAGCCGAGCTCCGCCGTCCGCTGTGGCCGTCGGGCTCGCGCACCCAGCGCTTCTCTGCCCGCACCGGCAATCCCCACGTGCTCCTGGCCCTCCCAGGAGGCCAGTGAGCCCCTTAGCCAGCCAGCTAGCACCTCACGGCCCCGATCCCGCACTCGCCCAAAACTGCTCCGTCGCTGACCTCGTCGCCGGTGCCATTTCTGACCACCCGCGGACGTGCCACCACCACCAAACGACGCGGCGTTGTGTCGCCGTTCGAACGGACCCAGCCGTGCGCCGAACGGCGCCGTAAAACGCGTTTCCAACACGGCCCGAGCGGCTCCGCGGCGTTTACTCGTCGCCGGCAGCGAGACGCCGGCCACCGCCGACGTGGCACACCTGGGGCCACACCCTCGGTCGCTGACCCGTGGGCCCCTGGGGCCTGGCTGTCCTGTTGACTTTGGTCAATCTTGACTGATCGAGCCCGACCCACCAACGTCTTGCCCCACCGCTTATTCCTCTAATTAAAATGTTTTAATAATTAAAACTGATTAGTTTAGCTAATTAGTCTATGACAGGTGGGGTCCAGTAGCTAATTAACCTAGATTAGTTAGTTTAATACACTATTAGACTAACAGAGGCTGACATGTGGGTCCCACTGGACCCACAGGCCAGGTTTGACTTGGTCAGCCGCCCTGCTGACTGCTGATGTCACTATGACGTCATGCTGATGCAATAAACCCTTCTGTTAATTTATTTAATTCCAGAAAATGTCTAAACCTTTAGAAATTCATAGAACTTAAACCGTAGCTCCGGTGATAAAGTTTTCTACATGAAAGTTGCTCAGAAAAATCCAACGAATCCAGATACGCGGTTCGTTTACCTGTCATATGCCTCTAACTATCTGAACATGGAACATTCCCCCTCCGGTCATTTGTCTGACACAGGTCCGGAACCGGGAATACCTTCCTGGTTGAATTCCCCCTTCACCTTTATCGTGTAGCCATACGTTAGGTCACACCCGACACAACATATTGCCATGTTATTCTTTGTGATGCTATGTTTGCTTTATATTTATTGTTTCTTCCCCCTCTTCTCTCCGGTAGACCCCGAGACTGATGCCGCCCTTGTGATCGACTACATCGACGACGACCCCTCATTCTTGCCAGAGCAACCACGCAAGCCCCCTGTTTCATCATCCCGATGTCGCTGATAACCCGCAAGTATAGGGGATCGCAACGGTTTTCGAGGGTAGAGTATTCAACCCAAATTTATTGATTCGACACAAGGGGAGCCAAAGAATATTCTCAAGTATTAGCAGTTGAGTTGTCAATTCAACCACACCTTGCTAACTTAATATCTGCAGCAAAGTATTTAGTAGCAAAGTAATATGATAGTAGTGGTAACGGTAACAAAAGTAATATTTTTGGGTTTTGTAGTGATTGTAACAGTAGCAACGGAAAAGTAAATAGCGAAGGACAATATGTGAAAAGCTCGTAGGCATTGGATCGGTGATGGATAATTATGCCGGATGCGGTTCATTATGTAACAGTCATAACATAGGGTGACACAGAACTAGATCCAATTCATCAATGTAATGTAGGCATGTATTTCGAATATAGTCATACGTGCTTATGGAAAAGAACTTGCATGACATCTTTTGTCCTACCCTCCCATGGCAGCGGGGTCCTAATGGAAACTAAGGGATATTAAGGCCTCCCTTTAACAGAGTACGGAACAAAGCATTAGCACATAGTGAATACATGAACTCCTCAAACTACGGTCATCACCGGGGGTGGTCCCGATTATTGTCACTTCGGGGTTGCCGGATCATAACACATAGTAGGTGACTATAGACTTGCAAGATAGGATCAAGAACTCACATATATTCATGAAAACATAATAGGTTCAAATCTGAAATCATGGCACTCGGGCCCTAGTGACAAGCATTAAGCATAGCAAAGTCATAGCAACATCAATCTCAGAAGATAGTGGATACTAGGGATCAAACCCTAACAAAACTAACTCGATTACATGATAGATCTCATCCAACCCATCACCGTCCAGCAAGCCTACGATGGAATTACTCACGCACGGCGGTGAGCATCATGAAATTGGTGATGGAGGATGGTTGATGATGACGACAGCGACGGATTCCCCTCTCTGGAGCCCCAGACGGACTCCAGATCAGCCCTCCCGAGAGGTTTTAGGGCTTGGCGGCGGCTCCGTATCGTAAAACACGATGAATCCTTATCCCTGATTTTTTTCTGCCCGAAAGTGAATATATGGAGTTGGAGTTGAGGTCGGTGGAGCGTCAGGCGGCCCACGAGGTAGGGGAGCGCGCCCTAGGGGGGAAGGCGCGCCCTCCACCCTTGTGGACAGGGTGTGGGCCCCCTGACGTGGCTTTTTCTACCAGTATTTTTCTTATTTTCCAAATAGATGTTCCGTGGAGTTTTAGGTCATTCCGAGAACTTTTGTTTCTGCACATAAATAACACCATGGAAAGTCTGCTGAAAACAGCGTCAGTCCGGGTTAGTTCCATTCAAATCATGCAAGTTAGAGTCCAAAACAAGGGCAAAAGTGTTTGGGAAAGTAGATACGACGGAGACGTATCAACGCCCCCAAGCTTAAACCTTTGCTTGTCCTCAAGCAATTCAGTTGATAAACTGAAAGTGATAAAGAAAAACTTTTACAAACTCTGTTTGCTCTTGTTGTTGTAAATATGTAAAGCCAGCATTCAAGTTTTCAGCAAAGATTATAACTAACCACATTTGCAATAACTCTTAGGCCTCATGTTTACTCATATCAATGGCATAATCAACTAGCGAGCAATAATAATAAATCTCGGATGATAACACTTTCTCAAAATAGTCATAATATGATATAATAGAATGGTATCTCGCTAGCCCTTTCTGAGAAAGCAAAACATAAATGCAGAGCACCTTTAAAGATAAAGGACTGACTAGACATTGTAATTCATGGTAAAAGAGATCCAGTCATAGTCATACCCAATATAAATTAATAGTAATGGATGCAAATGACAGCTGCGCTCTCCAGCTAGTGCTTTTTAATAAGAGGGTGATGACTCAACATAAAAGTAAATAGATAGGCCCTTCGCAGAGGGAAGCAGGGATTTGTAGAGGTGCCAGAGCTCGGTTTTGAAATAGAGATAAATAATATTTTGAGCGGCATACTTTCATTGTCAACATAACAACCAAGAGATGGCGATATCTTCCATGCTACACACATTATAGGCGGTTCCCAAACAGAATGGTAAAGTTTATACTCCCCCTCCACCAACAAGCATCAATCCATGGCTTGCTCGAAACAACGAGTGCCTCCAACTAGCAATAGTCCCAGGGGGAGTTTTGTTTGCAATTATTTTGATTTAGTTTGCATAAAGCATGGGACTGGGCATCCCGTTGACCAGCCATTTTCTCGTGAGTGAGGTGCGGAGTCCACTCCTCGTGAGAATAACCCGCCTAGCATGGAATATACAGACAACCCTAGTTGATACATGAGCTATTCGAGCATACAAAACAGAATTTCATTTGAAGGTTTAGAGTTTGGCACATACTAATTTACTTGGAACGGCAGGTAGATACCGCATATAGGAAGGTATAGTGGACTCATATGGAATAACTTTGGGGTTTAAGGAATTGGATGCACAAGCAGTATTCCCGCTTAGTACAAGTGAAGGCTAGCAAAAGACTGGGAAGCGACCAACTACAGAGCGACAACAGTCATGAGCATGCATTAAAATTAATAAACATTGAGTACAAGCATGAGTAGGATATAATCCACCATGAACATAAATATCGTGAAGGCTATGTTGATTTGTTTCAATTACATGTGTGAACATGTGCCAAGTCGAGTCACTTAAATCATTCAAAGGAGGATACCACCCCACTATACCACATCACAACCATTTTAGTAGCATGTTGGCGCACAAGGTAAACCATTATAACTCATAGCTAATCAAGCATGGCATAAGCAACTATGATCTCTAATTTTCATTGCAAACATGTTTATTCATAATAGGCTGAATCAGGAACGATGAACTAATCATATTTACAAAAACAAGAGAGGTCGAGTTCATACCAGCTTTTCTCACCTCAGTCAGTCCATCATATATCGTCATAATTGCCTTTCACTTGCATGACCGAACGATGTGAAAATAATAAGAGTGCACGTGCATTGGACTAAGCTGGAATCTGCGAGCATTCAATAAACAGGAGAAGACAAGGCAATATGGTCTCTTGGTTAAATCAACAATAATGCATATAAGAGCCACTTCAACAATTTAATTATGGTCTTCTCCTATCGACCCCCAAAGAAAAGAAAAGAAATAAAACTATTTACACGGGAAAGCTCCCAACAAGCAAAAGAAGAACAGGAAATCTTTTTGGGTTTTCTTCTTAATTATTACTACTACGGCAAGAAAGGTAAACTAGCTAAAAGCTACACTAATTTTTTTTGGTTTTTCTTAAGGTTTGTCAAACACACAAGAAGAAAGCAAGAAAAAGAAAATAAACTAGCATGGGTATTACAGTGAAAAAGTATGAGCATCGACATCTAGCAATGAGTGTGTGAACATAAATGTAATGTCGGTGGGAAATACGTACTCCCCCAAGCTTAGGCTTTTGGCCTAAGTTGGTTTATTTCCACGGATGTCCTGGCGGATATCCATAGTTGTAGCCGGGGTCGTACTGCGCTCCGGCAGTTATCACCTCCTGAGCTGCAGCGTGGCGGCGAGCTGCCTCCGCCCTCCTCTCGTACTCATCTGCCTCCTCTCTGGTAATAACATATCTTCCTTTTGCCTGATAATCAAAGAAGGCAGGAGCAGGAGATGTCTGGACAACACGACGTTTGTCAAAGATTAAGCGATACCGGAGTGGTGATTCATTCCTCTCGATAAAATGGTGGTGGACCATAGCATTATAGTCTAAATAAGTAGGAGGCAACTCAATATCATCCTCACGAATGTCCACACCAAGAAAATCAGCTAAGCGGGTTGCATAAATTCCTCCAAAGAAATCTCCATTAAATCTATTATGATGCAAGCTACGTGCAACAATGGCTCCCAAGCTATAAGTTTTGTCTCCTAACACAGCACTCCTAAGAATACTGAGATCAGGGACACACATGTGACATGCTTCATCTTTACCATTTATGCACCTACCTATGAAGAGAGCAAAATAATGTATAGCAGGAAAATGAATGCTCCCTATGGTAGCTTGTGCTATATCTCTAGATTCCCCCACAGTTATACTAGCAAGAAAATTTCTAAATTCAGATTTGCGAGGTTCACTAGCACTACCCCATTGTGGAAGTTTGCAAGTAGTGGTAAAATCCTCTAAGTCCATAGTATAAGATTTTTCATAGAGATCAAACAGGACAGTTGGAGAATTACGTGAAGATGAAAATTCAAACCTCCTCACAAATGAACTAGTGAGATAGTGGTATTGGCGGCACTTCTCTGCCTCGAAGCTCACAAGATCAGTGTTACGCAAATATGCGTTAAATTCTTCTTTGATTCCTGCTCGATCCATAAAGTTTTCTGAAGTCCATTCACAAGGCCGCACTGGGGCGTCCCTTGGTGGCTCATCGTCAGCATCACGCATTGCAAGCCTGGGTCCTTGCTTCCTTGAAGAAACACCTTGGAACATTTTCCTCAGCATGTTTATTCCTCTGAAAAATTTCTGAAATTTTTAGTAACTTCAAAATAAAAGTGAACCAAGTTCAACAAAATTGATAGCAACTACTCCTACAAGTGCCTAGAGCCTATATCAAGCATTAGAACTACTTGGAACCATATAAATTTGACATGCAAGCTCAAGAACATGGTCACCTAGGCAGCACAAATTTGCAATGAATAAAGCACTAGAACAAAAACTAATTGGACCAATGGAGGAGTTACATACCAAGGAACAATCTCCCCAAGCAGTTTTGCGAGAGGTGCTTTGAGCAAGGAGATCGAAAAATCGCAGCAAAATGAGCTAGAACTCGTGCTTGAGCTGGATGGTGTTTTTTTGGAGGAAGAAGAAGTTTGTGGGTGCAGGAATAAGTGGAGGGGAGCCACCATGGGCCCACGAGGCAGGGGGACGCGCCCAGGGGGTCGGGCGCACCCTCCACCCTCGTGGCCAGGTGCTTACCCCTCCTGCTGTGTTCTCAGTGCCAGATATTCTCAAATATTTCAGAAAAAAAATCATATTCCATTTTCAGGGCATTTGGAGAAATTTTGTTTTCAGGGTATTTTTATATTGCACGGATAATTCAGAAAACAGACAGGAAAATACTATTTTTACTTTACTAAAACTAAATAATAGAAAGTAGAGAGAGGGTACAGAAGGTTGTGCCTTCTAGTTTCATCCATCTCATGCTCATCAAAAGGAATCCACTAACAAGGTTGATCAAGTCTTGTTAACAAACTCATTCCGAATAACGTGAAACCGGAGAAATTTTGAATGACACTATGTTACCTCAACGGGGATATGCACATCCCCAATAATAAGAATATCATATTTCTTCTTGACAGTAGGAAGAGGAAATTCAAAACCTCCAAAAATAATCGATGGAATTTTTCCAATAGAATTGATACTGTGGACTTGAGGTTGTTTCCTCGGAAAGTGTACCGTATGCTCATTACCATTAACATGAAAAGTGACATTGCCTTTATTGCAATCAATAACAACCCCTGCAGTATTCAAAAAAGGTCTTCCAAGAATAATAGACATACTATCGTCCTCGGGAATATCAAGAATAACAAAGTCCGTTAAAATAGTAACGTTTGCAACCACAACAGGCACATCCTCACAAATACTGACAGGTATAGCAGTTGATTTATCAGCCATTTGCAAAGATATTTTAGTAGGTGTCAACTTATTCAAATCAAGTCTACGATATAAAGAGAGAGGCATAACACTAACACCGGCTCCAAGATCACATAAAGCAGTTTTCACATAGTTTCTTTTAATGGAGCATGGTATAGTGGGTACTCTTGGATCTCCCAGTTTCTTAGGTATTCCACCCTTAAAAGTATAATTAGCAAGCATGGTGGAAATTTCAGCTTCTGGTATCTTTCTTTTATTTGTAACAATATCTTTCATGTACTTAGCATAAGGATTCATTTTGAGCATATCAGTCAATCGCATACGCAAAAAGATAGGTCTAATCATTTCAGCAAAGCGCTCAAAATCCTCATCATCCTTTTTCTTGGATGGTTTGGGAGGAAAAGGCATGGTTTTGTGAACCCATGGTTCTCTTTCTTTACCATGTTTCCTAGCAACAAAGTCTCTCTTATCATAATGTTGATTCTTTGATTGTGGGTTATCAAGATCAACAACAGGTTCAGTTTCTACATCATTATCATTACTAGGTTGAGCATCATCATGAACATCATCATTGACATTTTCATTAGTATCATGTTCATTACCAGATTGTGTTTCAGCATCAGAAATAGATATATCATTTGGATTCTCAGGTGGTTCAGCAATAGGTTCACTAGAACCATGCAAAGTCCTATCATTTTTCTTTTTCTTCCTTTTAGAAGGACTAGTTGCATCAATATTATTTCTCTGAGAATCTTCTCGATTCTCCTAGGGTGGCCTTCAGGATACAAATGTTCCCGAGTCATCTTACCAGTTCTAGTAGCCACTCTAACAGCATAATCATTTTTCTTACTATTCAATTCATTGAGCAAATCATTTTGAGCTTTAAGTACTTGTTCTACTTGAGTGGTGACCATTGAAGCATGTTTACTAATGAGTTTAAGTTCACCTTTAACATTAGCCATGTAGTTACTCAAGTGTTCAATCATATAAGCATTTTGTTTTAATTGTCTACCAAAATAAGCATTGAAATATTCTTGCTTAACCATAAAGTTATCAAACTCATCCAAGCATTGTCTAGCAGACTTATAGTGAGGAATATCACCTTCATCAAATCTATAGAGAGAATTTACCTCTACTACCTATGTCGGGTTATCAAGACCATGAGTTTCTTCAATAGGTGGAGGATTAAGATCATATGTTTCTTCAACAGGCGGTAGATTAAGACCATGTATTTCTTCAATAGGAGGTAAATTCTTAACATCTTTAGCTTTAATACCTTTTTCTTTCATAGATTTCTTTGCCTCTTGCATATCTTCAGGACTGAGAAATAGAACACCTCTCTTCTTTGGAGTTGGCTTAGGAATAGGCTCAGGAGCTGGCTCCAGAAGTGTCCAATTATTTTCATTTGTCAACATATTATTCAATAGAATTTCAGCTTCATCCGGTGTTCTTTCCCTGAAAACAGAACCAGCACAACTATCCAGGTAATCTCTGGAAGCATCGGTTAGTCCATTATAAAAGATATCAAGTATTTCATTTTTCTTGAGAGGATGATCAGGCAAAGCATTAAGTAATCGGAGAAGCCTCCCCCAAGCTTGTGGGCGACTCTCTTCTTCAATTTGCACAAAATTATATATGTCCCTTAAAGCAGCTTGTTTCTTACGAGCAGGGAAATATTTAGCAGAGAAGTAATAAATCATATCCTGGGGACTACGCACACAACTAGGATCAAAAGAATTGAACCATATCTTAGCATAAGCCTTTAAAGAGAACAGAAATATTTTAAGGATATAAAGGTAGCGGGTTCTCTCATCATTAGTGAACAAGGTGGCTATATCATTTAATTTAGTAAGATGTGTCACAACAGTTTCAGATTCATAGCCATGAAAAGGATCAGATTCAACCAAAGTAATTATATCAAGATCAACAAAGAATTCATAATCCTTATCAGTAACACATATAGGTGAAGTAGCAAAAGCAGGATCAGGTTTCATTCTAGCATTAAGAGATTGTTGCTTCCATTTAGCTAATAATTTCTTAACATCATATATGTCTTTGCAAGCAAAGATTTCGTTAGCAATCGCTTAATCCATTACATAGCCCTCAGGCACAACACACAATTCATATTTATTAGGAGAAGAGTCTTCATCATCACTTTCATACATATTATCAATAATTTCATTCTCTCTAGCCCTAGCAAGTTGTTCATCAAGAAATTCACCAAGTGGCACAGTAGTATCAAGCATAGAAGTAGTTTCATCATAAGTATCATGCATAGCAGAAGTGGCATCATCAATAACA
This sequence comes from Aegilops longissima, assembly GCA_021605205.1. Lineage (NCBI taxonomy): Eukaryota > Viridiplantae > Streptophyta > Magnoliopsida > Poales > Poaceae > Aegilops > Aegilops longissima. The sequence continues at coordinate 360,235,608 of CM038682.1, read as the reverse complement.
TGCGACATATCAGAATGAATAGTAAAAGCAGGTTTAGGTGTCGCAAGCTTACTCAAAACAGAAGGTGAATCAAGTGCAGAGCTAGATGGCAGTTCCTTACCTCCCCTCATAGTTAAGGGATAAATTGTTGTCTTAGCGTCTTTCAAGTTCTTCACAGTAACTAGCAGATATAAATCCCAAGTGACTCAAAGAATAGAGCTATGCCCCCGGCAACGGCGCAAGAAAATAGTCTTGATAACCCACAAGTATAGGGGATCGCAACAGTTTTCAACGGTAGAGTATTCAACCCAAATTTATTGATTCGACACAAGGGGAGCCAAAGAATATTCTCAAGTATTAGCAGTTGAGTTGTCAATTCAACCACACCTGGATAACTTAATATCTGCAGCTAAGTATTTAGTACCAAAGTGATATGATAGTAGTGGTAACGGTAACAGAAGTAATATTTTTGGGTTTTGTAGTGATTGTAACAGTAGCAACGGAAAAGTAAATAGCGAAGAACAATATGTGAAAAGCTCGTAGGCATTGGATCGGTGATGGAGAATTATGCCGGATGCGGTTCATTATGTAGCAGTCATAACATAGGGTGACACAGAACTAGCTCCAATTCATCAATGTAATGTAGGCATGTATTTCGAATATAGTCATACATGCTTATGGAAAAGAACTTGCATGACATCTTTTGTCCTACCCTCTCGTGGCAGTGGGGTCCTAATGGAAACTAAGGGATATTAAGGCCTCCCTTCAATAGAGTACCGGAACAAAGCATTAGCACATAGTGAATACATGAACTCCTCAAACTACGGTCATCACCGGGAGTGGTCCCGATTATTGTCACTTCGGGGTTGCCGGATCATAACACATAGTAGGTGACTATAGACTTGCAAGATAGGATCAAGAACTCACATATATTCATGAAAACATAATAGGTTCACATTTGAAATCATGGCACTCGGGCCCTAGTGACAAGCATTAAGCATAGCAAAGTCATAGCAACATCAATCTCAGAAAATAGTGGATACTAGGGATCAAACCCTAACAAAACTAACTCGATTACATGATAGATCTCATCCAACCCATCACCGTCCAGCAAGCCTACGATGGAATTACTCACGCACGGCGGTGAGCATCATGAAATTGGTGATGGAGGATGGTTGATGATGACGACGGCGACGGATTCCCCTCTCTGGAGCCCCGAACGGACTCCAGATCAGCCCTCCCGAGAGTTTTTAGGGCTTGGTGGCGGCTCCGTATCGTAAAACACGATGAATCCTTCTCCTTGATTTTTTTCTCCCCGAAAGTGAATATATGGAGTTGGAGTTGAGGTCGGTGGAGCGTCAGGGGGCCCACGAGGTAGGGGGCGCACCCTAGGGGGGCAGGCGTGCCTTCCACCCTAGTGGACAGGGTGTGGGCCCTCTGACGTGGCTTTTTCTACTAGTATTTTTCTTATTTTCCAAATAGATGTTCCGTGGAGTTTCAGGTCATTCCGAGAACTTTTGTTTCTGCACATAAATAACACCATGGAAAGTCTGCTGAAAACAGCGTCAATCCGGGTTAGTTCCATTCAAATCATGCAATTTAGAGTCCAAAACAAGGACAAAAGTGTTTTAGATACGACAGAGACGTATCAATCTCCCATTCCATTCTCTCATGCTTGCATTAGATTTTGCTACTGTAATTGTTTGCTCCTATTCTGATGCATAGCCTCCTTTTGTAACCTGCTCATTGTTACCTACCTGCTTATCCTAAACTTCTTAGTATAGGTTGGTTTGTGATCCATCAGTGACCCCCACCTTGTCCTTGTTGCCCCTGCTTCATCATTGAAGACCCGATCAGTGGGATCGAAGACCAGGCCCCAGCATCGCCCTTAGTTTCTCGACACTACTGGGTTACTATCGAGTGCCGAGGGTGAGACCTCTACATCACTTCTGATGTTAACCCTGTAGTGTAGCTATTCGGTCGTGGTCATCGGGGGTGATTCTGCCTTAACCACTTCCGATACGACTCTGTTGTGCAACCCCTCAAGTGTGAACCTCGGGGGTGGTTCCTCTCACGTTCACCTTGATGATTACATCGAGTGGAATCCACCGGGGGTGATTCCTCGGGTTTTCTCTTGATGTTTGGACACACGATTACTATGGTTACTATGACTATTACACTGAACCCAGTTACTAAAGACGGGTCGGCCCTGATGGGTACCTGCGCGAGCATATTTGCGAGTGATGAGGAGTCGGGTTGACCTGGAGGGTGCCCGCGAGATAATTACGAGGCGTGGCCGGGCATTCCTAGCCCTTGCCGCAAGTCCTGGAGGCGGGCAACGGGTCACATCTTTCGAGTCTCGCTTGTTACCGCGTTCCTAATCCACTACAATTTGGATATTTGATCCGAGGGGCCTCTGGCCTGATAGCACTATCCATCACGTGGGCATAGTATGGGATTTCTGCGTCGTATACATCACCCGAAGCTTAATAGACGTCAGCGACTGAGCGGTGCACGCCGGGTTGGATTGCGTAAGCACCTGCCTTGTTGAAGGAGGTAGCTAGGTCTACTCACCGGCCGCCCACGCAACATGCAGGAGTTCCCGGGGTGATGGCCCATGACCCCTGGGGGCATAGGTTTACTCCGGCGTCCTGGCCTCTCTATTTAGCCTATGTCGGGTTGCGGCGTATTGTTTGGCCGTGGCCGGGCATGACCCAGGAAAGTGTGTCCGGCCGTAGTTAATAGAGCGTGGTGGGTAAGTTGGTGCACCCCTGCAGGGAAGAAAACATCTATCGATAGCCTGTCCTACGATAACGGACACTTGGAGTTGTATCCTGGTTGATACAACTAGAACTGGATACTTGAGATGTGACTTGGATATGAGGTGATAAATGGATAGTATGGCTCTGGGATTGCTTTCTCGCAGGGAGTCGAGAAAGGATCTCTGGCCGAGGTTGATAACACTACTACTACTTTACTTTATGCTACTCTACTCCCTCCTGTTGCTGCAAGATGGTGGTTTCCAGAAGATGCTAGTCTTTGATAGGCTAGGCTTTCCCCTTCTCTTTTGGCATTCTGTAGTCCAGTCCATAGATACAACCCTTTTCATTGATACCGATGCATATATAGTGTAGATCCTTGCTTGCGAGTACTCACGGTTGCTTTGCTCCCCCTTTTCCCACTTTCTTCTTCCTTCCTATTGATGCAACCAGATGGTGGAGCCCAGGATCCAGATGCCACCTTCGACGACGACTGCTACTACACTAAGGGTGCCTACTACTCGGTGGAGGCTGCCGACGACCAGGAGTAGTTAGGAGGCTCCCAGGCAGGAGGCCTTGCCTTTTCGACCGTAGATGCCTTTGTGCTAGCCTTCTTAAGGCAAACTTGTCTAACTTATGTTTGTACCCCAGATATTGTTGCTTCCGCTGACTCTTGTCTATACAACCTTATGTATTCGAGCCCTCGAGGCCCCTGGCTTGTAATATAAAGCTTGTATTATTTTAATTTGTGTCTAGAGTTGTGTTGTGATATCTTCCCGTGAGTCCTTGATCTTGATCGTACACATTTGCGTGTATGATCAGTGTATGATTGAATCGAGGGCGTCACAGGGGGCGTGTCAAAGTCTCCTCCCTGCTATTTGATCCGTCACCACCATGGTGGGAGATCCTCGGGCTCACGCCGAGCACTAGGCCGCTCGGCCAGCTCAGGCGGCACCTCCCGCCCAAGAAGCTCTCCACTCCGCACTCCTCGCAGCTCGCACGGTGGCCAGCGCCATCGGCAGTAGGCGATACAGACCACCGCCGCCCGCTCCACGCCGCGCCGCAACCGCGCCACCGCATGGTCTTCAGGCTACGCCGCGGCAACGACGCTACACACCCGTCGGGAGCAGGCGAACAAGCAAGCCGCGCTCATCATGGCACGGGAGCTGCTACGATGCAGGCTGGTGGAAGGCGGCCATGACGCCCTGCAGGAGCGGGTTGCCGAGTTGCTCAATGCCGCCTGTGAGGGCGCAGCGCCTTTCTGCACCTTGCCCATGCTGCGGGCGCTGCCGGGGGCGCGCGCATGCCCCCGCTACACCCGCGTGCCCTCCTCGGCAACCCGGCCCATGACGCCGCCTATCTTACCCAGGATACGTTACCTCTGGGTGCGGTAAGGCCGGATGGCCCCTCTCGGGACCGCGCCGATGTGCTACCCTACGGTCGTCGCGACCTAGCGCCCAGGATGTCAAGCAATGGCGCCAGGCGGCCAGGCGCCGACTCGGAGGTGGCAGCTTCACGCGCCTCTATACCTCCACTGATGGGCTTGTTATATGCGTCAAGAGGAAGTCCCTACTTGGTCCCCTTGCCAACTTGGATAGCGGGACCACGTGAGGCCGAGGCTCCTCGCGAGCCACCTCGGAGCTTCACCGGTGCCTTCGACAATGATACGCCTCTAACGTATCTATAATTTTTTATTGTTCCATGCTATTATATCATCTGTTTTGGATGTTTTATATGGATTAATATGCTATTTTATATGATTTTCGGGACTAACCTATTAACCTAGAGCCCAGTGCCAGTTTCTATTTTTTCCCTTGTTTTAGAGTTTCACAGAAAAGGAATACCAAACGGAGTCCAAACTTTCGCCATGATTTTTCTTGGACCAGAAGACACCCAGGAGACTTGGAGTGCAAGTAAGAGGAGCCTCGAGGCGGCCACAAGGGTGGAGGGCGCGCCCAGGGGGGTGGGGCATGCCCCCCGACCTTGTGGGCCCCTTGAAAGTCCCCTGACCTAATTCTTTCACATATATATATGATGTTGCTTGAAGCTACGTCGGTATTTCCCCAAAGAGGAAGGGATGATGCAGCATAGCAGCGGTAGGTATTTCCCTCAGATATGAATCTAAGGTTATCGAACCAGTAGAAGAACCAAGCAACACAACGTAAACAACCCCTGCACACAGATAACAAATCCTCGCAACCTGACGTGTTAAAGGGGCTGTCAATCCCTTTCGGGTAACGGTGCCTCAAGATAGGCAAACAGACGTGAGATAAAATTGTAGTAGATTGATAGATCGAACGCCAAATAAAATAAATAAGAATAAAACGCAGCAAGGTATTTTTTTGTATTTTTTGGTTTAATAGATCTGAAAATAAATGCAAAAGATAAGTAGATCGCAAAGGCAAATATATGAGGAAGAGACCCGGGGGCCGTAGTTTTCACTAGTGGCTTCTCTCGAGGAAAATAATAAACGGTGGGTGAACAAATTACTGTTGGGCAATTGATAGAACTTCAAATACTCATGATGATATCCAGACAATGATCATTATATAGCCATCACGTCCAAGATTAGTAGACCGACTCATGCCTGCATCTACTACTATTACTCCACACATCGACCGCTATCCAACATGCGTCTAGTGTATTAAGTTCATGGAAAAATGGAGTAATGCAATAAGAACGATGACATGATGTAGACAAGATCTATCTATGTAGAGATAGACCCCATCGTTTTATCCTTAGTAGAAATGATACATACGTGTCGGTTCCCCTTCTGTCACTAGGATCAAGCACCGTAAGATCGAACCCACTACAAAGCACCTCTTCCCATTGCAAGATAAATAGATCAAGTTGGCCAAACAAGACCCAAATATCGGATAAGAAATATGAGGCTATAAGAGATCAAAGAAACTCAAATACTTTCATGGATATAAAAAGATATATCTGATCATAAAATCAAAGTTCATCGATCCCAACAAACACATCGCAAAAGAGTTACATCATATGGATCTCCAAGAGACCATTGTATTGAGAATTCAGAGAGAGAGAGAGAGATGAAGCCATCTAGCTACTAACTACGAACCCGAAGGTCTACAAAGAACTACTCACGCATCATCGGAGAGGCACTAATGGAGGTGGTGAACCCCATCCGAGATGGTGTCTAGATTGGATCTGGTGGTTCTGGACTCTGCGGCGGCTGGATGAATATTTCGTCGACTCCCCTAGGGTTTTGGGAATATTGGGGTATTTATAGATCAAAGAGGCGGTCCGGGGGGCACCCGAGATGGGCACAACCCACCGAGTGCGCTGGGCCTCTAGCGCCTACGGTGGGTTGTGCTCTCCTCGGAGCACCCCAAGGCGCAACCAGGGCCCATTATGTTCCTTCTGGTCCAAAAAAAATCTCCGTGAAGTTTCGTTGCGTTTGGACTCCGTCTGATATTGATTTCCCGCGATTTTAAAAACATGCAGAAAACAACAACTGGCACTTGACACTATGTCAATAGGTTAGTACCAAAAAATGATATAAAATGACTATAAAATGATTATAAAACATCCAAGATTGATAATATAACAGCATGGAACAATAAAAAAATTATAGATACGTTGGAGACGTATCAACATCCCCAAGCTTAACTCCTACTCGTCCTCTAGTAGGTAAGTGACAAAAACAGAATTTTTGATGTGGAATGCTGGCTAACATGTCATATCATATTCTTTTCTTTATAGCATGGACATTTGGACTTTTATGTGATTCAAAGCAATAGTCTAGTTTTGACATGATAATGTAAATACTCAAGCATATCAACCAGCAACCATGTCTTTCAAAATATCAATGCTAAAATAAGTTATCCCTAGCCCATCATGCTCAACCATTGATCCATTCATGAAACACACTCGCATATTAGCTACACCCAATACTCAAGTACGATCATACTGCCTCCTAGTTGGTGCTTTTATAAGAGAAGGCGGAGACTCAAATTCAAAATAAAAATTGCATAAAGTAAAAGAAAGGCCCTTTGCAGAGGGAAGTAGGGATTTGTGGAGGTGCCAGAGCTCAAAGCGAAAAACTTAGAGATAAAAACATTTTGGGAGGTGTATCCATCCCATAAACGAAAACGACTTAGAGTTCCCAACACTTTCCGTGCTAGATATTTCATAGGCGGTTCCCAAATAGAAAATAAAGTTTATTCCTTTTTCCACCTAACTTTCACTTCCCATGGCTAGCCGTATCCACGGTTGCCCTCCATACCAACACTTTCCAAGGAATTTATTATTTGACAACATAAAGTAAATTTCGGGACTGGGCATCCCTAATACCTTTGCCTTACTCTCGTGCAATGACAAGTGAATAAACACTCATCCTGAGAATAACACATCTAGCATGGAAAATATTAGCCACCCCTCACCGCTCCGCGAGCGAAACGAACACACAAAAGAGAAGTTTATTTTAAAAATTAGAGATGGCACATGCAAATTTTCTTAGAACGGCAAAAGAATACCGTATATAGGTAGGTATAGTGGACTCATGTGGCAAAACTGCTTTTAAGGTTTTTGGATGCACAAGTAGAGATCATACTTAGTGCAAAACGAAGGCTAGCAACATATTGAGAAGCGACCAACCAAGAAATGGATAATCTCACAAGAAAGCATTAAGCATAAATAAGACCGAATAATGCACCACAAGTAGGATATAATTTCATTGCATGTCTATTGACTTTCGTGCTTGCATAGGGAATCACAAACCTTAACACCAATATTCTTACTAAAGCATAATTACTCATCAACATAACTCACATATCACATCATAATATCTCAAAACTATTACTAAGAAACAAGTTTATTTTGTCCAATGATCTTCATGAAAGTTTTTTTATTATATCCTTCTTGGATATCTATCACTTTGGGACTAATTTTCATGTGTTGCTTTTCATAAGCTCAAACAAATATATGTGAACATCATGAGCATAATTTTTTCTTTCTTTCTCTCAAAATAATTTAAGTGAAGCAAGAGAGAATATCTTGAAGATTTTAGTAACTCCCAAATAAATCTAAGTGAAGCAAGAGAGAATTTCTTCAAAAATACTAAGCACACAATGCTCAAAAAGATATAAGTGAAGCACTAGAGCAAGTCCATAGCTCAATATTTAAGTGAAGCATAGAGAGCAATTCTAACAAGTCATGGCATAATTTTGGATCTCCCAAAAAGGTGTGTCCAGCAAGGGATCAATACTTAAAACACAAAATAAAACAAGCAAAGACTCATATCATACAAGACGCTCCAAGCAAAACACATAGTATGTGACGAATAAAAATATAGCTTCGAGTAAAATACCGATGGTCGTTAGAAGAAAGAGGGGATGCCACTCGGGGGCATCCCCAAGCTTAGTTGGTTGCTCATTTTTGGATAATAGCTTGAGATTCCGGGGCATCCCCAAGCTTAGGCTCTTCTATTCCTTATTCCTTCACCCACCGTAAGATAACCCAAAACTTGAAAACTTCAATCACACAAAACTCAACAAAACCTTTGTGAGATCCATTAGTAAAAGAAAGCCAATTACTACTATAAGTACTGTACCAAACCAATTCATATTTTGTTTTTGCAATATATCTACTGTATTACAACTTTTCTATGGCAAAAACTCATCAAAGAAAACCATAGAGCCATCAAAATAAGCACACAATGCAAAGAAAACAGAATCTGTCAAAAAAGAACATTCTGTAGCAATCTGACTATTTCGAAAACTTCTGGAACTCCAAAAATTCTGAAAAACTAGGACGTCCTAGATAATTTTTATATTAATATTCTGCAAAAATAATTGTCATTTTATCACTCTCTGGTAAAAAATAAGAATTATTTTCGTGAGTGCAAAAGTTTCTGTTTTTCAGCAAGATCAAACAACTATCACCCAAGAAGATCCTATCGGTTTTACTTGGCACAAACACTAATTAAAACACACAAAACACAATCATAACAGTAGCATAATTGTGCTAACACTCAAGAACAGAAAGCAAAAAGCAAAAATAAATTTTATTCATTGGGTTGCCTCCCAACAAGCGCTATAGTTTTACGCCCTTAGCTAGGCATAAGGCAAGGATCTAAGTTTTGTCATCCTTATTCTTTATTTTCTTAGAGGTGTTTTCATCATGGGGTTTTGTAAACCCAACATAAAATATATTATCTATGGAGACTTTAGCATTCCTAAGTTTGTTTTCATCATAACCCCTTTGGTTTCCGGCAACAATCCAAGAGTAATGTTGATTAACATTATTGAAAACTTGTTGGATTATATCTAAAACGGGGACCTCCTTTTTAAGATTTTCATCAAAGATTTTATTATCCCCAAGCAAATGTCTTAAATCATAGTAACTATTGTAAAGAGTTTCATCTATCACAGGTTTTTCACGATTCATACCATAAAAATCAAAGATTTCCCTAGCTTCCCCTATTATGTAGTCAAACTCATTCATAAGAACGAGAGTGTCCAACTTTTTAGCCCTAGGATTCTTTATGTCGGGAAGCTCAAAAAACAATCTTTGCAAAGTACAATGGGTACGAATAAACTTACTTTCAAGTTTCAGAACTAGTGCTGAAATTGCATCCGCATAAGATCTAGTAGTTTTAAGTATAAGAGCATCATCAAGACTTAGATTCCCAACACAATTGAAAAATTCTTGGATACGTTCTTTTCCCATAACATTCCCTTGCCCCAAGATAAAAGTTTTAGCATCCAGATTGCCCGTACGTCCAATATTAGGAGTTAGGCCATCATTTGTTGGTGCCATACTGAAATCACTCATGATTGCAAGCAAAGAATAGATCTGACGAGAAAACGGCGAATGAAAAAGAGGGCGAATAAAACACCAATTTTTTTGTGAAGTGGGGGAGAGGAAAACGAGAGGCAAATGGCAAATAATGTAAATTGCAAGGAGATGAGAATTGTGATTAGGAACCTGGTATATGTTGAAGATCTTCCCCGGCAACGGCGCCAGAAATTCCTTTTGATGTCGCTAGAAGCTACGTCGGTATTTCCCCAAAGAGGAAGGGATGATGCAGCACATCGACGGTAGGTATTTCCCTCAGATATGAAACCAAGGTTATCAAACTAGTTGTAGAACCAAGCAACACAACGTAAACAACCCCTGCACACATATAACAAATCCTCGCAACGCGACATGTTAAAGGGGTTGTCAATACCTTCCGGGTAACGGCGCCTCAAGATAGGCAAATGGATGTGAGATAAAATTTTAGTAGATTGATAGATCGAACGCCAAATAAAATAAATAAGAATAAACTGCAGGAAGGTATTTTTGTGTTTTTTGGTTTAATAGATCTGAAAATAAATGCAAAAGAAAAGTAGATCGCAAAGGCAAATATATGAGAAAGAGACCCGGGGCCGTAGGTTTCACTAGTGGCTTCTCTCGAGAAAAATAGCAAATGGTGGGTGAACAAATTACTGTTGGGCAGTTGATAGAACTTCAAATACTCATGACGATATCCAGGCAATGATCATTATATAGGCATCACGTCCAAGATTAGTAGACCGACTCCTGCCTGCATCTACTACTATTACTCCACACCTAGACCACTATCCAGCATGCATCTAGTGTATTAAGTTCATGGAAAAACGGAGTAATGCAATAAGAACGATGACATGATGTAGACAAGATCTATCTAAATAGAGATAGACCCCATCGTTTTATCCTTAGTAGCAACGATACATACGTGTTGGTTCCCCTTCTGTCACTGGGATCAAGCACCATAAGACCGAACCCACTACAAAGCACCTCTTCCCATTGCAAGATAAATAGATCAAGTTGTCCAAACAAAACCCAAATATCAGAGAAGAAATACGAGGCTATAAGAGATCATGCATATAAGAGATCAAAGAAACTCAAATACTTTCATGGATATAAAAAGATAGATCTGATCATAAACTCAAAGTTCATCGATCCCAACAAACACACCGCAAAAGAGTTATATCATATGGATCTCCAAGAGACCATTGTATTGAGAATTCAGAGAGAGAGAGATGAATCCATCTAGATACTAACTACGGACCCGAAGGTCTACAAAGAACTACTCACTCATCATCGGAGAAGCACCAATGAAGGTGGTGAACCCCATCCGAGATGGTGTCTAGATTGGATCTGGTGGTTTTGGACTCTACGCGGCTGGATGAATATTTCGTCGACTCCCCTAAGGTTTTCGGAATATTGGGGTATTTATAGAGCAAAGAGGCGGTCCGGGGGGCACCCGAGGTGGGCACAACCCACCAGGGCGCGCCTGGGCCTCCTAGCGCGCCCTGGTGGGTCGTGCTCTCCTCGGAGCACCCCCAGGCGCAGCCAGGGCCCATTATGTTCTTTCTGGTCCAAAAAAATCTGCATGAAGTTTCGTTGCGTTTGGAATCCGTATGATATTGATTTCCTGCGATTTTAAAAAACATGCAGAAAACAACAACTGGCACTTGGCACTATGTCAATAGGTTAGTACCCAAAAAATGATATAAAATGACTATAAAATGATTAAAAACATCCAAGATTAATAATATAACACCATGGAACAATCAAAAATTATAGATACGTTGGAGACGTATCAATATACTCTTATACCCCAAAAACATCCAGGGGAGCCACAAAACCACTTTTCCACCGCCGCAACCTTCTGTACCCGTGAGATCCCATCTTGGGGCCTTTTCCGGCATCCTGCCGGAGGGGGAATCGATCACGGAGGGCTTCTACATCAACACCATTGCCTCTCCGATGAAGCATGAGTAGTTTAGTTCAGACCAACGGGTCCATAGCTAGTAGCTAGATGGCTTCTTCTCTCTCTTTGATTCTCAATACAAAGTTCTCCTCTATCTTCTTGGAGATCTATCCGATTTAATACTCTTTTGCGGTGTGTTTGCCGAGATCCAATGAATTGTGGATTTATGATCAAGTTTATCTATGAATATTATTTGAATCTCCTCTGAATTCCTATATGGATGATTTGATATCTTTGCAAGTCTCTTCGAACTATCGATTTGGTTTGGCCAACTAGAATGGTTTTTCTTGCAACGGGAGAAGTGCTTAGCTTTGGGTTCAATCTTGCGGTGTCCTTTCCCAATGACAGTAGGGGCAGCAAGGCACACATTTTATTGTTGCCATCGAGGATAACAAGGTGGGGTTTTCATCACATTGCTTGAGTTAATCCCGCTACATCATGTCATCTTGCTTAATGTGCTACTCTGTTCTTATGAACTTAATACTCTAGATGCAGGCAGGAGTCGGTCGATGTGTGGAGTAATAGTAGTAGATGCAAAATCGTTTCGGTCTACTTGATACGTATGTGATGCCTATATTCATGATCATTGCCTTAGATATCGTCATAACTTTGCGCTTTTCTATCAATCGCTTGACAGTAATTTGTTCACCCACCTTAATAATTTCTATCTGGAGAGAAGCCTCTAGTGAAACCTATGGCCCCCGGGTCTATTTTCCATCGTATAAGTTTCTGATCTACAATCTCTAGTTTCCTATTTACTTTCTTTGCAATCTTTACTTTCCATTCCGTAAACCAAAAATACCAAAAATATTACTTTACTGTTTATCATCTCTATCAGATCTCACTATGCGAATAACTGTGAAGGGATTGACAAACCCTTTGTCGCGTTGGTTGCAATTTGGTGTTTGTTTGTGCAAGTATTCTATGGCTTGCTGTGTAGTCTCCTACTGGATTGATACTTTGGTTCTCAAAACTGAGGGAAATACTTATGCTCCTTTGTTGCATCACCCTTTCCTCTTCAATGAAAAAATTAACGCAAGCTCAAGAGGTAGCGAGAAGGATTTCTAGCGCCGTTGCCGAGGAGATCTATGCCATGCCAAGACATACCAAGTACCCATCATAAACTCTCATCCCTCGCATTACATTATTCGCCATTCGCCTCTCGTTTTCCTTTCGCCGACTTCTAAAATGATTTTTGAAAAGATTCGCCTTTTCTTCGCCCCTCTTTCGTTTGTCTTTCCATTTGCTCATTGTCGCCAGCATGTCTGAGACTGGGGAGGTTATTGTTGAAAAAAAATAGTAGTAACAATGGGGGAAACCTCGATGCTTTTGCTAATTCTAATCCTCATGAAGAATCTACTATCTTGCACTCAAAGAAAATCCGCATAGGTAGCTGAAATATTATTGGAAAGGGGGTTATTCAAGATTTCTTTACTTGTGCCGGTGCACTCCCCACCATGGGTGGATCTATCCTCCATAAAACTAGTAGCCTTGCGGATGCTATATCTTTGCTTGTTGTTGAACTTGAAAGACAATTTGTTCACATGCATCCATCCATACAAAGGATTTTTCTAGAGTTTTCTAATACTGAGAATTCTTCCGTTAAGCGCGCCGCCACTATATTCCTAGCTCATGAGTTTAGATTTATTATGAATGAAGCTAGTGAAATTTTTGCTCATTATAAAGTAGATGGCGGTCGCCCTCCCATAGAGGGAATTCTCTTTAATCAAGAGGGTATAATGCGTTTATGGTCTTTAGATATGTTGCTTATAGTGGAAATTTAAGAAAGAGGGTTCCTACCGATGTTTTAGTCAATAAGATTTCTGAGCTTAATGATGATTTTGCTATTCAAAACAACGGCTTAGGTTTCTCCCTTGGACACAAGCTCATGACTTTTTGCCAAAAGAATGCTTATAATGATGAGTTGGTCATACAATACGAAGGGCCAAAGGAGAAACCAATTCCTCCCGAAATCAATCTTGGTAATTCTTATCCTGTTGAATTTAGCCCTTTTGATTACTTTTGCTTGCCACAAAGAAAACTTGCTGCTGAACGTAGGGAGTATGAGATGAGTTTTCGAGATTTACCTTATCATTATTACGACTACACTTAGATTTATTCGTGTTTTTATGCCTAGCTAGGGGCGTTAAACAATAGCGCTTGTTGGGAGGCAACCCAATTTTATTTTTGTTCTTGCTTTTTAGGTCCTGTTTTGCTTTGAATAAATCATCTAGCCTCTGGTTAGATGTGGTTTTGTGTTTTAATTAGTAATTGTGCCAAGTAAGACCTATGGGATAACCTACGTTGATAGTTAATTTGATCTTGCTGAAAAACAAAAACTTTTGCGCTCACGGAAACAATTCTTATTCTTAGCAGGAGCGTGATAAAATAATGATTCTTTTTGCAGAATATTAATAAACAAATTATCTAGGATTTCCTATTTTCTCGGGATGTTTGGAGAAACAGAAGTATTCTAAATATTCAGATTGCTATAGGCTGTTCTGTTTTTGACAGATTCTGTTTTCCGCGTGTTGTTTGCTTATTTTGATGCATTTATGGCTAGTATCGGGGGTATGAACCATGGAAAAGTTGGAATACAGCAGATATTAGACCAACATAAATAAAGAATGAGTTCACAACAGTACCAAAAGTTGTGATTTATTTTCTTATACTAACGGAGCTTATGAGATTTTCTGTTGGAGTTTTGTGTTGTGAAGTTTTCAAGTTTTGGGTAAGAATTTGATGGACTATGGAATAAGGAGTGGCAAGAGCCTAAGCTTGGGGATGCCCAAGGCACCCCAAGGTAATATTCAAGGATGTCAAAAAGCCTAAGCTTGGGGATGCCCCGGGAAGGCATCCCCTCTTTCGTCTTCATCTATCGGTAACTTTACTTGAGGCTATATTTTTATTTACCACAAAATACGTGTTTTGCTTGGAGCGTCTTGTATGATTTGAGTTTTTGCTTTTTAGTTTGCCACAATCATCCTTGCTGTACACACCTTTTGGGAGAGACACGCATGAATTGTGATTTATTAGAATGCTCTATGTGCTTCACTTATATCTTTTGAGCTAGGCAATTTAGCTCTAGTGCTTCACTTATATCTTTTTAGAGCATGGCGGTGGTTTTATTTTATAGAAATTGATAAACTCACTTACTTCACTTATATTATTTTGAGAGTCTCTAAACATCATAGTAATTTGCTTTTGTTATAACATTAGTCCTAATATGATAGGCATCCAGGAGGCATATAATAAAAACTTTCATATAAAGTGCATTGAATACTATGAGAAGTTTGATTCCTTATGATTGTTTTGAGATGTGAAGATGGTGATATTAGAGTCATGCTAGAAAGTAGTTGTGAATTTGAGAAATACTTGTGTTAAGGTTTGTGAGTCCCGTAGCATGCTCGTATGGTGAACCGTTATGTAACGAAGTTGGAGCATGAGATGTTTTTTTTATTGTTTTCCTTATGAGTGGCGGTCAGGGATGAGCGATGGTCTTTTCCTACCAATCTATCCCCCTAGGAGCATGAGCATAGTACTTTGTTTCGATGACTAATAGATTTTTGCAATAAGTATGTGAGTTCTTTATGACTAATGTTGAGTCCATGGATTATACACACTCTCACCTTTCGCCATTGCTAGCCTCTCTAGTGCCGCGCAACTTTCGCCGGTACCATAAACCCACCACATATCCTTCCTCAAAACAGCCACCATACCTACCTATTATGGCATTTCCATAGCCATTCCGAGATATATTGCCATGAAACTTTCCACCGTTCCTTCTATTATGACACGCATCATCATTGTCATATTGCTTTGCATGATCATGTAGTTGACATCGTATTTGTGGCAAAGCCACCGTTCATATTTTTTATACATGTCACTCTTGATTCATTGCACATCCCGGTACGCCGTAGGAGGCATTCACATAGATTCATATTTTTGTTCTAGTATCTAGTTGTAATTTTTTGAGTTGTACGTAAATAGAAGTGTGATGATCTTCATTATTAGAGCATTGTCCCATGTGAGGAAATAAAAAAAATATAAAGGCCAAAAAAAAGAGAAAAAAAGAAAGAAAGAAAAAGAGAGAAAAAGAGAGAAGGGACAATGTTACTATCCTTTTTGCCACACTTGTGCTTCAAAGTAGCACCATGATCTTCATGATAGAGAGTCTCCTATGATATCACTTTCATATGCTAGTGGGAATTTTTCATTATAGAACTTGTCTTGTATATTCCAACGATGGGATTCCTCAAAATGCCCTAGGTCTTCAAGAGCAAGCAAGTTGGATGCACACCCAGTTAGTGTTCTTTTTGAGCTTTCATAAACTTATAGCTCTAGTGCATCCGTTGCATGGCAATCCCTACTCACTCACATTGATATCTATTAATGGGCATCTCCATAGCCCATTGATACGCCTAGTTGATATGAGACTATCTCCCTCTTTTTGTCTTCTCCACAACCACCGTCTATTCCACGTATAGTGCTATGTCCATGGCTCACGCTCATGTATTGCGTGAAAGTTGAACAGGTTTGAGAACTTCAAAAGTATGAAACAATTGCTTGGCTTGTCATCGGGGTCGTACATGATTTGAATATTTTGTGTGATGAAGATGGAGCATAGCCAGACTATATGATTTTGTAGGGATAAGCTTTCTTTGGCCATGTTATTTTAAGAAGACATAATTATTTTGTTAGTATGCTTGAAGTATTATTGTTTTTATGTCAATATAAACTTTTGTTTTGAATCTTATGGATCTGACAATTCATGCCACAATAAAGAGAATTACATGGATAAATATGATAGGTAGCATTCCACATCAAAAATTCTGTTTTTATCATTTACCTACTCGAGGACGAGCAGGAATTAAGCTTGGGGATGCTTGATACGTCTCCAACGTATCTATAATTTTTGATTGTTCCATGCTATTATATTATCTGTTTTGGATGTTTTATATGCATTAATATGCTATTTTATATGATTTTTGGGACCAACCTATTAACCTAGAGCCTAGTGCCAGTTTCTGTTTTTTTCCTTGTTTTAGAGTTTCGCAGAAAAGGAATACCAAACGGAATAAAACTTTCACCATGATTTTTCTTGGACCAGAAGACACCCAGGAGACTTGGAGTGCAAGTCGGAGGAGCCTCGAGGCGGCCACAATGGTGGAGGGTGCGCCCAGGGGGGGTGGGGCGCG
The DNA here is from genome assembly GCA_021605205.1 of Aegilops longissima. Classification (NCBI taxonomy): domain Eukaryota; kingdom Viridiplantae; phylum Streptophyta; class Magnoliopsida; order Poales; family Poaceae; genus Aegilops; species Aegilops longissima. Next base: position 360,218,908 of record CM038682.1, on the reverse strand, counting down.
GCTCCCGACCTTGTGGGCCCCTCGAGAGTCCCTTGACCTAATTCTTTCGCCTATATATACCCTTATACCCCAGAAACATCCATGGGAGCCACAAAACCACTTTTCCACCGCCACAACCTTCTGTACCCGTGAGATCCCATCTTGGGTCCTTTTCCGGCATCCTACCGGAGAGGAAGTTGATCATGGAGGGCTTCTACATCAACACCATTGCCTCTCTGATGAAGCGTGAGTAGTTTACTTCAGACCTACAGGTCCATAGCTAGTAGCTAGATGGCTTCTTCTCTCTCTTTGATTCTCAATACAAAGTTCTCCTCGATCTTCTTGGAGATCTATTGTAGCGACCCGACCTCAAACGGTCAAGTCTCTGTGCTTCAGTGTCATCCCTGAATCGGTAATGCTGACACACACAGTACTCGAAGGATTTACAACAGAGTAGCAATCACACACTTATTACATCGAGTGTCTCAAAAGAGAACTTATTACAATAAATATGGCTTAAGGCCATCTAATACGATAACAGCGGAAGGCTTGGAAGATAAAGTGAGTCCATCAACTCCAAAGGCATAGCTGAGCTGCACGGCAACGACCTAACGAACCTTACTCCTTGTCTGAAAAGTCTGCAACATAATATTGCAGCCCGAAAACGGGTCAGCACATGGAATATGTTGGCAATGTAACACAGTAGAGCAAAAACAGAATAATGCTATCACTACATGCATATTTGGCTGGTGGAAAGCTCTATGGTTATAGTTTTTGTGAAAAGCCAATTTTTCCCTACAACAAAGGAATATATTTTATTTTAACTATCATGGTAGTTGAAACATCATTGAGAAGGTTCCTCCAACTCAATCCAAATTAAAGTAGTTATCAACCCATCAATATTAATTTAGAGTGATGAGATACTTAGGATACTCCAAGTACTAGATACTCAAGATTGTCCATAACCGGGGACACGGCTAACCATGATTAGATTGTACACTCTCTGAGAGGTTTGCACACTTTTCCCCACAAGACTCGATCGCCTCCGTTGGATTTCTTGCACTACATGGTGTTTGAGAAGCGGATGGCCGAGACACGATCTTCGAAACATTAACTCTTTACTCGGGGCGGACCATACCAAACCTACAACCCTCTACCTGCTGATCCACCTCTTCAAGAGCTTCATGTAACCTACTCAACTATGATAGAGCCCATAATAGCTTGTGGCTGCACGGAAGTTTCTAGCATGAAAATATCTCGGTTCCTTTGAGCACGGGTGGCGGTCCATAGGAAAATCACACGGAACCCCGGGATTTCCAAAAAAATACAGACAACACTGGATTCTCCAGGTGCCTCAATCCACCCAGATGTGTATTAAAGTTGCCACCTTAAGTTGAACCATTAATTAACAATCTCACATCTGTCATGGATTTCACTCACCCAAACCACGTCTATGAGCATAGCATAGCAATATAAGCAATACGTAGAAGTAACTCCCAAGGGTTTGATTATAACAGGGCAATAGGTTCTACCTCATCAACTACTTCCCAATCCACATGTTAATCACATCCTAATCATGCAATGTTTGAGGATTGAAACTAATGCATAAAAACTGGGTATGGAAAGAGTATGATCAATGAGTTACTTGCCTTGCTGACGATCCGCAAAACCTAGGGACTCGTAGTAGCACGCTTCGCACTCCGGGAATTTTATCGCAAACAAACAATAGCATACATAAGCAATCAAGCAAAGATGCACGGGCAAAACTCAAATAAGAAGAATTAACCAGAAAGTTCAACTTAAGAACTCCGGTTTGCAAAAATAATCAAATCAAACGGAGCAACGAAACTCAAACTGCGAAAGAAACAAGATCCGTTTACTAATTTGAACTAAAGTCAAATTTTACAGTACCAAAATCTTATTCAAGTTGATTAAACATAAAGAGGGTTTCGAGACAAAGATCTAGGCGCTTGAATCGCCTGATTCCGATAAACGAGCGAAAATATAAACTGAAACGAAAATCGGATCAGAAATCGCGATCGAAAATAATCGCGGAAAAATCCGAGAAAAAGAAAACTGACGAACAGGCTAACGAACGTACGTACGTTGTTTGTAACTATCGAGCGAAAACCGTTTGTTACAATGACCATACGGACGAACGTCCGCTAAGTAGCTAAACCGAGAAAAACCGGCGAACCGATCTAAAAAATGAACTAGGGTTTCTAAAAAAAACGGATCGGTTTTCTAAAAGAAAACCGGCGGCGGCAACGGCGTTACCTCGGCGAGGCTGCAGCGGCGCGGAGGCGGGCTGCGATGGCGGGGCGATGGCGCGACGACGGGCGGTGGCGGCTTCTGCAGTCGGGGCGGGCGGCGGCGGGGTTGGGTGGTGGTGGGGGCTCCAGGGTGGGGTATTTAAGGAGGGGGCGGCTTGGAGGAGGGGGCAATGCGGCGGGGAGGTGGAGTCTCGGCCGGACTCCGGGTCCGAGGCGGCGGCGGCGGTCTCCTGGAGGGAGACGGCGGCGCGGGGAGCGGGCCGGCTCGGGTGGGCTTCGGCCCAGTCGGGCGATGAAACTTTTTTTTATAAAATAATTCCGCCGGACCAAAAATAAATCCTAGAAAATAAAATAAAAATCTAAAAATTCCAAAACAAATTTTCACCGTCTAAATAAAATATTTAGAACGAGATGAACATTTTCTTGGCCCTAAAATGCAATTTTGAAAAACATGCAATTTTTCTAATGCAAATAAAATAACAATAAAATCCGAATAAAATCAAATATTTGATTTTATTATTTTTCGTCCAATATTTCAATTATTTTGGAGAAGTCATATTATCTCCTCTCATATATTTAAGTATGAAATATTTTCGGAGAGAAAAATAATTAAAATCAACGATCCTCGTTTCAATATTTGATAAAATTCAAATATGAAACCCGGGAAATCCCCAACTCTCTCCGAGGGTCCTTGAGTTGCTTAGGATTTTTGAGGATCACGAAACAAAGTGCAATAAAATATGATACGCATGAATGATCTATGTATAACATCCCAAATTGAAACGAAACAAAGTGCAATAAAATATGATACGCATGAATGATCTATGTATAACATTCCAAATTGAAAATTTGGGATGTTACATCTATTCGATGTAATACTCTTTTGCGGTGTGTTTGCCAAGATCCGATGAATTGTGGATTTATGATCAAGTTTATCTATGAATATTATTTGAATCTCCTCTAAATTCCTATATGGATGATTTGATATCTTTGCAAGTCTCTTCGAACTATCGATTTGGTTTGGCCAACTAGAATGGTTTTTCTTGCAACGGGAGAAATGCTTAGCTTTGGGTTCAATCTCGCGGTGTCCTTTCCCAATGACAGTAGGGGCAGCAAGGCACATATTGTATTGTTGCCATCGAGGATAACAAGATGGGGTTTTCGTCATATTGCTTGAGTTAATCCCGCTACATCATGTCATCTTGCTTAATGCGTTACTCTGTTCTTATGAACTTAATACTCTAGATGCAGGCATGAGTCGGTTGATGTGTGGAGTAATAGTAGTAGATGCAAAATCATTTTGGTCTACTTGATACGGACGTGATGCCTATATTCATGATCATTGCCTTAGATATCGTCATAACTTTGCGTTTTTCTATCAATTGCTCGGCAGTAATTTGTTCACCCACCGTAATAATTTCTATCTTGAGAGAAGCCTCTAGTGAAACCTATGGCCCCCGGGTGTATTTTCCATCATATAAGTTTCTAATCTACAATCTCTAGTTTCCTATTTACTTTCTTTGCTTTTACTTTCCGTTCCATAAACCAAAAATACCAAAAATATTACTTTACCATTTATCATCTCTATCAGATCTCACTTTGCGAATAACCGTGAAGGGATTGACAACCCCTTTGTCGCGTTGGTTGCAAGTTGGTGTTTGTTTGTGCAGGTATTCGGTGGCTTGCTGTGTAGTCTCCTACTAGATTGATACCTTGGTTCTCAAAACCGAGGGAAGTACTTACGGTCCTTTGCTGCATCACCCTTTCCTCTTCAAGGAAAAAACCAACGCAAGCTCAAGAGGTAGCAGACAACGACAGCCACTTGGTACAACCAATATCTCTAGGGCACGATTACGCTAACCATGGACCGCAGGTGAACCAAGCCATGGCGGTGGCTGTGGACCTCAGGATGATGGCCCCACCACAGGCGGACGGAATGCATTGGGGGCTGCGCGGGGGAAGCCCGGTACCAGATCCTCCCCCGCTCCCCACGGCGCAAGGCACCACCGCGATGGTGGCGCACGCCGCTCAGAGGTAGGCCCTCCTCCGGGGAAGGCGCCGGCGAGCCCTTCCCCCCGGTGGGGGGCCTGCGATCACCGGGGCGCCGCCAGTGTCTCCCTTGCCCCTTGGTCTCGTCTTGGTTCCGGACGCCCCAACGGTGGTTGGGGGAGACATTGGGCGAGGCCCCTCGCGAGGCGCCGATGATGTCAATGAAGATCTACGCTCATGACACTCTCATGTAATAATGAGTTGGGGCTGTACACGCCCCGGAGTCCCCTGAGCACCGTCCTCGGGCCTCACTGGGGCTCCCACCCACGTCCAAGTGGAACCACCATGCTCCGCGCTGGCCGTCGACACTGTCCCCCAATGACTATGCCCACGCCCAGTGGAAGCACTTAGCTCCGCGCTAGTGAGAAGACTAGTCTAGGCGCCGGACGTGGCTGTTTGCTTTCACCCTCTTTTTATAACCCAAATTGCCATCTTTTTGAATGAGATTTTGAGTTTTGCTTATCAAAGAAAAAGGGGGGAAAGTTTTCGATTCGCGGTGTTTTCTTGCCCTTTGGTTTGTGTTAAGAATAGGGCTCATGCCGCTCCTCCCCGTGGCGCCCGTGGCGGGCTGGGTGTGGCGTTCGCACGTGTGGGCTAGCCCAAGCAGCGCTAAGGACCCCTCGGGGTCAAGAGCGCAACTACCGTAGGATCACTGCATGCACACCTTGCCGCAACTCGGCAATCGCTCCTCGCGTGGCGCTCGCGGGCGGGCCCCCAGGCTCGCAAGGAGGCTTAAACCCCCGCGAGCCCCCGGAGGGCCGGCCTCGGGAGAGGAGTGCTTCTACAACATAAGAACCCGCTCGAGACCACTGGCACCAAAGATAAGTCACGACAAGTTAATTTTGTCGGAAGCCTTCTGGCTCACGACAGCAAGTTTCAGAATCTATTTCAAAAGCATATCATCATTTCCTATGTTATAAGGGCCCCCCTCCAAAAACGCTTTCACGCCCCGTGGGGCCGTATCCGAAAATTATGGCATACATGTTAGGATAGGAAGGGAAATGCGAGCTTAGCCAGATGCGCTGTTGTCGGCGTCGTTATCTTCATCATCACCATCCGCACCGCCCCCTTCGGCTGCAAGCACGTCCACGCCGTCTTCGGGGGCAAACTCCGCGACCAGGTCGTCCACATGGTCATTCACCCAACTCGCCAGATCGCCCCGAGTGACCCTGGGCATGGGGGCTATCGCGGCATTGAAGTCAAAATCGGGGTCGAGACTGAGAAGATAACTGAAAACGCGTGAGAACGCATGCCCAAGAAGGCCCCGTCTTCTCTCTTCGACAAGTGGCGAGCCCTCGTGACCCGGCCTTCCAGGCGAGTCACGACTTGAGCGAAGAAGTGGAGTTAGCCGACATTGTCATCTTTGTGCGGGCGGGAGACGCTTTCTTCGCAGATGGTGTCCAGGGCCCGGTTGGCCCTGACCCTGAGGTCCTCAAGCATCGAGGAACGCTCACGCTGCATCGTCCGGTGATGGCTCGCTTCATCTGTGGCCTTCTCCACAAGGGACGTAACTCCCGCGACCTGCTACTGGAGGGAGGACAACTCGGCCTGGGCAGAGGCCCGAGCCTCCAGGGCGGCCTTCTCGCGCCGTTCTACTGCGGTCAGCTTCGTCTTGAGGGCGTCATTCTTGCCCTGCAACTTGGTTTGTTTTTGCTGGAAGCAGACCTCCTACAGCCTCAGCTTCCAACGGTAATCTTTGACAAGAGTCCTACGAATCTCCACCACCCTTTGGTCTATCTCCTGCTGGGCCCTAGCCTCCCGGGCGGCAAGGGCTCCCTCACCTCCAGTCGCTCGATCTCTAGGCTCTGCTCCAAGACCCCAAGCGCCAGTACGTCCTCACGCGCTCGGATCTCTTTCTCGTCGGAGGGGGGCTCGCTCGGTGGTGCCACCAGGGCGGCCCTGCGCGCCTGGACCTGCCGCTCAAGGGCGGCATTCGAAGCTTGAAGCTCCTTGATACGTCTCCATCGTATCTACTTCTCCAAACACTTTTGCCCTTGTTTTGGACTCTAACTTGCATGGTTTGAATGAAACTAACCCAGACTGACGCTGTTTTCAGTAGAACTGCCATGGTGTTATTTTTGTGTAGAAATAAAAGTTCTCGGAATGACCTGAAAATCCACGGAGACACGTTTTGGAATTAATGAAAAATATTGGCGAAAGGATCAGCATCAGGGGCCCCACACCCTGTCCACGAGGGTGCAGGGCGTGCCCCTGCCTCATGGGCCCCCGGGGACTCCACCAACCTCAACCCCAACTCCATATATTCATGTTCGGGAAGAAAAAAAATCAGAGAGAAGGATTCATCGTGTTTTACGATACTGAGCCACCACCAAGCCCTAATCTTCCTCGGGAGGGCTGATCTGAAGTCCGTTCGGGGCTCCGGAGAGGGGAATCCGTCGTTGTCGTCATCATCCACCATCCTCTATCACCAATTTCATGATGCTCACCACCGTGCATGAGTAATCCCATCGTAGGATTGCTGGACGGTGATGGGTTGGATGAGATTTACCATGTAATCGAGTTAGTTTTGTTACGGTTTGGTCCCTAGTATCCATTATGTTCTAAGATTGATGTTGCTATGACTTTGCTATGCTTAATGCTTGTCACTAGGGCCCGAGTGCCATGATTTCAGATCTGAACCTATTATGTTTTCATGAATATATGTGAGTTCTTGATCCTATGTTGCAAGTCAATATTCACCTACTATGTGTTATGATCCGGCAACCCCGAAGTGACAATAATCGGGACCACTCTCGGTGATGACCGTAGTTTGAGGAGTTCATGTATTCACTAAGTGTTAATGCTTTGGTCCGATACTCTATTAAAAGGAGGCCTTAATATCCCTTAGTTTCCAATAGGACCCCGCTGCCACGGGAGGGTAGGATAAAAGATGTCATGCAAGTTCTTTTCCATAAGCACGTATGACTATATTCGGAATACATGCCTACATTACATTGATGAACTGGAGCTAGTTCTGTGTCACCCTATGTTATAACTGTTGCATGAGGAATCGCATCCGACATAATTATCCATCATCGATCCATTGCCTATGAGCTTTTCACATATCGATCTTTGCTGAGTTACTTTTCCGTTGCCACTGTTATGATTGCTACAAAAACTGCTACTGTTACTTTTGCCACCGTTACCGTTACTTCCATACTACTTTGCTACTAAATACTTTGCTGCAGATATTAAGTCTTTCAGGTGTGGTTGCATTGACAACTCAACTGCTAATACTTGAGAATATTCTTTGGCTCCCCTTGTGTCAAATCAATAAATTTGGGTTGAATACTCTACCCTCGAAAACTATTGCGATCCCCTATACTTGTGGGTTATCACTCCCTCTCACGTTCCTCGGCCGCCTCACGGATGCGGTCTATGGCCCTGGCCTCCTCCGGAGCACGGGCGCAGGCCTCATGAGAAGCTGCGAGGGGAACCGTGGCCTCAGCGTGCGCGCGCTCGTGCTGTAGATGCATGAGGTTGATGGCCACCTTCAGCTGGTGCCACTCACGCGCTAGGCGGAGGCCCTCTGCCTCGAGGCGAGCATTGACATCGACAAGTTCTCCTCCAAGCCGACTCAGGGCACCCATTGCTTCCTGGAAAAGGTTGTGGCGAACGGCGCTGCGCCCACGCGCGAGCTCCAGCACGCAGCCGAATCCTTCCCCCTCGCCAGGGGTTGCCGGAGAGGCGCGGAGCGGCTCGCTCGACCCCGACAAGGGGCTGACGGCCGACGCTCACCTATTCGTTCCCCGGGTACCGGCAGAAGCGTTGTGCGGCGTAAGCACGCCACTCGAAGATGAAGCCAGCGCTAGGGCCGCCCATCCTCCAGCGAGCACCAGTCGAGGACCCCTCAGCACACCTCCTGCGCCCCAGAAGTGACTGCGAAGGAAGGATGTGGGGAGCACAGGCTCATGGCCTCCCGGCAACGCGTCCGCTTCATGGGTTGGTTCCGTGCCTCGCGCGGGTGCTTGGCACGAGGAGCTCAGAATCGCGAGCGGGCCAAGGGCCCCCAGAGGTCGCACCTCCGGAGTCTTCTTCGCCGCAACCGAAGTGGTCCTGAGGAGCTAGGGTCAGAAAGGGATGCGGCATGCGAAGATCTACGAAGATAAGGTACTTACTCGTCCACGGCTACCCACACCCTCTATTTCAGGGGCCGGGGGGCGTCACCACTACAACTCCAGATCCCTTTCCACTTGGGACGTGCCCCAAGGTCCAAACGATGCACGCCAAAAGTTGATGCATTGCCCTCCACGGCTGGGCCGCGAACCACCACCTCAGGACCACCCGACGATGCCTGCCCCTCAGCAGTCACCTCAGGAGCACCTAACAGCACCCACTCGCCAGCGGTTGCCTCAAGAGCACTCAGCGGTGTTCCCCCTACAACCACCTCTGGGGTGCGCGCCGCAGGGTCGACAAGCACAGGAGACACCAAGATGGGATTTTCGCGAGGCCCCTCAAGGCCTTCCGGGTGCGGCCCCCATTTGTCGAAGCACGACATCTTCTCAGCGAAGGCCTTCCCAACTGGGTAATGGTACAAGGGGCGCCCACCGAGTGGAAGAGCTCCCGGATCGCCTCCTATCAGAAGCTTGACCACCTCTTGTAGCGTGTGAAGAGGGAGCGGGGACACCTGATGCCTCATAGGGTTGCCCGGACCGGAGAAGGCCCACATCGGGTGGGTGTGGCGCTGGAGCGGGGCAATGCGCCGCCTAACGAACTCCTTCACCACCATCGCCATCGTCACTCCTGCCTGCCTCAGCTCCGCCAGTCTGGACCAGACGCGCATGACCCGTGGATCAGCAAGCTCCCCGTGCCCCCAGCCGGAACTCGGCTCCGCCGGTGCCGTCGGGAGAAGAAGGGGGCTGCACACGGTGGTGTCTATGTACACCGAGTGTTTCCGGAACCCCCTCACATCCGGGCGGAGCGAGAAGTCGATGCCGAAGCCGGCAGTCGCCGATGCCGCTTGAAGCGACACGCACCCCGAGCGTTGCCTTCCATCGACCAGGCGAAGAGAGAAGAAGTGGCGGAGCAAGGCCACGGGCGGGGCAATGCCAATGAAGGCCTCACACAAGAAGGCAAAAGCGGAGAGGAGGACGATGGAGCCAGGATCCAGATGCAGCGCGTGAATCTGGTAGTGCGATAGCACGACATTGAGGAAATCGGAGAACGGTTGCACCAGGACGGCGAAGAGGGCATGCAAATGAAGAGGGATCTCGGTGAACTCCATGTCAACCATGGCCCGGGAAGCAGGCCAGACCGTCGTCGCCCTCTACTCGTTGGAATCGGCGGCGAGAGCTCGCCGGACCTTGTCCAGCCCTCTCTATTGACCACCGTGGACCGCTCCAGGACTGGCCCCAAACTAGGTGCGGGCTCCGCGACTGTGCGGGCTTTTCCCCTCTTCGATTTTGGGGCCATGACGGCGAGGTGGTCTGGAGCAGGCGAGGATTACAATGAAGGCGGCGCGTGTCTGTCGTGGGAGTAAGTCTGACAGTAAGAATAGGGGTACGTAGGAGGAGGCAAGGCCCTAGCTACAGCGAGGTTGTACACACGAGTTTACGAGTTCAGGCCCCTCTCGTAGGAGGTAACAGCCCTACGTCTCGGTGCCCGGAGGCTTGTCGACTGGAATATGCGTGTGAGTTACAGGGGGTCTGAACCCTTGTGCCAAAGGAGGGGGTGGTGTTGGGGAACGTAGTAATTCAAAAAAATTCCTATGATCACGCAAGATCTATCTAGGAGATGCATAGCAACGAGACGGGGAGAGTGTGTCCACATACCCTCGTAAACCGAAAGCGGAAGAGTTATGTTAACGCGGTTGATGTAGTCGAACGTCTTCACGATCCAACCGATCCAAGTACCGAATGTACGACACCTCCGTGTTCAGCACACGTTCAGCTCGATGACGTCCCTCGAGCTCTTGATCCAGTAGAGGGTTGAGGGAGAGTTCCGTCAGCACGACGGCATGGCAATGGTGTTGGTGATGTGATCCGCGCAGGGCTTCACCTAAGCACTACGATGCTATAACCGGAGGAGTAAACTGTGGAGGGGGGCACCGCACACGGCTAAGACAAATCTTGGTGTGCCTTTGGGGTGCCCCCCCGCTCCCGTATATAAAGGGGGGAGGAACAGGCCGGCGGCCTAGGAGGGGCGCGCCAAGGGGGAAGTCCTACTTGGACTCCTAGTCGAAGTAGGATTCGGCGCCCCCTCCTTCCTTCCAACGGAGAGGAAAGGGAAAGGGCGAGGAGAAGGAAGAGGGGGTCACCCCCCCTTGTCCAATTCGGATTGGGCAAGGGGGGCACGCGCCTCCTCCCGTGACCTCCCTCCTCTCGTCCACTATGGCCCAATAGGCCCATTAAATTTCCCGGGGGCTTCGGTAACCTCCTGGTACTCTGAAAAACCCCCGATCTTCTTCGGAACCATTCCGGTGTCCGTATATAACCTTCCAATATATGAATCTATACCTCTCGACCATTTTGAGACTCCTCGTCATGTCCATGATCTCATCCGGGACTCCGAACAAACTTCGGTCACCAAAACACATAACTCATAATACAAGTCGTCATCGAACATTAAGCGTGCGGACCCTACGGGTTCGAGAACTATGTAGACATGACCGAGACACATCTCCGGACAATAACCAATAGCGGAACCTGCATGCTCATATTGGTTCCTACATATTCAACGAAGATCTTTATCGGTCAAACTGCATAACAACATACATCATTCTCTTTGTCATCGGTATGTTACTTGCCCGAGATTCGATCGTCGGTATCATCATACCTAGTTCAATCTCGTTACCGGAAAGTCTCTTTACTCATTCCGTAATGCATCATCCCGTAACTATCTCATTAGTCACATTGCTTGCAAGGCTTATAGTGATGTGCATTACCGAGAGGGCCAAGAGATACTTCTCCGATACACGGAGTCACAAATCCTAATCTTGATCTATGCCAAACCAACAAACACCTTTGGAGACACCTGTAGAGCATCTTTATAATCACCCAGTTATGATGTGACGTTTGATAGCACACAAAATGTTCCTCCGGTATTCGGGAGTTGCATAATATCATAGTCATAGGAATATGTATAGGTCATGAAGAAAGCAATAGAAACAAAACTAAATGATCATTATGCTAAGCTAACGGATGGGTCTTGTCCATCACATCATTCTCTAATGATGTGATCCCGTTCATCAAATGACAACACATGTCTATGGTTAGGAAACTTAACCATCTTTGATTAACGAGCTAGTCAAGTAGAGGCATACTAGGGATACTCTGTTTTGTCTATGTATTCACACATGTACTAAGTTTCTGGTTAATACAATTCTAGCATGAATAATATACATTTATCATGATATAAGGAAATATAAATAACAACTTTATTATTGCCTCTAGGGCATATTTCCTTCAGTCTCCCACTTGCACTAGAGTCAATAATCTAGATTACATAGTAATGATTCTAACACCCATGGAGTCTTGGTGCTGATCATGTTTTGCTCGTCGAAGAGGCTTAGTCAACAGGTCTGCAACATTCAGATCCGTATTTATTTTGCAAATCTCTATGTCTCCCTCCTTGACTTGATCGCAGATGGAATTGGAGCCTCTCTTGATGTGTTTAGTTCTCTTGTGAAATCTGGATTCCTTTGCCAAGGCAATTGCTCCAGTATTGTCACAAAAGATTTTCATTGGACCCGATGCACTAGGTATTACACCTAGATCGGATATGAACTCCTTCATCCAGACTCCTTCATTTGCTGCTTCCGAAGCAGCTATGTACTCTGCTTCACACGTAGATCCCGCCATGACGCTCTGCTTGGAACTGCACCAACTTATAGCTCCACCATTCAATATAAATACGTATCCGGTTTGTGACTTAGAGTCATCCAGATCGGTGTCAAAGCTTGCATCGGCGTAACCATTTATGACAAGCTCTTTGTCACCTCCATAAGCGAGAAACATATCCTTAGTCCTTTTCGTATATTTCAGGATGTTCTTGACCGCTGTCCAGATGATCCACTCTGGATTACTTTGGTACCTCCTGCTAAAGTTATAGCAAGGCACACATCAGGTCTGGTACACAGCATTGCATACATGATAGAACCTATGGCTGAGGCATAGGGAATGGCTTTCATTTTCTCTCTATCTTCTGCTGTGGTCGGGCATTGAGTCTGACTCAACTTCACACCTTGTAACACAGGCAAGAACCCTTTCTTTGACTGATCCATTTTGAACTTCTTCAAAACTTTATCAAGGTATGTGCTTTGTGAAAGTCCAATTAAGCGTCTTGATCTATCTCTATAGATCTTGATGCCCAATATATAAGCAGCTTCACCGAGGTCTTTCAGTGAAAAATTCTTATTCAAGTATCCTTTTATGCTATCCGGAAATTCTATATCATTTCCAATCAGCAATATGTCATCCACATATAATATTAGAAATGCTACAGAGCTCCCACTCACTTTCTTGTAAATACAGGCTTCTCCAAAAGTCTGTATAAAACCATATGCTTTGATCACACTATCAAGGCGTATATTTCAACTCCGAGATGCTTGCACCAGTCCATAAATGGATCGCTGGAGCTTGCACACTTTGTTAGCACCTTTAGGATCGACAAAACCTTCTGGTTGCATCATATACAACTCTTCTTTAAGATATCCATTAAGGAATGCAATTTTGACATCCATTTTGCCAAATTTCATAATCATAAAATGCGGCAATTGCTAACATGATTCTGACAGACTTAAGCATCGCTATGGGTGAGAAGGTATCATCGTAGTCCACTCCTTGAACTTGTCGAAAACCTTTTGCAACAAGTCGAGCTTTGTAGACTGTAACATTACCGTCAGCGTCAGTCTTCTTCTTGAAGATCCATTTATTCTCTATGGCTTGCAGCTCATCGGGCAAGTCAACCAAAGCCCACCCTTTGTTTTCATACATTGACCCCATCTCAGATTTCATGGCCTCAAGCCATTTCACGGAATCTGGGCTCATCATCGCTTCCTCATAGTTCGTAGGTTCGTCATGGTCAAGTAACATGACCTACAGAACAGGATTACCGTACCACTCTGGTGCGGATCGTACTCTGGTTGACCTACGAGGTTCGGTAGTAATTTGATCTGAAGTTTCATGATCATTATCATTAGCTTCCTCACTATTTGGTGTAGGAATCACTGGAACTGATTTCTGTGATGGACTACTTTCCAATTCGGGAGAAGGTACAATTACCTTATCAACTTCTACTTTCCTCCCACTCACTTCTTTCGAGAGAAACTCCTTCTCTAGAAAGGATCCATTCTTAGCAACGAATATCTTGCCTTCGGATCTGTGATAGAAGGTGTACCCAACAGTCTCCTTTGGGTATCCCATGAAGACACATTTCTCCGATTTGGGTTTGAGCTTATCAGGTTGAAGCTTTTTCACACAAGCATCACAACCCAAAACTTTAAGAAACGATAGCTTAGGTTTCTTGCCAAACCACAGTTCATATGGTGTCGTCTCAACCAATTTAGATGGTGCCCTATTTAATGTGAGTGCAGTCGTCTCTAAAGCATAACCCCAAAACGATAGTGGTAAATCGGTAAGAGACATCATAGATCACACTATATCTAATAAAATACGGTTACGACGTTCGGACACACCATTACGCTATGGTGTTGCAGGTGGCGTGAGTTGCGAACTATTCCACATTGTTTCAAATGAAGACCAAACTCATAAATCAAATATTCACGTCTGATGTCTACTACAAAACCTTCTTCTTGTAGACGTTGTTGGGCCTTCAAGTGCAGAGGTTTGTAGGACAGTAGCAAATTTCCCTCAAATGGATGACCTAAGGTTTATCAATCCGTGGGAGGCCTAGGTTGAAGATGGTCTCTCTCAAACAACCCTGCAACCAAATAACAAAGAGTCTCTTGTGTCCCCAACACACCAAATACAATGGTAAATTGTATAGGTGCACTAGTTCAGCGAAGAGATGGTGATACAAGTGCAATATGGATGGTAGATATAGGTTTTTGTAATCTGAAAATATAAAAACAGCAAGGTAACTAATGATAAAAGTGAGCGTATGTCAGGACCCCGATCCTAAGTCACACCGATCTAGCATGTAACACATCATATCACTCTGCGGCCTCACCCTCGGTATTCCCACGGGTGCCACCTTACCTGGCCCGGGACCGTTTGCGCCTTTTGGCTCACGTATATGATAGTGTCGCTAGCATCCATATGACAAAGAACCCGGGCCAACATGACTAGTCGTAAACCCAAAGTGGCACTAACTTACAGGGACAGGCATACATGACCCAGCAACGAACGTGTCGGTCATCAGCGAGTGAATCTGGGCTGTAGCAGCTGGGCTAACACGACTCTGGAGAATCCAGGCTGTAGCAGGCTAACAGGACTCCGGTAGACACCGCGTGACATTTCCCCGAAGGAACAGACACAGGAACGAAGAAGGACACATGCCGGCCATCCTAAGTGTTCCGGAGCAGTAGCAAGCTACCACGGCTCAGTGGAAGCACTAGGAGACATTTCCCAGTAAGAGAGGCTACCAAGGATAAATAACTAGGTTGTCGGATCCCACACATAGCAATACACATTACACATATGCATAACATGCAAGTATGTGCTATACAACATGGCATCACAACATAACTCAACAATTCATATAGATAAAGGCCCAGAAGAGCCACATAGCATTTAATACAAGCAGGGTCTCTGACCCATCATTGAGCATACAAACAGCGAAGCATTACATGTGCAGGTGCAGTCAACTACAAAAGAAAAAGGCTGAGAAGCCTGACTATCTACAAGACCCTCCCAAGGGTACAAGATCGTAGCTGAGGTAACAAGCTAGTTTTCGAAGTCCATGCAGAACTACTACTGAGACAAAAGTCTCCATCTGCAGAAACATAAATTAAGCAACGTTAGTACAAAGGTACTCAGCAAGACTTACATCAGATCCTATCATACATGCATTAGTATCAAGGAGGCAATGTGGGGTTCAGTTGCAGCAAGCTAGCTTTGACTCAGTGGCTAACCTATTCTACGACTACGAGTAACTTCCTTGAGGTAGGGAAGCGCACACGAGTCCACTAATCACCACATCAATACACTACTATGGATTAATTCCTGTCTCCCTACGAGAAGGCCATCCATAGCACTCACACTTGTCTTGAGCATTTTAGAGTATCCACTTCAAGTTGTCTATCTACCATGTAAGCATCCAAGAAGTCCATAACCACGGACCCGGCTATTCGAATAGATCATGTTAACCCTGCAGGGGTGTACTTCTTCACACACGCTCTCGCCACTTACCTCCATGTACACATCATATATCTCGGCAACCTTCAAGCGGAAGCCTGGCGAGGGTGTCGGCCACGACCTAACTAATCACACAAGGCTCTAGTCCAGGTTTATCGCCTATTTGGGTTCCATCCGCAAGGAGATCCGGCCGGGGTGTCGCTCACCGGCCCAAACGATGTGAGCAGGGTTCCCAAGCCCACCATCCGGGTGCCACTTGGTACACTGTGCCACCTGTGCCTAGTCTGTCCCAAGCCCACCCTGTCGGGTGCCACTCGGTAGAAAAATAGCACTACCTACAAACACCAGAAACTATTTGCAACTCCTAGACATAGATCAAGGCGGTTAATAAGTCGAGAGATCTTGGAGCGCCCGGAGCCCAATGTGTGGTAGTAGCCAGTCATTGGACAACTTACACAGTACTCGGTTCTTAAGGACGGTCCCAATGAGACAACCCACCATGTACTCCTACATGGCCTCTCACCGCTACCTTTACCAAATCGTGTTCACACACTTAACTCTCAGCATCAGAACATATCATAACACTCCAATCCATTCCCAATGAATCAGACCCGACACAACTCTAAGCAATAGCAGGCATGGCATGGTAGGAACCCAACATGGCTCATTCAACTCCTACACATGCTAGTGGGTTTCAACTATTTACTGTGGCAATGACATGTCATGTAGAGGAATGGGTTCAAGTACCGCAGCATAAAGTAGCAGTTGAATCGTTGTTGTCCTAATGCAATAAAAGAGAGCAGAAGCAAGAGAGTGGGATTGTATCGGAATGAACAAGGGTGTTTGCTTGCCTGGTAGATCAACAGGGGGGGCACTGCTCCACAGACAGGTACTCTGGAGCACTCTCCGGAGCAGGAACTATCGAGAAGGAACGGTATCGACAATCAATACACAATCATATGCAACAATATGATGCATGAAGTTGGCATGTAGATGTGATGTTGTTGAGCTAATGCAACTAGCATTCATTTGGTTGAAGTCCATTTGAACCAAAGATTCAAATGCAACTCCAAAATAAGCCTTTATAAATGTCATTCATGTGTTTTCACATATACAGCAGGTATAACTTGGTTTGACATGCATGAAACTGGTACAGATGGATAGATTGAATTTTTCTTATAATTTTTCATATATAAATTATTTCAATCTGAGCTATGGTTGAATTTCTGTGAATTTTTGAAGTTTTGAACATTTTCTGGAAATTCTTAATTATTTTAAATCCAGAAAAAGATTAATTGCGTCGAGATCGTCATGCTGCGTCGGTGTCAGTCAAGCTGATCGGCCTTTGACGGCGTGGGGACCACACGTCAGTGACACAGGTTTTAAACAAGGGGGTTATCTCTAATCTAATTAAAAGATTAGGGCGCTGGGGCCCACTATCAGTGTCAGGGGCTAGGTTAGGTAGTGATTAGCACTAAGCTAATCACCTGACCGATGGGCCCACTGTCAGTCCGGCAAGGTCATCGTCGGCAACCACGGGGCTCGGCGGAGTCCGCGCCACAGGCCACGGGGACGGCGGCTGAGAGCACCGGGACGAAGCCCTTGCTCGTCCGCATCTCGAGGGGCATGTACGAGGGAGCGGGGTGGCCGGAGCTCGGCTCGAGCGGCAGGAGGGACTAGAGGCGCAGAAGGGCAGGGGAGCAGGGGGACGATGGCAGGGCTCACAGCGGATCGGCGGGCGTGCTCAGCGGCCTCGCGGAAGGACGAACGGCGACGCGGCGGCGAACGCAATCTCCGGCGGCCGGAGGTGAAGACGACGGTGATGGCGGCTCTCCAGGGCTTCCCACGTCGCGTGGCTCGACGGAAGGTAGAAGGAGACGTGGCGGAGCTCGTGGACTCGACGGAGGGGCGAGGGGACGGCGGGGAGCGCGTCGGCGGTGAGCTGCGGTGACGGCATCGCTTCAACGCGGTGAGAGAGAGAGAGAGCGAGGGAGGGAAGGGGAGGCCACGGGGAAGTGAGAGTGGTCCGGGAGGGTCATGTGGCGTCATTCGCGATGGCCAGGGCATCGAGGGAGAGGCCAGGCAGGCAGCTCGCGTGGCGCGCGGAGCGTCCGCGCGCGCCGGACACACGCCTCGCCTACTGGCGTGAGGTGGGGGATGGTGTGGTGGCAGGTGGGCTGGGCCGACTGCTGGGCTATAGGATCGAAAGTATGTCTAGAGGGGGGTGATTTGACTACTTGACCAAATAAAACTTATCCTTTTCCCAATTTTAGTCTTTGGCAGATTTTAGCTATCTTAGCACAAGTCAAGCAATCTTAACACAATTCAAGCAATCATGCAAAGAGTATATGAGCAGCGGAAAGTAAAGCATGCAACTTGCAAGAATGTAAAGGGAAGGGTTTGGAGAATTCAAACGCAATTGGAGACACGGATGTTTTTGTCGTGGTTCCGATAGGTGGTGCTATCGTACATCCACGTTGATGGAGACTTCAACCCACGAACGGTAACGGTTGCGCAAGTCCACGGAGGGCTCCACCCATGAAGGGTCCACGAAGAAGCAACCTTGTCTATCCCACCATGGCCGTCGCCCATGAAGGACTTGCCTCACTAGCGGTAGATCTTCACAGTAAGCGATCTCCTTGCCCTTACACACTCCTTGGTTCAACTCCACAATCTTGTCGGAGGCTCCCAAGTGACACCTAGCCAATCTAGGAGACACCACTCTCCAAGAAGTAACAAATGGTGTGTTGATGATGAACTCCTTGCTCTTGTGCTTCAAATGATTGTCTCCCCAACACTCAACTCTCTCTCACAGGATTTGGATTTGGTGGAAAGAAGATTTGAGTGGAAAGCAACTTGGGAAGGCTAGAGATCAAGATTCATATGGTAGGAATGGAATATCTTGGCCTCAACACATGAGTAGGTGGTTCCTTCTCAGAAACAGCAAGTTGGAAGTGTAGGTTTGTTCTGATGGCTCTCTCCACGAATGAAGAGGAGGTGGAGGGGTATATATAGCCTCCACACAAAATCTAACCGTTACACACAACTTGCCAAACTCGGTGGGACCGAATTGATAAACTCGGTCGGACCGATTTAGCAAATCTAGTGACCGTTAGGATTTTCGATGGGACCGACATGCAACTCGGTAGGACCGATGTGGTTAGGGTTAGGGCATAACGTAATCTCGGTGAGACCGATTACACAAACTCGGTGAGACCGATTTTGGTAATAAGCTAAAAAGAGAGTTGGTCAGGTAAACTCGGTGGGACCGATTCGCTCATTTCGATGAGACCGAAATGTTACGAAAAGGAAACAGGGAGTTTACATTGCAATATCGGTGGGACCGATCGCTCATCTCGGTGGGACGAAGCGTTCTGAAGGGAAGCAGGAGATTACAATCCCATCTCGGTGAGACCGAGATCCCTATCGGTGAGACCGATTTGCCTAGGGTTTGTGGCGATGGCTATGACATCCGAACTTCGGTGGCGCGGGTAGAAAGAATCGGTGGGGCGAGTTTGACTTTTGGTTTAGGTCATATGTGGATATGAGAAAGTAGTTGAGGGTTTTGGAGCATATCACTAAGCACAGAGAGCAAGAAACTCATTAAGCAACACCTCATCCCTCCTTGATAGTATTGGCTTTTCCTATAGACTCAATGTGATCTTGGATCACTAAAAGATAAAATGTAGAGTCTTGAGCTTTTGAGCTTGAGCCAATCCTTTTATCCTTAGCATTTTGAGGGATCCACTTTTCTCATCCATGCCATGCCATCCATTGAGCTTTTCCTGAAATATTCATCTTGGAATGATGTTAGCTCAATGAGCTATATGTTGTTAGGAATAACCAAAACCACTTAGGGATAGTTGCACTTTCAATCTCCCCCTTTTTGGTAATTGATGACAACATATAGATCAAAGCTTCGACAAATGATAATAAGAGTGAAACACATTGTCGCTTTGAGAAGTATGTGATAAGCAAGAGCTCCCCCTAAATTTGTGCATAGTTTAAGATTTGCTTTGGACTGCAAATGCACAAGGAGTTAGGCTCATGGGTAACTCTTCCATGTCACATACATCTTGATGGGCGCTCAAAATGATAATGATTGAATACATGCACTCATCACCAAGCAAAGTGAATGATCATATAGAGATAAAAGGATAATGTCATCCAACAAGCATAAATGTAGCATATGATCAAACACATGATCATCCAAGTATCACATACAGACATAATGTATCTCAAACAAGCAAATAAAGTTCAACCACCAAAGCAAGAGAGAACAAAAGCAACACTCTCTCTCGAAGCCTATGATCTATACATTTTTCTCCCCCTTTGGCAACAAGGTACCAAAAGTTCATAGAAAATGCATAGCACTAGATCGACTCTCGTGCTTGATCTTGGTGGTGGTGTAGACAGAACGCCAAGGGCGAAAGCATCGGTTGATGTAGATGGAGCTGGTGGAGTAGGTGTTGGAGCTGGTGGCACTGAAGCTGTAGCTGGTGCAGATGAAGTGGCTCTGGTGTCTGTCACTGGCACTGCAGCTGATCTCATAGCTTTAGGCACTCTGGCAAATGCATATGTGGTTGTCTTGCCCTTCCTCTCCTGCATATCATCCTGAAGCTGCTCAACAACAGACTAGATCTCAGTTACCTTCACATCTAAGTCATAGAACTTCTTCTCCATGATCCTCTCCAGGCTCTCCTGGTTTGAGTTAAGGTGGCCAGCCCCTTCTCAATCCTCAGAGTGGATGCAAGCAAGTAGCCTAGATGATCTTGTTTGCTCTTTAGAAAGTACTGAGATGCCTCTTCCATTGTTGACATCTTGGCAGCCTTCTCTATCCTTGCCTTCTCCTTCTTAGCTTGTGCTTGCACTGAAGATGGTTCATCTTCATCCATCACCACTTGGTTGTCCTCAAAGTCTGGATAGATAGGCATATGCTCCTTATCCAACTGGTATGTGCCTGTGCCCATCTTGGAGTTAATCAGCTCCTGGATCTGTGGGGCATATCCACAACTCCTCTTTTGGTCAAGAATGTCCTCTTGATAGTCTCAACTATAAGGCTCATGACCTTGAACTTCTGCGGCACATCAAATAGGTGTAGCAAGTTTATTGCATGGCCTCTGATCATGTTGTGGTCACCTGACTTGGGCAATAGAGTATGCCTGAGGATCCAGTTGATGGTTGGCAGTCTGACGAGAAGATAATGTCTGATCCAAACTTATGTGTCTCAACTGCAGCATCTGCGATCTCCTTGTACATATGTGCCATAGTGTTGTGATCCATCTTCTTCTTGGCATAGACATCCAAGTCATATTCTTTCTCCTTAGGTGCATTGATCAGATTTGCCCATTCTTCAATAGATGATTGGTACCTAGTACCTTCAGACATCCATACTATCTTGCCATCTGGATAGAAGTGTGCTGTGGAGTAGAATTGCATTATGAGCTCATCATTCCACTTTGTGAACTTCTGCCCAACAAACTCTGCAACTCCACAAGCGCTAAAGCTGTCATACACACTAGGATAGTGTTCTTCATTCTCCTTCATGTAGATCCAGTCCACCCACCTCATGTCACACACTATAGGCTTCTTGTCCAACAACACTGTCTCATAGAAATCCTGTTGTTCCTTAGTATGGAACCTATAGTCAACAGCAGTCCTCCTTCTGGTGGCATATGGATCTGACTCTCTCCATAGCCTCAATCCTGAGTCTCTCCTGATCTTCATGTTCTCAGCTACAGGATGAGCATCATTATGATCTGGAATTTTTGGCTTCAATTTTCTCAAGACATGTGTCTCATCATCTTCTTCCTCGGCAACAATTTCAGGCATTGGAGCCTTGTTCTTCTCGGCAATGGAATGTTTCTAATACTCCTCTTTGGTGCAATCTTGGGCTTGGAGGCAGCTTTGGGTGCTTCTTTGGGCTTTGATGATGCAGCCCCTGACCTAATAGCATCACCCATAAGCTTCTGAGCCTTGGGTGCTGGTGCAGCAACCTCTTCTTCTTCCTCCTCTTCCATCATGGAAGGCTTTCCAATAACTCGGCCATGGTCTTCTTGACCCTTTACAGAACGCCTGGTTTGATCGCCAGTGTCCTTGATTATTCGCCGTCGTTGCCATGTCATGTGCTTGCGTGTTGCATTTTGCCATGTCATCATCTGCATTTTATATCATGTCATCATGTGCATCGCATTGGCATACGTGTTCGTCTCATGCATCCGAGCATTTTCCCCGTTGTCCATTTTGCAATCCGGCACTCCTATGTCTCCCGGCGCCCCTTTTGCCTCTTTTCGTAAGCGGGTGTTAAGCGGTCTCGGAATGGACCGAGGTTTGTCAAGCGGCCTTGGTATACCACCGTGAACCGCTGTCAAGTTTCGTGCCACTTGGAGGTCGTTTGATACTCCAACGGTTAACCGGGTAACCGCAAAAGCCCCCTTCTCCTTGCAGCCCAACACCCCTTTCAAAGTGGCCCAAAACCCATCTAACTCCCCTCCATGCTCTCGGTCGTTCGATCACGGTCGTGTGGGCGAAAACCGCTCCTCATTTGGACTCTCCTAGCTCCCTCTACCTATAAATATGCCTCTCCCCCCGAAATTTCGCGCAGTCCAAACCCTAGCCCCGCTCCTCTCGCCCGCCGGACACGTCCGGATCGGACCGGACATGTCCGCTCCGTCGCACCGCCGTCCGCAGCCAATGGCGCGCTGCCACGTGGCCTGCGCCGCCGCTTCACGCCGCCGGCCCGCTGGTCCCGCTCCCGGCCCGCTGGGCCATCCGCCGTCGCCTCCCGCCGACCAACGCCGCCGCCGCCAGCTTCATCCCAGCCGTCGGCGCGTCCTATCCTCACCGCCGGCCCGCTCCGCCGCCTCCGGACCTCGCCGGACTGCTCACTGCCGCCTCGCTCGTCGGCCTCCGCCCGCCCGCGCCCGGCGCCGCGCCGCCGCCCCTCGTCGCCGCGGTTGGCCTCGCCCGGCCGGATCCGGCAGCGCGCCGGATCCGCCGCCCGCCTCGCCCGACCTCACCGGCCTATGCTCCGGCCGCCTCCCCCCGTACTCCAGCGATCCTCGGTTCGCGTGCCCACGGTTGACTTCCCCCCTTGAAATTCTGCTAAGTCCCGAATAGTTGCATATTTTTAGCCATTTTCATCGCATCATAACTCTGTGCATGTAGCTCCGTTTTGGGCGTGACAAGTTGGTATCAGAGCCTCGACCGACCCTAGGAGCCCCCTTGATTGATCGTGTAGTTTGGCCGTTGTTGAGTCTATAAAAAAAAAATTCGGAGTCTAGTTATATCGGAGAGTAGGAATTCTTTTTACTCCTCTGCCCCTTCGTCGCTCTGGTGAGGAATCTTGACGTAAGTGTTTTGAATTACTCCTCTTCCCCTTCAAATTTTTTCTTTAGGATCACGCAGTTGGTTTTTTTTCGATCGTTGTTCCTCGGCTCTTTTTATCCGGTGCATTTCTCGTCAAGTTGACTCGAGCCTCTTCACCTTTGCCAAGTTTTTTCTTTTCCCACCCACCCTCCCTTCTTCTTCTCGGAACCGGAGTCCGTAATCGAGTATCCATCCTACTCGTGTGAAGTTTTTGCTCTCTCTCCTCAATGATTTCAACCGGTGTTTCCTCTTGAAGTCATTCGTCGGTTCCCCTTCCAAGTTACCTTTGTTTTTCCCGCCCTCCCACCCTCTTCTTCCCGCAGCCTGAGTCTATTTCGAGCATCAATTTCATTCGTGTGGAGCCTCTTCAGTGTTCCCTCAATCATTTCAACCGGTGAATTCTCGTCTCATTCGTCATTCTTCATCCCTTTATTTTCCGGTGGATTCAATTCAAGTTTTTCGGGTTGATCACAGTCTTTTCCTTGGCTAAAGTGTTCTCCTTGCTCATTTGCCTCTCGCCATTCAATCATTCCGGAGTTCCGAAGACATCAGGAGATTCGTCTGTGTTCTAATTAATTCGAGGTTGTCACCTCACCCAAATATTTCATTTGTTCCGGTGCATCATCTATCAACAATCCTTTTCAACGGTGTTTTTCTCTTCAGTGGGCCCTAACCCACAGGTCTTTTCCCAGGATCTTACCTGACTCTTCTAATTATTCCGGAGCCATTCTTAATTCTTTTCAAGTCTGACGTAAGAAGGAATTTCATCAGTCAGATGCCATCTCCAAGATCGCTTTCAAATTCTTTTCATCTCTGGCTCAACCTTTCCTCTTTTAATTCTTCCGGAGTACCTCAGTAATTTTGATGGTGTTTCTCGTCGTCATTCTCAACTTTGAAGACAGAAGAAGATTTCCTTCTAAATCTTGTCCGTTCTCTCGAAGTTTCGTGGTTCTAGCTTCATGTTATCCTCGCGAATTATTCCATTTATCAGATAGTCTTTTCTTACCCATCCGGAGTATTTCAGGAGTTGCTTTTCTGTTCCGATCATCCGGAGGCCATCTTTTCGGAATATCTCTCCATTCTAAGTTTTTCAAATTCGTTCTCCAATTATTCCATATTCGTGCCCCTTCGTTCGTCTCAATATTCTTCCGGTGCTTCGTTCAAGTATTCTTCTATCAGTTCGCGATCTCTTCGCTCTTTTGCATCTAAATCCCCTCTAGCTTATTGGTTCTTCTAATTCTTCCCGGTGATTCATTCTCTTTCATCAGTCATTTTTTAATTCTTACGGTGGTTCGTTCAAGATTATTTTCCTTGTTTATCATTTTAATTCATTCGTTCTTTCCAATCCTACCGGTGGTTCATGAAGACTTTCTCAAGTTTTGTGCGATGTTTCCCCTTAATCCTTTTTCAACGAGAATAAGTATTATGCCAAAACCATTGCTTGTCATCAATTTAATTTGATGAAGGATAAGCATACAATAAATCTTATTCTTATTTCCTCCAAGTGATTAATCCTTTTCTTCGGAGTTTGTTCTTGAGGAATAAATTCTAGTTCCAAGTGTTTTCATCTTTTCTTTTTCCGGAGTTCAATTTCCTCAGCCATTTCGTCGGAACCTCCATCTAAATCATCGCAAGGCTCATCTTATTCTGTCATCCTTCATTGTATCTTATCATCCTTTTGTTACCGGAGTTCTTCACGGTGCTTCTTCATGATTTAATTCATTCTTCAAGAGTTCATCAAGTATCATTCCATCCTCTGAAGTTCGTGTTCTATTCTGTCCTTGTTCAGCCGGAGTGCTGCATAAATCCTTCCAGTCTTATTCGTTTCTTTTCTCATTCTAACCACTCCGGTTAGAACGAGTGCTTTCATAGCCTATCTGATTCCGTAATCCTTCGATTCTCGTCATTCTTGTCGTTTCTCTCTTCTTCTCGAGTGCTTTCGATTCTTTGCTTCTTCTCTTGAGTTCTTGTTTCACCTCTTCCTCTTTCCCTTCCGTCTCGGTCCTAAGATCTCGGGACGAGATCTCTTGTTAGTGGAGGAGTGCTGTAACGCCCTGGATTCGATGCGCCAGGTGTCCTTCAGTTATTCCCCGTCGTTGCCATGTCATGTGCTTGCGTGTTGCATTTTGCCATGTCATCATCTGCATTTTATATCATGTCATCATGTGCATCGCATTGGCATACGTGTTCGTCTCATGCATCCGAGCATTTTCCCCGTTGTCCGTTTTGCAATCCGGCACTCCTATGTCTCCCGGCGCCCCCTTTTGCCTCTTTTCGTGTGTGGGTGTTAAACGGTCTCGGAATGGACCGAGGTTTGTCAAGCGGCCTTGGTATACCACCGGTAGACCGCCTGTCAAGTTTCGTGCCACTTGGAGGTCATTTGATACTCCAACGGTTAACCGGGTAACCGCAAAAGCCCCCTTCTCCTTGCAGCCCAACACCCCTTTCAAAGTGGCCCAAAACCCATCTAACTCCCCTCCATGCTCTCGGTCGTTCGATCACGATCGTGTGGTAAAAACGCTCCTCATTTGGACTCTCCTAGCTCCCTCTACCTATAAATATGCCTCTCCCCAAATTTCGCGCGCCCAAACCCTAGCCCGCTCCTCTCGCCCGCGGACACGTCCGGATCGGACGGACATGTCCGCTCCATCGCGCCGCCGTCCGCAGCCAATGGCGTGCTGCCACGTGGCCTCGCGCCGCCGCCCCACGCCGCCCGCCCGCTGGCCCGCTCCGCCCCAGCGGGCCCATCCGCCTGCCGCCACCCGCCGACCAACGCCGTCGCCGCCAGCAGCTTCGTCCCCGCCGCCGGCGCGTCCTCTCCTCACCGCCCGCCCGCTCCGCCGCCTCCGGACCTCGCCGGACTGCTCGCCGCCGCCTCGCTTCGTCGGCCTCCGCCCCGCCAGCGCCCAGGCGCCGCGCCCGCCGCCCCTAAATCGCGGTTGGCCTCGCCCGGCGGATCCGGCAGCGCGCCCGATCCGCCGCCCTCGCCTCGCCCGACCTCGCCCGGCGCATGCTCCGCCGCCTCCCCGTACTCGGCGATCCTCGGTTCGCGTGCCCACGGTTGACTTCCCCAAATTCTGCTAAGTCCCGAATAGTTGCATATTTTAGCCATTTTCATCGCATCATAACTCTGTGCATGTAGCTCCGTTTTGGGCGTGACACTTTCCTTCCTCTTCTTCCCTTTAGCAGCAGCCTCTTTGGGTTTAGATTCCAACGATGCTTGAGTGGAGGCTCTGGCTTTAGACATGGGAATCCTTTTGGCAGGCACTTTGATCTTCATACCAGGCTTGGTGGCAGCAGCTGTGCCATACTCCTTCTTGAGCACCTTTTTCTTGGAAATGGCCTCATCCTCAATAGCCGCATAGTCTTCATCCTCAGATTCTGAGGTTCTCTTCTTTCTTGTCCTGGTGGCAGCTTTGGGTAAGTTGCTTGGAGTGCTCCTGCTACCCCCATCAGAGCTGCTAGAGGGACTAGTGCCCTCACTCATTTGAATCAGCTCCTCTGACTTGTTCTGGCTGTCACTCTGATCAGACATATTGCAAACACTGACTGCAGACCCTGTGAATAGATATAGATGAGATAGAGTGGATGAGCATCACAAAATATAGAGGTTTTTGCAAAAGAATGATTCAAAAACTTAGTTTTAGTTTTCCACAGAAAGCATTTCGGATCAACCGATTTGCAAACTCGGTGATAACGAAGCAGCTTTTGGAACCTAAACTAGTGAACTCGATCAGACCTAGTCACGGTTTGGTGGCACCGAGACTGCTAGGGTTTCACAAAGTCCTGAACTCGGTCACACCGATTTGCAATTCTCGGTCAGACCGAGCATCACTTGTGCAATGGCCTTAGCCGAATCGGTGGAACCGAGTTCTGCAACTCGGTGGGTCCGAGATGGTTTCGGCGGAAACCTAACCCTAAATTTTCAATTCACTTCTAAACTATGGATTGTTTTGACTGGATAGAATAGTTTCAATCGTGGCAAGAATCATGATGAACACAATGTGCTAGGAATCGGACGGGGATAGCACTGTGATCGAGTCCATACCCTAGCTTGGCGATGAACTCGCCACGGTGGCAACGGCGGGGTGTATTCCGTTGACAATGCAAGGAGACCAGCGATCGGAGGTGGTTGGCGACGAGGAGGACGATTCGAGACCACGGAGGCAGAGCGAGCTATCTTGCGCGGCGAAGGGTTTGGAGAAAGTTTCAAATTTTGCCCGTGAGTATATATAGCCCGACCACAGCCGGTGTGACCGAGTGGAACAACTTCGGTGGCACCGAGATGCATAATCATTGATACATAAAGAACTCGGTGACACCGAAGTTCAAATCGGTTGCACCGAGATTGAAAACCTAGATCGACTTAGTGATCTCGGTATGACCGAAATGGAGGAATCGGTCAGACCGAAACGCACAAAGAAGTTTTGGAAGTTTAAGTCTACGACGAATCGGGGACATCGAGTGCTCCTCACACAGAGTGGTTCGAATCTGACTTGATCAAATTTTGTGATGCAACATGAATAGAGTTTGAGACGAGAAGAGCATAGATAGCTAGAGAAGGTTCTTAGGCATTCTTGTCCATCCACTTGGCAAAAGAAAAAGAAACCAATCAATCAAATGAGTAAAGTATGCAACCAACATGCTCACACAATAAAATGGCAAATGAAATATGTTGCAAAGCATGCACAACCAATTCTAGCATCTATCAAACAATTGGCGATGACTAGGTCATCTATATATGAGTATATTGACTTAGGAGTCAAATGAGAACATTTGATCATAGGTCATACTCATCGTTTAAGCTCAAGTGGGGTTACCACTTTTACATAATGCATTGATGTGTTCACACCATTAGAGTTGCTTTGACTCAATTCTTAGAGTTAAGCTCCCCCTAGATGTGAGATCCCCCCTTAGAGGGATGAGCTAACCTTGGGTTTTGTCGATGATGACTTCATGTAGGTGTTGAAGATGTGGATGCTCAATGTTGATGAAGATCATTTGGAGCAATCCTTTGGAGTGAGTTTCACTTTCAATACCTACATGGGTTAGTCCCACAAGGAACAAGCAAGGATATCCATAGACATAGAGTGATGCACACACAAGATGATGTCTATGAAAGCATTAGATTACCTTGTCCCTTGTCTTACCAACAAGAGGGTTTGTGACTCCTTGAACTAGTGCAAGATGTGGAAGTTGATTGCACTTGTTGTTGCCAAAATGATATGAGTGAAATATGTTGGCGGAGTCACCCTCAAGAACTCTCTAGTTATTCTTATTTGGGATCCACATCATCTTGATGGGAATCCTTGGAGTTGTAGTCGTTCTTGATGAGGTAGAACTTGTCGTAGTCTTGGGAACCCACTTGACCAAGGCCTTAGGAGCTTCTTCAAATGCACCAATCTCCTCTTGAAGCTTGTCCTTGCCTTTTTGCTTGTGGTCTTGTGGTGGAAGATCATCTTGAGCTTGTGCCCCCTTGCAGGAAGTAGGATCATACTTCTCTTGTTGAGGAACAAACTTCGTCTTGGGATATTGATCTTCTTCCCACTCAACTCCATTGGCATTGAACTTTCGTTCAAAACCAACACCTTGGTTCTTCTGGTGCCTTCCTTGCTTGCGTACAATTTCCTCAAATTGCTTACTCCCGGCAAGGCTCTTGTAAACACCTTTCTCTATAATTCCCTTCAATAAGCTATTTTCTTGCTCAAGTGTAACTTGGCTAAGAGAATCATTAGTGGAATCAAGAGAACTACTAGAAGCAACATCATTTGATTTAGCATGATTATTGTTACTACTAGAGGAAGAATCCTTCTTGTTTTTGTTAATGGACTTGACTTGAGGCATGTAATATATAAGAGTAAACGCTTGGCAATGTAAGAAGAACTTTTCTTACGAAGATCATCATTGATTGCCTTTAAGAACTCATGCTCTTTCTCAAGATTGAGCTTTTCAAAGCGTAACTTCTCATGAGTCCTTAAAAGTTCTCGATGATCTTCTAAGATAGTTTCATGAGCTAACTTAAGAGTGTTTAGTTCTTTAGTTAGAAGCTCAATCTTCTCCTTATCATTGTCATTCGTTTTATCTTGATTAGCATGATTAATTGACGTTTCATCATAGTATTCATCACTAGAGTTGTCAACAAGTAAATCATCATCACCTAGCAAGTCATCTTCATCACTATTGAAATCAACATACTCCGGGTGTGTTACCTTTGGGCCTTTAGCCACGAAGCATCTTCCAATTCCTTCATTAGGTGAATCAAATATGTCATAGGAGTTGGTTGACACAAGTGCTAGACCGGCAACACCTTCATCTTGAGTATATTCAGAGTCGGAGTGATAGCTTCTCTCGGAGTGATTGTCGGAGTCGGAGCTGGACACCCATTCACCAACATGAGCTTGATGTCTTCTTTTTGTGTAGCTCCTTGATGACTTGTCCCTCCTTTCCGAATCCTTGCTCCTCCAGGATGTTCTTCGTTCATAACGATCGTCTCTACTCCTCCTCTCTCTTGGTGGTGATTCCTCTCTTCTACTTCTCTTGGGTGATTCTTCTCTTCTTTTGTGGGGTGTTGTACACTCATTGGAATAGTGTCCGGGTCTCACACAATTGTAGCAATTGCGCTCTCGACTGGAAGAGCTTTTGTCATTGTAGGACCTTGACTTGGAGCTTCTCTCTTTGCTTCTACTCTTGTAGAATTTGTTGAAGTTCTTCACCATTAAGCTCAATTCTTCATTGAAGGTTTATTTCTCTCTTGATGATATGGGGGCTTCACATGAGGCTTTGTAAGCACCACTTGACTTGTTGTGAAGTTCCTCCTTATCCTTGAGCGACATCTCATGAGCAACAATTCTTCCAATGACTTCCGTTGGCTTGAGATCTTTGTAATTGGGCATCATTTGGATCAATGTGCACACGCTATCATATTTTCCGTCCAAAGCTCTTAGGATCTTCTTGATGATGAATTTGTCGGTCATCTCTTCACTTCCTAAGCCCGCAATCTCATTTGTGATAAGAGCAAGCCTAGAGTACATTTCAGCGACACCTTCACCATCCTTCATTTTGAACTTGTCAAGTTGACTTTGGAGCACATCCAACTTGGATTCCTTGACGGAGTCGGTACCTTCATGCATATCAATCAAAGTGTCCCAAATTTCCTTTGCATTCTCAAGACGGTTGATTTTGTTGAATTCTTCGGGGCACAATCCGTTGAAGAGGATATCACAAGCTTGAGCGTTGTATTGCAGCATCTTCAACTCTTCCGCACTAGCTTCACGGTTCGGTTCTGTCCCATCAAAGAATTCACCTTGCAACCCAGTACACACAATAGCCCAAACGGCAGGTTTATGTCCAAGAATATGCATTTTCATCTTATGCTTCCAACTAGCAAAATTAGTACCATCAAAGTAAGGACCTCTACGGTGATAATATCCCTCGCTAGACGCCATACTCTCCTAGGTTGTGAAACAAAGGCTATGACTACCAAAAGCTATGGAAATCAAAGCAAATGGAGACCAAAGCTCTGATATCACTTGTAGGATCGAAAGTATGTCTAGAGGGGGGTGATTAGACTACTTGACCAAATAAAAACTTATCCTTTTCCCAATTTCGTTCTTTGGCAGATTTTAGCTATCTTAGCACAAGTCAAGCAATCTTATCACAATTCAAGCAAGCATGCAAAGAGTATATGAGCAGCGGAAAGTAAAGCATGCAACTTGCAAGAATGTAAAGGGAAGGGTTTGGAGAATTCAAACGCAATTGGAGACACGGATGTTTTTGTTGTGGTTCCGATAGGTGGTGCTATCATACATCCACATTGATGGAGACTTCAACCCACGAAGGGTAACGGTTGCACGAGTCCATGGAGGGCTCCACCCACGAAGGGTCCACGAAGAAGCAACCTTGTCTATCCCACCATGGCCGTCGCCCACGAAGGACTTGCCTCACTAGCGGTAGATCTTCACGAAGTAGGCGATCCCTTGCCCTTACAAACTCCTTGGTTCAACTCCACAATCTTGTCTGAGGCTCCCAAGTGACACCTAGCCAATCTAGGAGACACCACTCTCCAAGAAGTAACAAATGGTGTGTTGATGATGAACTCCTTGCTCTTGTGCTTCAAATGATAGTCTCCCAACACTCAACTCTCTCTCTCACAGGATTTGGATTTGGTGGAAAGAAGATTTGAGTGGAAAGCAACTTGGGAAGGCTAGAGATCAAGATTCATATGGTAGGAATGGAATATCTTGGCCTCAAAACATGAGTAGGTGGTTCCTTCTCAGAAACAACAAGTTGGAAGTGTAGGTTTGTTCGATGGCTCTCTCCACGAATGAAGAGGAGGTGGAGGGTATATATAGCCTCCACACAAAATCTAACTGCTTACACACAACTTGCCAAACTCGGTGGGACCGAATTGATAAACTTCGGTCGGACCGATTAGCAAATTCAGGTGACCGTTAGGATTTTCGTGGGACCGACATGCAACTCGGTAGGACCGATGTGGTTAGGGTTAGGGCATAACGTAATCTCGGTGAGACCGATTACACAAACTCGGTGAGACCGATTTTGGTAATAAGCTAACTAGAGAGTTGGTCAGGTAAACTCGGTGGGACCGATTCGCTCATTTCGGTGAGACCGAAATGTTACGAAAAGGAAACAGGGAGTTTACATTGCAATCTCCGTGGGACCGATCGCTCAACTCGGTGTGACCGAAACGTTACGAAGGGAAACAGATAGATTACAATCCCATCTCGGTGAGACCGAGATCCCTATCGGTGAGACCGATTTGCCTAGGGTTTGTGGCAGTGGCTATGACATCTGAACTCGGTGGCGCTGGGTAGAAAGAATCGGTGGGGCCGAGTTTGACTTTTGGTTTAGGTCATATGTGGATATGAGAAAGTAGTTGAGGATTTTGGAGCATATCACTAAGCACTGTAGAGCAAGAAAGTCATTAAGCAACACCTCATCCCTCCTTGATAGTATTGGCTTTTCCTATAGACTCAATGTGATCTTGGATCACTAAAATATAAAATGTAGAGTCTTGAGCTTTTGAGCTTGAGCCAATCCTTTTATCCTTAGCATTTTGAGGGATCCACTTTTCTCATCCATGCCATGCCATCCATTGAGCTTTTCCTGAAATATTCATCTTGGAATGATGTTAGCTCAATGAGCTATATGTTGTTAGGAATTACCAAAACCACCTAGGGATAGTTGCACATTCATGGGCTGAGCTAGGCTGCACAGTGTCGGGCTGCACAGGTAGGTTGCCCAAGTAAGGTTTTTTTCCACTTTTGTTTTCTTTTCTATTTTCTGACATATGTTTTGACTTAATAATAATACTAAATCATTTTATTTTCTTCTGACAATTTTTGCAGGCACCCAAGGGATTATTTCAAAGCCCCTCACCAAAATTTAGAATTTTTGGACATATATAAAATATATAACATATATATATATATATATATATATATATATATATATATATATATATATATATATATATATATATATATATATATCAAATGTAAATAATTACTGCATTAATACCAATGGCCAAAAATAAATATTTATGAGCTCCTAAAAATATTGGTTTGAGTTTTACCTCTAACCAATATTTCGAGAGAGCAACACGAACATTTTCTCAGACCTTTTTGGAGCAATTTTTATCTGGGTTATTACTAGAAATGATTTCTGAGGGTTTCACAAATCCCCATTTCAAATTTAAATGAAATTTAAACATGATGCACACATGACTAGCTAGTCTAGGTCATACCAGAACTAGGGATGTGACAGCGTAAACGGTATTGCAATGCTAGGAAACAAGGCCTAGGGTTCATACTTTCACTAGTTGCAAGTTCTCTCGACAATAATAACATAATTGGATCATATAACTATCCCTCAACATGCAACAAAGAGTCACTACCGAGTCACTAATAGCGGAGAACAAACGAAGAGATTATTGTAGGGTACGAAACCACCTCAAAGTTATCTTTTCTGATTGATCTATTCAAGAGTCCGTAGTAAAATAACACGAAGCTATTCTTTCAGTTCGATCTATCATAGAGTTCGTACTAGAATAACACCTTAAGACACAAATCAACCAAAACCCTAATGTCACCTAGATACTCCAATGTCACCTCAAGTATCCATGGCTATGATTATACGATATGCATCACACAATCTCAGATTCATCTATTCAACCAACACAAAGAACTTCAAAGAGTGCCCCAAAGTTTCTACAGGAGAGTCAAGATGAAAACGTGTCCCAACCCCTATGCATAAGTTCACAATGTTACGGAACCCGCAAGTTGATCACCAAAACATACATCAAGTAGGTCACGTGAATATCCCATTGTCACCACAGATAAGCACATTCAAGACATACATCAAGTGTTCTCAAATCCTTAAAGACTCAATCTGATAAGATAACTTCAAAGGGAAAAATCAATCCATTACAAGAGAGTAGAGGGGGAGAAACATCATAAGATCCAACTATAATAGCAAAGCTCGCGATACATCAAGATCGTGCAGAATAAGGAACATGCGAGAGACAGATCAAACACATAGCTACTGGTACACACCCTCAACCCCGAGGGTGAAATACTCCCACCTCGTCATGGAGAGTCCTGGGATGATGAAGATGGCCGCCGGTGAGGGTTCCCCCCTCCGGCAGGGTGCCGGAACAGGGTCCCGATTGGTTTTTGGTGGCTACAGAGGCTTGTGGCGGCGGAACTCCCGATCTATTGTGTTCCCGGATGTTTTTAGGGTATATGGATATATATAGGCGAAAGAAGTCAGTCAGGGGAGCCACGAGGGGCCCACGAGGGTGGGGGCGCGCCCAGGGGGGCAGGAGCGCCTCCCTGCCTCGTGGCCACCTCGAAGCTTCCCTGACATCTACTCCAAGTCTCCTAGATTGCTTCCGTTCCAAAAATAACTCTCCCGAAGGTTTCATTCCGTTTGGACTCCGTTTGATATTCCTTTTGTTCGAAACACTGAAATAGGCAAGAAAATAAAATTTGGGCTGGGCCTCCGGTTAATAGGTTAGTCCCAAAAATAATATAAAAATGTATAATAAAGCCCATAAACATCCAAAACAGATAATATAATAGCATGGAACAATAAAAAATTATAGATACGTTGGAGACGTATCAGCATCCTCAAGCTTAATTCCTGCTCGTCCTGGAGTAGGTAAATGATAAAAACAGAATTTTTGATGTGGAATGCTACCTAACATAATTATCAATGTAATCTTCTTTATTGTGGCAAGAATATTCAGATCTATAAGATTCAAAACAAAAGTTTAATATTGACATGAAAATAATAATACTTCAAGCATACTAACAAAGAAAGTTATCCCTACAAAATCATATAGTCTGGCTATGCTTTATCTTCACCACACAAAATATTTAAATCATGTACAACCCCGATGACAAGCCAAGCAATTGTTTCATACTTTTGATGTTCTCAAACTTTTTCAATCTTCACGCAATATATGAGCGTGAGCCATGGATATAGCACTATAGGTGGAATAGAATGGTGGTTGTGGAGAAGACAAAAAGGAGAAGATAGTCTCACATCAACTAGGCGTATCAACGGGCTATGGAGATGCCCATCAATAGAT
The DNA here is from genome assembly GCA_021605205.1 of Aegilops longissima. Classification (NCBI taxonomy): domain Eukaryota; kingdom Viridiplantae; phylum Streptophyta; class Magnoliopsida; order Poales; family Poaceae; genus Aegilops; species Aegilops longissima. Next base: position 360,184,370 of record CM038682.1, on the reverse strand, counting down.
ATCAATGTGAGTGAGTAGGGATTGCCATGCAACGGATGAACTAGAGCTATAAGTGTATGAAAGCTCAAAAAGAAACTAAGTGGATGTGCATCCAACTCGCTTGCTCACGAAGACCTAGGGCATTCTGAGGAAGCCCATCATTGGAATATACAAGCCAAGTTCTATAATGAAAGATTCCCACTAGTATACGGAAGTGACAACATAGGAGACTCTCTATCATGAAGATCATGGTGCTACTTTGAAGCACAAGTGTGGTAAAAGGATAGTAGCATTGCCCCTTCTCTCTTTTTCTCTCATTTTTTTGTTTTTCATTTTTTCTTATTTGGGCCTTTTTCTCTTTTTTTATGGCCTCTTTTTTAGTCCGGAGTCTCATCCTGACTTGTGGGGGAATCATAGTCTCCATCATCCTTTCCTCACTTGGGACAATGCTCTAATAATGATGATCATCACACTTCTATTTACTTACAAGTCAAGAATTACAACTCGATACTTAGAACAAATATGACTCTATATGAATGCCTCCGGCGGTGTACTGGGATGTGCAATGAATCAAGAGTGACATGTTTGAAAGAATTATGAACGGTGGCTTTGCCACAAATACGATGTCAACTACATGATCATGCAAAGCAATATGACAATGATGGGGTGTGTCATAATAAATGGAACGATGGAAAGTTGCATGGCAATATATCTCGGAATGGCTATGGAAATGCCATAATAGGTAGGTATGGTGGCTGTTTTGAGGAAGGTATATGGTGGGTGTATGATACCGGTGAAAGGTGCGCGGTATTAGAGAGGCTAGCAATGGTGGAAGGGTGAGAGTGCGTATAATCCATGGACTCAACATTAGTCATAAAGAACTCACATACTTATTGCAAAAATCTATTAGTTATCAAAGCGAAGTACTACGTGCATGCTCCTAGGGGGATATATTGGTAGGAAAAGACCATCGCTCGTCCCCGACCGCCACTCATAAGGAAGACAATCAATAAATAAATCATGCTCCGACTTCATCACATAACGGTTCACCATACATGCATGCTACGGGAATCACAAACTTTAACACAAGTATTTCTCAAATTCACAACTACTCCACTAGAATGACTCTAATATCACCATCTTCATATCTCAAAACAATCATCAAGTATCAAACTTCTCATAGTATTCAATGCACTTTATATGAAAGTTTTTATTATACCCATCTTGGATGCCCATCATATTAGGACTAAATTCATAACCAAAGCAAATTACCATGCTGTTTAGGACTCTCAAAATAGTATAAGTTAAGCATGAGAGTTCATATTTTTCTTCAAAATAAAACCACCGCCGTGCTCTAAAAGGATATAAGTGAAGCACTAGAGCAAATGACAAACTACTCCGAAAAATATAAGTGAAGATCAATGAGTAGTCAAATAATCATGCAACTATGTGAAGACTCTCTAACATTTAAGACTTTCAGATCTTGGTATTTTATTCATACAGAAAGCAAAGCAAAATAAAATAAAATGACGCTCCAAGCAAAACACATATCATGTGGTGAATAAAAATATAGCTCCAAGTAAAGTTACCGATGAACGAAGACGAAAGAGGGGATGCCATCCGGGGCATCCCCAAGCTTAGGCTCTTGGTTGTCCTTGAATATTACCTTGGGGGTGCCTTGGGCCTCCCCAATCTTATGCTCTTGCCACTCCTTATTCCATAGTCCATCGAATCTTTACCCAAAACTTGAAAACTTCACCACACAAAACTCAACAGAAAACTCGTAAGCTCCGCTAGTATAAGAAAATAAATCACCACTTAGGTACTGTTGTGAACTCATTCTAAATTCATATTGGTGTAATATCTACTGTATTCCAACTTCTCTATGGTTCATACCCTCCGATACTACTCATAGATTCATCCAAAATAAGCAAACAACACATAGAAAACAGAATCTGTCAAAAACAGAACAGTCTGTAGTAATCTGTATCAAACGTATACTTCTGGAACTTTAAAAATTCTGAAATAAATTGGTGGACCTGAGGAATTTTTCTATTAATCTTCTGCTAAAAGAATCAACTTAAAATCACTCTTCTGTATAAAATGACAGCTAAACTCGTGAGCGCAAAGTTTCTGTTTTTTTACAGCAAGATCACATTAACTTCCACCCAGGTCTTCCCAAAGGTTCTACTTGGAACTTTATTGAAACAAAAGCTATAAAACAAGATTACTACAGTAGCTTAATCATGTGAACACACAAAAACAGTAGGGGTAAATATTAAGCGCTTTTCTTTAATGCCTTTCTAGCTAGGCATGATGATTTCAATGATGCTCACATAAAAGATAAAAATTGAAACATAAAGAGAGCATCATGAAGAATATGACTACACATTTAAGTCTAACCCACTTCAAATGCATAGGGATTTTGAGAACAAACAACTTGTTGGAGCAAGAATTATCTATCATAGGAAGGAAAAGCAAGCATAGCTTCAAGATTTTCAACACATAGAGAGGAAACATGATATTATTGCAATATGTAGAAGCATATGATCCTCTCTCATAATAATTTTCAGTAGCATCATGAATGAATTCAACCATATAACCGGCACATAAAGCATTCTTTTCATGATCTACTTGCATAGAAATTTTACTACTCTCCACATAAGCAAATTTATTCTCATCAATAATAGTGGGAGCAAACTCAACAAAATAACTATCATGTGAAGCATAATCCAATTGAAAATTAAAATCATGATGACAAGTTTCATGGTTATCTTTATTCCTTATAGCATACGTGTCATCACAATAATCATCATAAATAGGAGGCATTCTTTCATCATAATAAATTTTCTCATCAAAACTTGGGGGACTAAACATATCATCTTCATCAAACATAGCTTCCCCAAGCTTGTGGCTTTGAATATCATTAGCATCATGGATATTCAAGGAATTCATACTAAGAACATTGCAATCATGCTCATCATTCAAATATTTAGTGCCAAACATTTTAATGCATTCTTCCTCTAGCAATTGAGCACAATTATCAGAATCCTTATTTTCACGGAAGACATTAAAAAGATGAAGCATATGAGGTACCCTCAATTCCATTTTTTGTAGTTTTCTTTTATAAAATAAACTAGTGATAAAACAAGAAACTAAAAGATTCGATTGGAAGATCTAAAGATATACCTTCAAGCACTCACCTCCCCGGCAACGGCGCCAGAAAAGAGCTTGATGTCTACTACACAACCTTCTTCTTGTAGACGTTGTTGGGCCTCCAAGTGCAGAGGTTTGTAAGACAGTAGCAAATTTCCCTCAAATGGATGACCTAAGGTTTATCAATCCGTGGGAGGCGTAGGTTGAAGATGGTCTCTCTCAAACAACCCTGCAACCAAATAACAAAGAGTCTCTTGTGTCCCCAACACACCCAATAAAATGGTAAATTGTATAGGTGCACTAGTTTGGCGAAGAGATGGTGATACAAGTGCAATATGGATGGTAGATATAGGTTTTTGTAATCTGAAAATATAAAAACAGCAAGGTAACTAATGATAAAAGTGAGTGTAAACGGTATTGCAACGCTAGGAAACAAGGCCTGGGTTCATACTTTCCCTAGTTGCAAGTTCTCTCGACAAAAATAACATAATTGGATCATATAACTATACCTCAACACGCAACAAAGAGTCACTCCAAAGTCACTAATAGCGGAGAACAAACGAAGAGATTATTGTAGGGTACGAAACCACCTCAAAGTTATCTTTTCTGATTGATCTATTCAAGAGTCCATTGTAAAATAACACGAAGCTATTCTTTCCTTTTGATCTATCATAGAGTTCGTACTAGAATAACACCTTAAGACACAAATCAACCAAAACCCTAATGTCACCTAGATACTCCAATGTCACCTCAAGTATCCGTGGGTATGATTATACGATATGCATCACACAATCTCAGATTCATCTATTCAAGCAACACAAAGAACTTCAAAGAGTGCCCCAAAGTTTCTACCAGAGAGTCAAGACGAAAACGTGTGCCAACCCCTATGCATAAGTTCACAATGTTACAGAACCCGCAAGTTGATCACCAAAACATACATCAAGTAGATCACGTGAATATCCCATTGTCACCATAGGTAAGCGCATGCAAGACATACATCAAGTGTTCTCAAATCCTTAAAGACTCAATCCGATAAGATAACTTCAAAGGGAAAAATCAATCCATTACAAGAGAGTAGAGGGGGAGAAACATCATAAGATCCAACTATAATAGCAAAGCTCGCGATACATCAAGATCGTGCCGAATAAGGAACACGAGAGAGAGAGAGAGAGAGAGAGAGAGAGAGATCAAGCACATAGCTACTGGTACATACCCTCACCCCGAGGGTGAACTACTCCCACCTCATCATGGAGAGCCCTGGGATGATGAAGATTCTGCCGGTGAGGGTTCCCCCCTCCGGCAGGGTGCCGGAACAGGGTCCCGTTTGGTTTTTGGTGGCTACAGAGGCTTGCGGCGGCGGAACTCCCGATCTATTGTGTTCCCGGATGTTTTTAGGGTATATGGATATATATAGGCGAAAGAAGTCAGTCAGGGGAGCCACGAGGGGCCCACGAGGGTGGGGGGCGTGCCTAGGGGCAAAGCGCCTCCTGCCTCGTGGCCACCTCAAGCTTCCCTGACGTCTACTCCAAGTCTCCTGGATTGCTTCCGTTCCAAAAATAACTCTCCCGAAGGTTTCATTCCGTTTGGACTCCGTTTGATATTCCTTTTCTTCGAAACACTAAAATTGGCAAGAAAACAACAATTAGGGCTAGGCCTCCGGTTAATAGGTTAGTCCCAAAAATAATATAAAAATGTATAATAAAGCCCATAAAAATCCAAAACAGATAATATAATAGCATGGGATAATAAAAAATTATAGATAGTTGGAGACGTATCAACCTCCACGATCAGATTGTAGAAATTTTATTTTCTTGTTACGATGATTTTGCACTTCACTCTGAAATTCTTTGAACTTTTCAAATGTTTCAGACTTATGTTTCATTAAGTAGATATACCCATATCTGCTGAAATCATTTGTCAAGGTCAGAAAATAATGGTACCCGCCGCGAGCCTCAACACTCATCGGACCGCATACATCAGTATGTATTATTTCCAATAAGTCAGTTGCTCGCCTCATTGTTCCGGAGAACGGAGTCTTAGTCATCTTGCCCATGAGGCATGGTTCACAAGCATCAAGTGATTCCAAAAGTCCATCAGCATGGAGTTTCTTCAGGCGCTTTACACCAATATGACCTAAATGGCAGTGCCACAAATAAGTTGCACTATCATTATTAAGTTTGCATCTTTTGGCTTCAATATTATGAATATGTGTATCACTACAATCGAGATTTAACAAAAATAGACCACTCATCAAGGGTGCATGACCATAAAAGTTATTACTCATATAAATAGAACAACCATTATTCTCTGATTTAAATGAATAATTGTCTCGCATCAAACAAGATCCAGATATAATGTTCATGCTCACGCTGGCACCAAATAACAATTATTCAGGTCTAAAACTAATCCCGACGGTAGATTGAGAGGTAGCGTGCTGACGGCGATCACATCAACTTTGGAACCATTTCCCACACGCATCGTCACCTCGTCCTTAGTCAATCTTCGTTTAATCCATAGCCCCTGTTTCGAGTTGCAAATATGAGCAACATAACCAGTATCAAATACCCAGGCGCTACTACGAGCATTAGTAAGGTACACATCAATAACATGTATATCAAATATACCTTTCACTTTGCCATCCTTCTTATCTGCTAAATACTTGGGGCAGTTCCGCTTCCAGTGACCGGTCCCTTTGTAGTAGAAGCACTCAGTTTCAGGCTTAGGTCCAGACTTGCGCTTCTTCCCTTGAGCAGCAACTTGCTTGCTATTCTTCTTGAAGTTTCCCTTCTTCCCTTTGCCCTTTTTCTTAAAACTAGTGGTCTTCTTAACCATCAACACTTGCTGGTCCTTCTTGATTTCTACCTCCGCGGCCTTTACCATAGCGAAGAGCTCAAGAATTGTCTTTTCCATCCCTTGCATATTATAGTTCATCACGAAGCCTTTATAGCTTGGTGGCAGTGATTGAAGAACTCTGTTAATGACACTATCATTAGGAAGATTAACTCCCAGCTGAGTCAAGTGGTTATGATACCCAGACATTTTGAGTATATGTTCACTGACAGAACAATTCTCCTCCATTTTGTAGCTATAGAACTTGTTGGAGACTTCATATCTCTCAACTCGCGCATTTGCTTGAAATATTAACTTCAACTCCTGGAAAATCTCATATGCTCCATGACGTTCAAAATGTCTTTGAAGTCCCGATTCTAAGCCGTAAAGCATGGCACACTGAACTATCGAGTAGTCATCAGCTTTGCTCTGCCAGATGTTCATAACGTCCGGAGTTGCTCCTGCAGCGGGACTTGCACCTAGCGGTGCTTCCAGGACGTAATTCTTCTGTGCAGCAATGAGGATAATCCTCAAGTTACGAACCCGGTCCGTGTAGTTGCTACCATCATCTTTCAACTTAGCTTTCTCTAGGAACACATTAAAATTCAAGGGAATGGTAGCACGGGCCATTGATCTACAACAACATAGATATGCAAAAAAACTATCAGGTACTAAGTTCATGATAAATTAAGGTTCAATTAATCATATTACATAAGAACTCCCACTTAGATAGACATCCCCCTAGTCATCTAAATGATCACGTGATACATATCAACTAAACCATGTCCGATCATCACGTGAGATGGAGTAGTTTTCAATGGTGAACATCACTATGTTGATGATATCTACTATATGATTCACGTTCGACCTTTCGGTCTTAGTGTTCCGAGGCCATATCTGCATATGCTAGGCTCATCAAGTTTAACCCAAGTATTCTGCACGTGCAAAACTGGCTTGCACCCGTTGTATGTGAACGTAGAGCTTATCACACCCGATCATCACGTGGTGTCTCGGCACGATGAACTGTAGCAATGGTGCATACTCAGGTAGAACACTTATACCTTGAAATTTAGTGAGGGATCATCTTATAATGCTACCGCCTTACTAAGCAAAATAAGATGCATATAAAGGATAAACATCACATGCAATCAAAATATGTGACATGATATGGCCATCATCATCTTGTGCCTTTGATTTCCATCTCCAAAGCATCGTCATGATCTCCATCATCACCGGCTTGACACCGTGATCTCCATCATAGCGTCGTTGTCATATCGCCATATATTGCTTCTACGACTATTGCTACCGCTTAGTGATAAAGTAAAGAAATTACATGGTGATTGCATTTCATACAATAAAGCGACAACCATAAGGCTCTTGCCAGTTGCCGATAACTTTTACAAAACATGATCATCTCATACAACAATTTATATCTCATCACGTCTTGACGATGTCACATCACAACATGCCCTGCAAAAACAAGTTAGACGTGCTCTACTTTCTTGTTGCAAGGACTAAAGATATACCTTCATGCACTCACCTCCCCGGCAACGGCGCCAGAAAAGAGCTTGATGTCTACTATGCAACTTTATTCTTGTAGACACGTGTTGGGCCTCCAAGCGTAGAGTTTTGTAGGACAGTAGCAATTTTCCCTCAAGTAGATGACCTAAGGTTTATCAATCTGTGGGAGGCGTAGGATGAAGATAGTCTCTCTCAAACGACCCTGCAACTAAATACAAGAAATATCTTATGTCCCCAACACACCCAATACAATGGCAAATTGTATAGGTGCACTAGTTCGGCGAAGAGATGATGCTAAAAGTGTAATATGGATGGTAGAAATTTATTTATATAATCTGAATAAATAAAAATAGCAAGGTAGCAAATAGTAAATGGGCACAAAAACGGTATTGCAATGCTTGAAAATGGGGCCTAGGGTCCGTACTTTCACTAGTGCAATCTCTCAACAATGCTAATATAATTGGATCATATAACCACCCCTCAAAGTGCAATGAAGAATCACTCCAAAGTTCCTATCTAGCAGAGAACAGAAGAATAAATTGTTTGTAGGGTACAAAACCACCTCAAATCTATTCTTTCCGTTAGATCTATTCAAGAGTTCGTACTAAAATAACACAAAGCTATTCTTTCCGTTCGATCTATCCTAGAGTTCGTACTAAAATAACACCAAAGAAAACTCATATTCATAATACTCAATCCAACACAAAGAACTTCAAATAGTACCCCCAAGATTTCTACCAGAGAAACAAATACAAGAACGTGCATCAACACCTATGCATTGATTACCCCAATGTCACCTCGGGAATCCGTGAGTTGGGTGCAAAAACATATATCAAGTGAATCAATATGATACCCCATTGTCACCACAAGTATTAATTTGCAAGACATATATCAAGTGTTCTCAAATCCATAAAAGTATTCAATCCGATAACAACGAAATCTCAAAGGGAAAACTCAATTCATCACAACAAGATAGAGAGGGGAAAACACCATATGATCCGACTATATTAACAAAGCCCGCGATACATCAAGATCGTGACATCTCAAGAACACGAGAGAGAGAGGGAGATTAAACACATAGCTACTGGTACAAACCCTAAGCCCCGAGGGTGGACTACTCCCTCCTCATCGTGGTGGCCGCCGGGATGATGAAGATGGCCACTGGAGATGATTCCCCCCTCCGGCAGGGTGCCGAAACGGGGTCTAGATTGGTTTTCGGTGGCTACAGAGCCTTGCGGTGGCGGAACTTCTGATCTAGGTTCACCCCCAGGATATTCAGAATATTTGTGAATTTATAGGGTAAAGAGGTGGTGCGGGAGGCCACCGAGGTGGGCACAACCCACCTGGGTGCACCTGGGCCCCCCTCGGGGCACCCCAAGTGCTTCTCTGGCCCATTGGTGGTCTTGTGGTCCATAAAAAACCACAAAAAGTTTCGCGGTGTTTGCACTCCGTTTGATATTGATTTCATATGATGGAAAAAACAAGCAAAAAACAGCAACTGGCACTGGGCACTGGGTCAATACGTTTGTCCCAAAAAATGATATATGCTATAAAATGATTGTAAAAGATCCAAGAATGATAATATAATGGCATGAATACTTCATAAATTATAGATACGTTGGAGACGTATCACCATGCATATTTTGCAAGTCTATATGTGGCTGTTTGAAAACAGAAAGTTGCACGCTAGTGCGTGAATTCTTGAAAAAAGTAAGAATGTGATAAATGTTGAATTTTTTTGCACAATGAGTTACGACAAAATTTCTACAGTGTGGTAAGTTTTCAGAATTTTTGGAGTTAAATAAGTATAGATATTCTTGCTTCCTTTACAGACTGCCCTGTTTAGATAGATTGCTTTTATGATTGCATTTGTTTGCTTGTTGAATGATTCTATTGGAGGATAGGAGTATTAAATATGCAGAGGCATTTAGTATTCAATGTTGGATAATAATTTTAGTGAATTTCTACATTAGAGAATGATAATGTTATTGCATTGATTTATACTAACTTATCTCACGAGTTCTTGTTGAGTTTTGTGTGGATGAAGTTTTTAAGATTTAGGGAAACCGTGATATAAACGGAATTAAGGAGACACAAAAGCTCAAGCTTGGGGATGCCCAAGGCATCCCAAGATAATATTTCAAGAAGTCTCAAGCATCTAAGCTTGGGAATGCCCCGGTAGGTATCCCACCTTTCTTCTTCACAATTATCGGTTAGTATCGATTGAGCCTAAGTTTTTGCTTCTTCACATGATGTGTGCTATTCTTGGAATGTCATTTTATTTTGTGTTGCATGCTTTTTTAATAAAATACTTAGATCTCAAAGTTTCTAAATAAGAGAGAGTCCACAAATGTCTACCCATTTACTTAATTACTCACTTGATCTTCACTTATATCTTTTTGGAGTAGCTTGCCGTTTACTCTTGTGCTTCACTTTATCCTATGAGTAAATTGTTGAATGAATTGAATATCATGAAGTTGAAATTATATCATGCCTAGTGGTAGATTCACATTGGGTTTAGAAAGTGAAATCTTTTGAAGCTTGACAATTACAATATTGGTCATACAAGCCATTCATGAATGATTAGTATAAGGAAGAGAACTTTCACATAGAAATATATTATCTTGGACATCTTCTATGACTGTGAATACCCGTTAATTATTTTCAAACTTGAGAAAATTAGTTGAAGTTGGACAAGGAAGACAACATAATGAGTTATGGTCGTGTATATTTGCATAGAAGTTATATTGTTATGGATCCTCCAACATGTGGTGTTTGCCTAGGATCTTTTGCTGGCCAAAAATTCATACTAAGTAGAGATAATACTTGTGCATCCAAAAACCCTTAAACCCAGTTTCTTGCCATGAGTGTCCACCATACCTACCTATGGATTGAATAAGATCCTTCAAGTAAGTTGTCATAGGTGCATAATGCAGTAAAATTGCTCCTAAATATGTTTGATATTTTATTGTGAGGGAAAATTGAGCGTTGTACGAACTTGTGATGGAAAAGTAATAAAATCAATGGATTGCATAATGAAGGTTGCTATCATAAGGGGCAATATAAAAGGATGTTCCTTTGCATTAAGAGTTTGGGCATCCAAAAATAAAAAGGCTTACAACCTCTGCTTCCCTCTGCGAAGGGCCTATCTTTTACTTTTCAGTATTTACTTTTATGCAAGAGTCAATAATATGCATTCTCATTTCAATGTCAATTATCCTCTAGTTGGCAAGAATCATATGGTGGGGAAAGATCTAGGCACATATGGCTAGTCAAATATATTTGATCATGATTTATTATTGTTGACAATTATCTCTATGATAAATGAGTTGGGAGGCGAAACATTAAGCCCCTATCTTTCTCTATGTTTGATGGTTGCCATTTATTCTACAAATATGCTTTGAGTTCTAGCAATCATAGAAGACTATATGATGATTGAGTATGTGGAGCTCTTACTTAGACTTTGTTGAATAAGTTGAATTCAATTGTTTGGTGACTAAGAATATAGGTTGTTGAGTTTCAAGAGAATTCATTGTTTGAACCTTAACATGTAAATTGGTTGCTACTTTAACATGAGAAGTTTTATGATAAAGAATTGTTGTTATGACGCTAGGAAAAGTGATTGAAATTATCATTGATCAAACTTATGCACTTTGCTAGCATTCACACTTCAGAAATTATTTCTTTTATCATTTACCTACTCGAGGACGAGTAGGAATTAAGCTTGGGGATGCTAATATATCTCCAACGTATCTATAATTTATGAAGTGTTCATGTCATGTTTACAACAATTTTATATGATTTTGGTATGATTTGGATGGAACTAACCCGGAGTGACGCTGTTTTCAGCAGAACTACCGTGGCGTTGTTCTTTGTGCAGAAATAAAAGTTCTCCAAATGCAACAAAACTTTTTGATGATTTTGTTGGAACAAAAGAGGCACTAGAAGATTCGTGGGAGGGCCAGAAGAGCCACGAGGTGGGCACAACCCACCAGGGCGCGCCAGAGGGGCCTGGCTTGCCCCGGTCGGTTGTGGTCACCTCGAGGCCCATATTCGCGTGATTCCAACGCCAAAATATCATATAAATAGAGAAACCATCAGAAATAACCCTAGATCAGAAGGTCTACCGTCTCAAGACTCTGTAGCCACTAAAAACCAATCTAGATCCTGTTCCAGCACTCCGTCGGAGGGGAAAATCATCACCGGCGGCCATCTTCATCATCCCGGCGGCCACCATGATGAGGAGGGAGTAGTCCACCCTCAGGGCTGAGGGTTTGTACTAGTAGCTATGCGTTTAATCTCTCTCTCTCTCTCTCTCTCTCTCTCGTGCTCTTGAGATGTCACGATCTTGATGTATCGCGGGCTTTGTTAGTACAGTTGGATCATATGGTGTTTTCCCCTCTCTATCTTGTTGTGAATTGAGTTTTCCCTTTGAGATTTCGTTCTTATCGGATTGAATACTTTTATGGATTTGAGAATGCTTGATGTATTTCTTGCTATGAATACTTGTGGTGACAATGGGGTATCATATTAATTCACTTGATATGTGTTTTGGCACTCAACTCATGGATTCCCGAGGTGACATTAGGGTAATCTATGCATAGGGGTTGATGCACATTCTCGTCTTTGTTTCTCTGGTAGAAATCTTGGGCCACTCTTTGAGGTTGTTTGTGTTGGATTGAGTATTATGAATCTGAAATTGTTTGATGCATATCGTATAATCAACTCACAGATACTCGCGGTGACATTGAAGTATGTAGGTGACATTAGAGTTGGTGGACATGTATCATATGGTGTTATTTTAGTACGAACTCTTGGTTAAATCGATCGGAAAGAATAGCTTGGTGTTATTTTAGTACGAACTCTAGGATAGATTGATCGGAAAGAATAGCTTTGAGGTGGTTTCGTACCCTATAAACAATTTTTTTTTACGTTCTCCACTAGATAGGAACTTTGGAGTGATTCTTCATCGCACATTGAGGGATGGTTATATGATCCAATTATATTAGCATTGTTGCGAGATTGCACTAGAGAAAGTACGGACCCTAGGCCTCATTTTCAAGCATTGCAATACCGTTTGTGCTCCATTTTATCAATTTCTACCTTGCAGTTTTTTATTGTTCCTATTACAAAAATCAATATCTACTATCATTACTACGCTTGTATCACCATCTCTTCGCCGAACTAGTGCACCTATGCAAATTACCGTTGTATTTGGTGTGTTGGGGACACAAGAGACTCTTTGTTATTTGGTTGCAGGGTTGTTTGAGAGAGACCATCTTCATCCTACACCTCCCATGGATTGATAAACCTTAGGTCATCCACTTGAGGGAAAATTTCTACTGTCCTACAAAAATCTGCGCTTGGAGGCCCAACACGAGTCTTCAAGAATAAAGTTGTGTAGTAGACATCAATGCCCACATGACCTAACCTTGTATGCCGTAACTAGCCTTTAGAAGATTTAGCAATTAAGCAAGTACGAGGTTGAACTTCCTTAGTGAAATCAACAATGTATAGGTCACCTCTACGAATACTGGTAAAGACCATTTTATGATTATCTCTTCAAAACACTTGGCAATCTACTTCAGTAAATAGGGCACTGAAACCGAAGTCAGCTAGTCTAGATACCGAAAGTAGATTGCAGCCAAGAGATTCGACGAGCATAATGTTTTGGATAGAGCTATCATTGGAAATGGCCACCTTACCAATGCCAAGTACCTTACCCTTGGAGTTATCTCCAAAAGTGACATACTTGCGTGGACCATCGTTCTTTGTCCTTATCTCTGGTCATATGATCAGTACATCCACTATCGAGAATCCACTCCTTTCCTCCAGCCATGTAACCACATAGGTTAGCCATAAGACCAAAGTGTCTCATCGACTCATCAAGATCAAAGTCACTATCATCATCCTCATCATAATATCAATGTTCAACATCATCATGTGAATGGTCATCACCTAGAGAGAGTGATTCATTAGATTTATGACCATGACAATGTGCATGTTTATGAATTCTAATAATTTGCAAAATGATGCTACTGATGACTCCAACATCTCCTTTGGCATGCACAAGGTCACGAAGCTCAATAGACAATCATCAAATTTAGGATCACTCAGATCCAATTTTTGAAAAGCAATGGACTTTTGAAGAATCTCATCTATATTTTTCAAGGAATAGTTTGGAAAGCGCTCCTCAAGATATTTCCATATAGTATAAGCACATTCAAATGTAGGCAAGCATACAAGCAAATTTCTAGGCAATCCTCTAATGATAAGATCAATAGTTCTAAGATAGCAGGTCATGTCAAGATACTCATTGGGGGTAGGATGCAAGGGATCAATGGGGGGGTATATGAGGGATAGTGACATACTTGTTCAACTCATATTCATTGAAAATCTCAAGCATCTCATTCTTCCAAGAATTATAGAACTCCCCGTCAAGTATAGGCACTCTATGTCTAATACTCCCGATTGTAGACTCATCCATCTTCCTCAAATGGTGATTAAACCAAAGCAATGGAGACCAATGCACTGATACCAATTGAAAGGATCGAGAAGAGGGGTCTAGAGGGGGGTGGGGTGATTAGACCCTTTGTTGGTGTACAAAAGTAGGGGCCCTTCTTTGTACCCCTTTACTTGTGCACGGGCAGTTAGAGCCGCACCTACGGCCACACTTAGCGGGGCAGAAGAGGAAGCAAAGTCAAAAGATTACCAGAGCTGTGCTCAAGACCAGAAGCATGAAGAGCAGAGGGGCGAGGTGAAACTCCCCCGGCAAGTCCCTTGCCGGGGCGGCCTACACGGCCCCGGCAAGAGCCTTGCCGGGGAAACTTGCCCAACACCAATGGGGCCGCCACCCTTGAGTCTAAAAGTTCCCACGCCATCAACCACACTAGAACCAAGGCTCGGGAGGCGCCTCCATGGTGGCATGCAGATCTTTGTGAAGACAAAGGGCCTGCGAGGCCTAGATAGGAACCAGAAAACAAGACAAAAGCGAGGCCCCTTGTCGAGGATGCCCATGAGGCGCCGGCAAGGCCCTTGCCGAGGATGCCCCCACGAGGCCCCGGCAAGACTCTTGCCGAGGGCGTCCGCAAGGCCCCGGCAAGACCCTTGCCAGGAATATCAGCAAGACCATGGCAAGGCCTTGCCGCCCTGATACATCTCCAACGTATCTATAATTTATGAAGTATTCATGCTATTATATTATCCTTCTAGGATGTTTTATATGCATTTATATGCTATTTTATATGATTTTTGGGACTAACCTATTAACCTAGAGTCCAGTGCCAGTTTCTATTTTTTCCTTGTTTTTGAGTATCACAGAAAAGGAAAACCAAACGGAGTCCAATTGACCTGAAACTTGACGGAGCTTATTTTTGGACCAGAAGAAGGCCATGGAGTAAAAGAGTTGGGCCAGAAGAGTCCGGGCTGCCCACGAGGGTGGGAGGCGCGCCCACCCCTTGGGCGCGCCCCCTACCTCGTGGACAGCCCGGAGACCCCGTGACTTGTTCCCGACGCCAAAACCTCTTATATATAAAGAAAACCCCAGAACATAACCTAGATCAGGAGTTCCGCCGCCGCAAGCCTCTGTAGCCACCAAAAACCAATCAGGGCCCTGTTCCGGCTCCCTGCCGGAGGGGGGGATCCCTCACCGGTGGCCATCTTCATCATCCTGACGCTCTCCATGACGAGGAGGGAGTAGTTCACCCTCGGGGCTGAGGGTATGTATCAGTAGCTATGTGTTTGATCTCTCTCTCTCTCTCTCTCTCTCTCTCTCTCTCTCGTGTTCTTGATTTGGCACGATCTTGATGTATCGCGAGCTTTGCTATTATAGTTGGATCTTATGATGTTTCTCCCCCTCTACTATCTTGTAATGGATTGAGTTTTCCCTTTGAAGTTATCTTATCAGATTGAGTCTTTAAGGATTTGAGAACACTTGATGTATGTCTTGCATGTGCTTATCTGTGGTGATAATGGGATATTCACGTGATCTACTTGATGTATGTTTTGGTGATCAACTTGCGGGTTTAGTGACCTTGTCAACTTATGCATAGGGGTTGGCACACGTTTTCATCTTGACTCCTTGGTAGAAACTTTGGGGCACTCTTTGAAGTTCTTTGTGTTCGTTGAATAGATGAATCTGAGATTGTGTGATGCATATCGTATAATCATACCCATGGATACTTGAGATGACATTGGAGTATCTAGGTGACATTAGGGTTTTGGTTGATTTGTAACTTAAGGTGTTATTCTAGTACAAACCCTATGATAGATCGAACGGAAAGAATAGCTTCGTGTTATTTTACTACGGACTCTTGAATAGATCGATCAGAAAGGATAACTTTGAGGTGGTTTCGTACCCTACCATAATCTCTTCGTTTGTTCTCTGCTATTAGTGACTTTGGAGTGACTCTTTGTTGCATGTTGAGGTATAGTTATATGATCCAATTATGTTATTACTGTTGAGAGAACTTGCACTAGTGAAAGTATGAACCCTAGGCCTTGTTTCAACGCATTGCAATACCGTTTGTGCTCAGTTTTATCATTATTTACCTTGCTGTTTTTATAATTTCAGATTACAAACACCTATATCTACCATCCATATTGCACTTGTATCACCATCTCTTCACCGAACTAGTGCACTCATACAATTTACCATTGTATTGGGTGTGTTGGGGACACAAGAGACTCTTTGTTATTTGGTTGCAGGGTTGTTTGAGAGAGACCATCTCATCCTACGCCTCCCACGGATTGATAAACCTTAGGTCATCCACTTGAGGGAAATTTGCTACTGCCCTACAAACCTCTGCACTTGGAGGCCGAACAACGTCTACAAGAAGAAGGTTGCGTAGTAGACATCAAGCAATTTCTGGCGCCATAGCCGGGGAGGTGAGTGCTTGAAGGTATATCTTTAGATCTTGCAATCGAATCTTTTAGTTTATTGTTTTATCGCTAGTTTCCTTTATAAAAGAATACTACAAAATAATGGAATTAAGGTTTCCTCATATGCTTCATCTTTTTAATGTCTTTCGTCAAAATGATGGGAAGGAAAATTGTGCTCAAGTACTAGAAGAAGAATTACATAGAATGCTTGGCATAAAATATGTGAATGATGAGCATGATTGCAATGTTGTTAGTATGAATTCTTTGAATACCCATGATGCTAATGATATGCAAAGCCACAAGCTTGGGGATGCTATGGTTGATGAAGATGACATGTTTAGTCCCCCAAGTTTTGATGAGCAAATTTATTATGATGAAAGCATGCCTCCTATTTATGATGATTATTGTGATGACACGTATGCTATAAAGAATAATGATAACCATGAAACTTTTCATCTTGATTTCAATTTTCAATCCCATGATAGTTATTTTCTTGAATTTGCTCCCACTATTCCTAATGTGAAGAATTTTGCTTATTTGGAGAGTAATAAAATTTCTATGCAAGTAGATCATGAAAAGAATGCTTTATGTGCTGGTTATATGGTTGAATTCATTCATGATGTGTGACGCCCGGATAATTAAGCTACAGTAAACCCTCGTTAATGGTGCCATGTCATTACATTACTGTTACTAATCCGCGGTTGATCAAAATCACAATCCAAATTCAAATTTAAATTAAAAGTCCAAAATTCAAATTTGTCCAACATGCAAACTAAAATGTTCATCTTTTGGCAAATATGCCATAACTAATTATGGTGGTGAACCAACATTTTTGCAAAATGTTTAAATGCCTTAAACTAGTCAACACAGTGGCCTAGATAATTATTAAATTGCTTTTAAATTGTAAAAATACTAAACTATTTTATTTTTAACCTCAAACAATTTGTGGCAGTGGAATAAGTTACTAGTGTTGATTTAGGGGCTACTGATGTATTTTGTAAAACTAAAAATAAAAGGAAACTAATTAGAAAACAGAAAAGCAAAATGAAAATAAAATGAAAAGGCCTCCCTTGACCCCAGGCCCATCTAACCGAGCCAACCAACCTACCCCCATCGGTCGCCTTCTCCTCATGTTCTCCTGGCGCGACCGCTACAGGGCGTGTCCCCGTCGGACCACCTCACCGGCGTCAACGCCGGGAGGGGATAAGGGCGCCACGCCCCGACCCCTCGATCCCATCCCCTCCCCCACTCACTCACCACTCCACCCTCCTCTCACTCCTTCTCTCTCCCCTTCGTCCAGATCTCCTCCTCCCAAGCGCCTCCGTCGCCGTTCATCACCCGCCACCGCGGCGATCACCTTCCCCCATGCTCCTCCGACTGGCCCAACAACTCCGCTGGCATCTGCTGCTACCTCTACGTTGACGCGCGCGAGCCGAGGAGCCTCATAGCACCGGATCCACCCCGTCTTCCTTGTCGGGTCGCCGCCGCCTCCCCAAGCTCCGGCCTCCCCTGCGGTCCTAAGCTCTCGGCGGCCACCGTGTGCCTCAACGTGAGCCTCCGTTCCCTCTCTTCCCCGTCGATCTCCTATCGTGCCTTGGCCACCGGTTCCCCCATCTGCCGCTAGTTACTCGCATGCGTGCTACTGCGCGCTGCTTTGCCGTTGCCTCACGTCCCCACTGCCGCTGCTCATACGCCCGCGGAGCTTCTACTGTCCCCGGCCGCCGAGGGTTGTCGCGCTCCCCCATCACTCCCCCTGCTCGCGGACAGCGCGCCGCTGTCCCGCAACCACCGCGCTTGCGCTACCGCCGCCCACGCTGCCCTGCGATGCCCGCTTCGCCTCGCCGTTGCCCCGTGCGCGGCCTCGCTCCCCTGCTGGTTGTTGTTGTTGCACTTGCTCCGCGTTCCCGGTTGCATCGCCCATGCCCGCAGGCACTCCACCGGCCGCGCAGCCCGTGACTCGCTCTAGCATTGTGTTGCGCCGCGCTGCCTGCTTTGCGCCGCTCAGCGCCGCTGCCTCTTCCTCGCTCGCTTACTCACGCGCGCCCGGCCGCCGGGCGCCGCCCTCCACCGGCGTCGCCTTCACCGGTGCCACCGCACCGCCCACCACCGCTGCTGCCGTGGCGGCGCCCACCGGCGCCGTTGTGCCCTTCTGGGAGGGCGCCCCGTCGCCCAGACGGGTTTGCCTGCACCCGGCTCCGCTCGGCTAAAGCCAGCGCCCGTTAGGCCCCCTCGGGCCTATGACATATGGGCCCCACGCCCTTGTTTAGATAAAAAATGTAAAAAAACGTTAATAAAAATAATTAATTAATTAGTTAAATGCTTAATTAACCTAATTAATTAATTAATATTAATTAAACTAATGAACTAGATTAGTTAATTTAAACACTAGTTAGATAAATGTGTGCATGACACGGGGACCCCACCTCGTGTTGACCAGTCAAATGTTGACTGGTCAACTAGGACCCCCTGGCCCACCTGTCAGCCACTGGGTATAGTTCTGTGTACCCTGTGCTGGGTGCATCTAGTATTTTAGCTTTTATTTTCGAATTATTAATAATTACAGAATATTGCTAAAACTTTAGAAAATCATAGAAAATAATCCGTAACTCGGATGAAAAAGTTTTATACATGAAAGTTGCTCAGAAAAATATGGCGTATCAGATTACGCTCTCCATTCATCTGTCACATGCCCCTAGCATAGCGAACATCGAAATTTTCCCCTCCGGCTCGTCTGTCCGAAAATGTCTAACTCCGGGAAAACTTACCGGACGTTATCCCCCTTTGCCGGTATCGCATAGCACCGTGTTAGAACACCCCTAGCCCTGCGTGTTATCACCGTCATGCATCTGTGTTGCATCTGTTTGCATTATATTTACTGTTTCTACCCCCTCTTCTCTCCGATAGACCCCGAGACATCTGCTGATGCCCCTGTGATCGATTACGTCGGTGACGGCCCTTCTTCTCTTTCAGCGGAGCTTCCAGGAAAGCCCCCCTTTGATCATCCCCGATATCGCCCATTCCATTCTCTCATTCTTGCATTAGATTTTGCTACTGTTATTGATTGCTCCTATTCTGATGCATAGCCTGCTTTTGTAACCTGCTTATTGTTACCTACCTGCTTATCCTAAACTGCTTAGTATAGGTTGGTTAGTGATCCATCAGTGACCCCCACCTTGTCCTTCTTGCCCATGCTTCATCATCGACAACTCGATCAACGTGATCGACGACCAGAGCCTGACACCTCACATCACATCACGCCCCTTTTGTTGCTCGACTCTGCAGAGCTACTATCGAGTGCCGAGGGTGATCCCTCATAACGCACTCCTGATGATAATTCTGTAGTGTAGCTATTCGGTCGTGGTCATCGAGGGTGATTTCCTCTTTCACCATTCCCGATACGGCTTTGTCGTGCAACACTTCAAGTGTGAACCTCGAGGGCGGTCCACCTTACGTTCACCTTGATGATTACATTGAGTGGAATCCACCGGGGGTGATTCCTCGGGTTTTCCCCTTGATGTCTGGACACACGGTTACCTTGACTTTACTTGAGACATTGGTGAAAGTCGGGCGGGCCCAGAGAGCACCCAAGGAGTTGTTACAGTGGCGGCTGACTGTTTAGCGATATCACCCAGGAGGGGTGATAGCTCCGGACTTGTCCCGACAGCCGTCACTACTTTTAATTGTTAATGCTCTAACAAGTTTGGGTATTTATTCTGAATTGGCCTTTGGCCTATACGCACTAACCACCATGCGAGAATAGTTATGGGCCTCGATGTCGCAGTATCAGCCGAAGCTTTGTCAGACGTCCAGTTCATCATTGCGGCACGACTGGGCCGGCACCATCCTGTAGTGGTGGAGCCTGGTCCGCCCTGCTCGCAACGACCTGGAGTGGAACGGGCGATGGGCCCAGACCCCGGAGTGCTTAGGATGTAGACCGGCGGGGACCTCTCTGCTGAGCCTAGGTAGGGCTACGACGTGTTGATCTTCCGAGGCCGGGCATTGACCCAGAAAAGTGTGTCCGGCCAGAGTAATCAAGCGTGTTGGGTAACGTGGTGCACCCCTGCAGGGAAGATATATATTCGAATACCGTGTTCGTGGTAATGGACGTTCAGACTTGTATCCTGATCTTATATAACTAGAAATGGATACTTAAGACATGAGATGAATATGTGGCTCCGAGATTTCTTTCTCGCAGGGAGTCGAGGAAGGATCTCTTGATGTTGATACTACAACATGTTTGCTAAATATAAACTGCTATTCTTTACTCTTATACATGCTCGAAGATGCTTGGAGCTGCTTGAAGATGCTAGTCTTCGATAGGCCAGGCCTTTCCCTCTATTCTGGCATTCTGCAGTTCAGTCCACAGATACAACCCTTCCATTTGATACTAATGCATACTTAGTATAGATCCGATGCTTGCGAGTACTTTGGATGAGTACTCACGGTTGCTTTACTCCCCATTTCCCCCCTCCTTCTTCTTTCCGGTTGATGCCACCAGATGGTGGATCCTTGGAGCCAGATGCCATCGCTGACAGATGCTACTACATGGAGCCGCCGACGACCAGGAGTAGTTAGGAGGTCCCAGGCAGGAGGCCTTGCCTCTTCAATTGTTGACGTTTGTGTTTGCCTTCTTAAGGTAGTCTTGTCTAACTTTATGTCTGTACTCAGATATTGTTGCTTCCGCTGACTCTTGTGTTTCGAGCATCTGTATTCGAGCCCTCGAGGCCCCTGGCTTGTAATATGAAGCTTGTATTAGTTCAATTTGTGTCTAGAGTTGTGTTGTGATATCTTCCCGTGAGTCCCTGATCCTGATCGTACACGTTTGCGTGTATGATTAGTGTGCAGTCGAGTCGGGGGCGTAACATGATGCTACTGAAAATTATTATGAGAGAGGATCATATGCTTCTACATATTGCAATAATATCAAGTTTCCTCTCTATGTGTTGAAAATCTTGAAGCTATGCTTGTTTTGCTTTCCTATGCTAGTTAATTATTGTTACCATAAGTTGTTTGCTCAAAAAATCCCTATGCATAGGAAGTGGGTTAAACTTAAAAGTGTTAGTAATATGCTTCATGATTCTCTCTTTATATTTCAATTCTTATCTTTTATGTGAGCATCATTGAAATCATCATGCCTAGCTAAAAAGGCAATAAAGAAAAGCACTTGTTGGGAGGCAACCCAATTTTTATTTTTGTTCTTTGCCTTTTGCTCCTGTTTAGTAATAAATAATTCATCTAGCCTCTGTTTAGATGTGGTTTTATGTTTTAATTAGTGTTTGTGCCAAGTAAAACCTATAGGATCTTCTTGGATGATAGTTATTTGATCTTGCTAGAAAAATCATAAACTTTATGCTCATGAAAACAATTGTTTAAAATTACCAGGACGTGATAAAATATTGATTCCAATCGCACTAGATCAGTAAACAAATTATTTAGGTCGTCCTATTTTTGTAGAATTTTTGGAGTTCTAGAAGTATACATTTGATACAGATTACTACAGACTGTTCTGTTTTTGACAGATTCTGTTTTCTATGTGTTGTTTGCTTATTTTGATGAATCTATGAGTAGTATCGGAGGGTATGAACCATAGAGAAGTTGGAATACAGTAAATATTACACCAATATAGATAAAGAATGAGTTCACAACAGTACCTAAGTGGTGGTTTTATTTTCTTATACCAACGGAGCTTACAAGTTCTCTATTGAGTTTTGTGTTGTGAAGTTTTCAAGTTTTGGGTAAAGATTCGATGGACTATGGAATAAGGAGTGGCAAGAGCATAAGCTTGGGGATACCCAAGGCACTCCAAGTTAATATTCAAGGATAACCAAGAGCTTAAGGTTGGGGATGCCCCAGATGGCATCCCCTCTTTCATCTTCGTTCATCGGTAACTTTACTTGGAGCTAAATTTTTATTCACCACATGATATGTGTTTTGCTCGGAGCGTCATTTTATTTTGTTAGTATCTTCTTGCTGTTATTTAGAATAATGTTTTGCATCTTTATTTTCAATAAAAATGTCAAGGATAGCCCTTACCATTCTTATTTTGCAAGTATACATGTTGCTGTTTCAAAATAGAAAGTTTATCGTTGTTGCAAAAATTCCCTAGAAAAGCCAGAATATGATAAAATGTTGAAACTTTTTGCATAATAAGCTCTGATAAATTTTATATAGTGTGGTAGAATTTCATAATGTTTGGAGTTAGGGAAGTATGATGAATCTTGCATTCTTTATAGACTGTACTATTTGGCAGATTGCTGTTATGTTTGCATTGTTTGCATATGTTTGCTTGTTTAATGATTCTATTTGAGGATAGGAGTATTAAATATGCAGAGGCATTTAGTATGCAATGTTGAATAAATAATTTTAGTGATTTGTTACAGTAGAAAATGATAAGGTTTTTGCATTGGTTTATACTAACTTATCTCACGAGTTCTTGTTGAGTTTGGTGTGGATGAAGCTTTCGACATTTAGGAAACCGTGATATGAGAGGAATTAAGGAGACACAAAAGCTCAAGCTTGGGGATGCCCAAGGCACCCCAAGATAATATTTCAAGAAGTCTCAAGCATCTAAGCTTGGGGATGCCCCGGTAGGCATCCCACCTTTCTTCTTCAACAATTATCGGTTAGTATCGGTTGAGCCTAAGTTTTTGCTTCTTCACATGATGAGTGCTATCCTTGAAATGCCGTTTTATTTTGTTTTGCTTGCTTTTTGAATGATATCCCAAGATCTGAAATTCTTAAATGAGAGAGAGTCTTCACATATGATTATCCTATGAGTAAATAGTTGAATCATTTGAATATCATTTGAGTAAGATGAATACTAGTGATCCTATGTTTGGTGATCGTCTATTTGAACTTACAAATCTTATGTGTGCCAAAGGAGATGTTGGAATTATTGGTGATATTATTTCCGAAGCTATAAGAATTCATAAGCAAGATCATTGTCAAACTCACTCTAACGAATTACCCTCTCTAGGACTTGATCCACCACATGACGATGTTGAACATGGATACTATGATGAGGATGATGATAGTGACTTCGATCTTGACGATGCAATGAGACATTTTGGTCTTATGGCAAATCTTCGGGGATATATGTCAGGAGGAAAGGAATGGGTTCTTGACAATGGATGTACCGATCACATGACCGGAGATAAAGACATGTTTCGTGAGCTTGCTGAAAATGATAGTCCTCGAAAGTATGTCACTTTCGGTGACAACTCAAAGGTTAAGGTGGTTGGCCTCGGTAAGGTGGCCATCTCACATGATAGCTCCATTCAGAATGTTATGCTCGTTGAATCTCTTGGCTACAACTTACTTTCAGTATCTAGACTTGCTGATTTCGGTTTCAATGTCCGATTCTCAAGTAGATTGCCAAGTGTTTCGTCGAGACAATCATAAAATGGTCTTTACCGGTATCGTGAGGTGATCTTTACATTGTTGATTTCTCTAAAAAGGCTCAACCTAAAACTTGCTTCATTGCTAAATCCTCAAAAGGTTGGTTATGGCATAGACGACTAGGTCACGTTGGCATGAGAAACCTTGACAAGCTTATTAAAGGAATCATATCCTTGGTGTTAACGATGTCATATTTTATAAGGACAGACTTTGCAGTGCTTTTCAAGCAGGTAAACAGGTTGGAGGAAGGCATCCCGTGAAGAACATCATGACCACAAGGAGGCCACTTGAGCTACTTCACATGGATCATTTTGGTCCCAACGCTTACAAGAGTCTCGGTGGAAATTCTTTTGGTCTAGTTATAGTTGATGATTTTTCAAGATTTACGTGGGTGTTCTTTCTCGATGATAAATCGCAGGTCCAAAAGATCTTCAAAAACTTCGCCAGGAAGGCTCAAAATCAGTTTGAAGTGAAGATCAAGAAGGTTCGCAGCGACAATGAAACGGAGTTCAAGAACACAAACGTGGACACCTTTCTTGACGAAGAAGGGATTTCACACAAGTTCTCGGCTATGTACACACCTCAACAAAATGGAGTTGTTGAGAGGAAGAACCGGACGCTCATCGAAATGGCGAGAACGATGCTTGATGAGTACAAGACGCCGAAGCACTTTTGGGCAGAAGCGGTTGAGACAGCTTGTCATGCAACAAATCGCTTGTATCTTCACAAGCTACTCGGCAAGAGGGCATACGAGCTCCTCACCGGTAACAAACCCCAAGTTGGATACTTTCGAGTATTTGGCTCAAAGTGCTACATTCTTGATAAGCATCGTCGTTCTAAATTTGCCCCTAAGTCTCATGAAGGTTTCCTAATAGGTTATGGCTCAAACTCTCACACTTACCGTGTCTACAACAATTTCACCCGAAAGGTTGAAGAGACGGTAGATGTGAAGTTTGATGAATCTAACAGCTTGCAAGTAGAGCAATTGCCAATTGATGTAGGAGACAAAGATCCTTCGGAAGCAATCCAAGACTTGTCTATTGGCAAGGTCCGTCCAACGGAGGTGAAGGAGAGTACCTTGTCCGTCCAAGTGGAAGCTTCTACTTCACGACAAGGTGAACCAAGAGTTGATATGGAAGCATCCACAAGTGGAACACACCAAGATGAAAAAAACGAGGAAGTACATCAAGAACATCAACAACCTCCTTCTCCACCACGACAAGAAAACGACAACGCCGACAATGAATAAGATCAAGAAGAAGAAGAAGAACAAGATGAAGAAGATGTTCAACCAAGACCCAAGCAAAAGCTTTCACGAGTTCGAGCAAGAATTGCTAAAGACCATCCCGTAGAGCAAATCTACAATGATATTCAAACCGGGAGAATCACTCGCTCTAAAACTCGTTTAGCTAACTTTTGTGAAAATTATTCTTTCATCTCTAGCATTGAACCTATGAAGGTCGAAGAAGCATTGGAAGATCCGGATTGGATAAATGCTATGCATGAAGAGCTACACAACTTTGAGAGAAACCAAGTTTGGACATTGGTTGAGAAGCCCGACAACAACCACAACATCATCGGTACCAAATGGGTGTTTCGCAACAAGCAAGATGAAGATGGACAAGTAGTTCGCAACAAAGCACGTCTCGTCGCCCAAGGCTACACACAAGTCGAAGGTATGGACTATGGTGAGACTTATGCTCCCGTTGCTAGACTTGAATCCATTGGCATCTTACTTGCCTATGCTAATAACCATGATATCACCTTATACCAAATGGACATTAAAAGTGCTTTTCTAAATGGTGAAATAGAGGAGGAAGTTTATGTTAAACAACCTCCCGGCTTTATCAATCCTAAGAAACCCAATCATGTTTACAAACTTCACAAAGCTCTTTATGGTCTTAAACAACCTCCTAGAGCTTGGTATAAATGCTTGAACAAGTTTCTTCCTGAAAAGGGATTTGAAATTGGGAAAATTGATTCCACACTTTTTACTAAAAGGGTTAATGGAGAATTATTTGTATGCCAAATTTATGTTGATGATATCATATTTGGATCAACTAACCCTCAGTTTAGTGAGAAGTTTGGAAAGTTAATAACGGAGAAGTTTGAGATGTCAATGATGAGTGAACTCAAATTCTTTCTTGGGTTGCAAATCAAGCAAACTAAGGAAGGTACTTTTGTTTCTCAAACGAAGTACACTAAGGACTTATTCAAGAAGTTCAATATGCAAGAGTGCAAAGGTATGTCTACACCCATGCCTACTAGTGGACATCTTGATTTGACCAAAGATGGTGAACCGGTTGATAAAAATGTCTATCACTCTATGATTGGTTCATTGTTATACCTATGTGCTTCACGTCCCGATATTATGCTAAGTGCGTGCATGTGTGCAAGATATCAAGATGCTCCTAAAGAATGTCATCTTAAGGGCGTAAAAAGGATAGTGAGATACTTAATTCATACACCAATTTTTGGCATTTGGTATCCTAAGAGGGCCTCTTTCGATCTTGTTGGCTACTCCGACTCGGACTATGCCGGAGACAAGGTTGATAGAAAGTCCACTTTGGGTACTTGTTAATTTCTTGGTAGATCTCTTGTGTCTTGGTCCTCCAAGAAACAAAACTCGGTATCCTTATCTACCGCCGAAGCGGAGTACATTGCCGCTAGTTCATGTTGTGCTCAATTACTTTGGATGACCCAAACTCTTAAAGATTATGGGATATATGTGAAACATGTTCCATTGCTTTGTGACAATGAAAGTGCTATCAAAATTGGTCATAATCCCGTACAACATTCTCGAACTAAGCATATTGAAGTTCGTCATCATTTCATTCGAGATCATGTTGCTAAGGGTGACATTAATCTTAAGCATGTTCGCACCGAAAAGCAATTAGCGGATATATTCACTAAACCTCTTGATGAGAAAGTGTTTTGCAGGTTGAGAGGAGAATTGAACATCATTGATGCTTCAAACTTGGAGTAGAAACTCCATTGGATACATGCAAGACATGAGCTTATGACTAATCCTTGAAATTTCTCTTATGATGAAAATCTTATGTCTTGGATATATTTGCATCTTGCATGTTATATAACCCATGTAGGTACCTGGTTGAATCAAATTCCATGAGATTGTAATCTACTCACATCTTGAGCAATCTCTACATCACCAAGTCTGTACACTATGGTGGTTGAAGACAAGAAAGCACGGAACCATTCAAACATATCCTTTGACAAATTCTATGTTGAGCTTCATGATTGTCATTTTTGGATACACAAGTGCTCTTCCTTGCAAGAACTAACCCATGTAGGTAGATGGACTCAAATTCCAAGTGGTGCTCCCAACTCTTGATGAGCTACATCAACCTTGAGCAACCCACACAAGTTCAACTACATGGTCAACACCACCAACCAAGGTATGTTATTCCATCTTAGAGAAGCTTTACTCCGAGTCATGAGCTAAAGCAACTCGACAAGATGTGAATACATAAAGATGCTTAAACGAAAAATGGTAACCCCATTTTGAGCTTAAACGATGATTATGACCTATGATCAAGTGATCTCACTTGACTCCTAAGTCAATATACTCTAACATAGGTGACTTTGTCGCCGACCATCTCTAGATGAAGTTCTCTCGTGTTCTTTTCTGTGCTTATGCATTTGTCTCATGCATATTTGTTTCCCCTTTCAAAAAAAACTTCATCTAGATTTCTTTCTGTTTGCTCTGCATTTCCTGCATCCAATTCATTGCATATCATTCAGTAAATTCCTTCCAAATCTTTGTGAGATCTTACTAGTCTAGTGAGCTGAGGTGACAAGTGTTTTCTCTGCGATGAACTCGGTTTCACCAATTTGTTGTTTTCGGTCCAACCGAATCCTTTCGGTACAACCGAAGCATACCACTCAGTGCCACCGATTTCACAACAGGAAAAACAGTTTGCCACTTATTCTGTGTTTCTTCTGATCCAGCTCCACTCAATGAATCTTGTCCTCTACAAGCATCACATTTATATAAATGCTTTGTGTTGTGACTCAAGGATCAAACCCTTCTTGTAAATTGATGTCAAAGGGGGAGAGAGAGATCACATCAAAGCTTATCACTTTCAAAGGGAGAGAGTATTACTTCCACGGGAGGAGAAAGAGATCTCCAGGGGGAGAGAATACTCAAGTAGAAAGTATTTCTCAAGGATCCCAGATGCTTGGTGTTCAAGAGGAGAGATGCCACATGTCTTCTTGAGGGGAAAGACATGTTCATATGTGCTTATTTGCATTAGCTCTGTTCATTTATATCTTTCAGCTCTGATTTTACTTCCCTATCTTCTCCCAAGATCCCATGCTAGATTCAGGGGGAGCAAGACATCTAAGGGAAAGAAATCATTTAAATTCATTGCATATCTTTACCCTTGGGGACATGTCTAATCCAATATGGTACTTAGTACTCACTCTCTACATGTCATCCCAGTCTTGGTATTCTTGTGGTTTCTTCTTTTGCTCGGCTAGTAGATGTACCTGTGTTATCTAACCTTGTTTACGCAGTTCATTCCATCCTAAGACAACTCAAGACTACAAGGTAAGTATATGCATCACAATCATGTGTATGAGGAATTCTTGCTGATGTACATACTGTATGCAAGGACTCATGAGCATGAAGGTATTTTCTTTAATATTCTTTGCTCTGATGCATATGGCCAAGATACATGTAACACATTGCCTACTCTATCATGGTTATGCTCTCACATGCTTCTATATTCCATATTCACATGATTGCATACATGTAGGGGGAGCCTATGCTTGTTACATGTCTTTCTGAAGCTTTACTTGCTATTCTTTATATCTTTATCTAAAGCTTTGATGTATGTTGTCATCAATTACCAAAAAGGGGGAGATTGAAAGCACAAGTGCTCCCTAGGTGGTTTTGGTAATTAATGTCAACATATCTCTTGTTGGACTAACACTTTTATCTATTATGCTTAGTGATATGCTCCAAAACCCTCGACTACTTTCCCACTTCCACACATTTGACCTAAACGTAAAGTCAAACTCGGCCCCACCGATTCTTTCTATCCAGCGCCACCGAGTTCAGATGTCATAGCCACTGCCACAAACCCTAGGCAAATCGGTCTAACCGATAGGGATCTCAGTCTCACCGATATGGGATTGTAATCTCTCTGTGTATGTCCATTACCAAAATCGGTCTCACCGAGTTTGTGCAATCGGTACTACCGAGATTACAATGCAAACTCTCTGGTTAACTTATCACCAAAATCGGTCCCACCGAGTTTGAGTAATCGGTCCTACCGAGTTTGCCTGACCAACTCTCTGGTGAGCTTATTACCAAAATCGGTCTCACCGAGTTTGTGTAATCGGTCTCACCGAGATTACGTTATGCCCTAACCCTAACCATATCGGTCCTACCGAGTTGCATGTCGGTCCCACCGAAATCACTAATGGTCACTAGGTTTACTGAATCGGTCCGACCGAGTTTGTTGATTCGGTCCTACCGAGTTTGGTAAATTGTGACACTCCGAAAATTTTAATTTGGTTTTCAACAAAAACTTTGTTTGATTTGAAGGAGGCCATTTAAAATCTTTCCAAAAACCCCTCCTTCTCAAAAAATTTCCCCCATGGCAAGGATTTTATTTTGTATCTTCTTCAACCTTGGTGTTTGGTTATTAAAAACCTTCCTTCTGATTTTTACCCATCTCAAATAAATTTTTTGAATTTATTTTCTATTAAAAAGAAACCCTATGGGTTTTGGGGCTATTCTTTTGTTTTGAAACCACCCATTGTTTTACCATGTCTCATGTTGTAATTTCTCCCAAAACCCCTCCCTCCACTTTGGAGCAACCCAAACTTTCTGTTCCAACAAGTTCAACCCATTTTTGAATTTTATTTCATTTATTTTATCCCCAAAAACAATTCTGTCTTTTATTTTAAGCCTAGATGATTTACAAAGGAAGTACCTGATTTCCTTTGAGTTTTGATCTCAAACCAACTCCTCTGGATAGTCCCTAGCACCCCCAACCTAGATCCATCAAGATCCACTCTTCCACAATTCAAAATTTTCAAGTTTCAACCACTGCAAGTTTGGACCAGATTCATCATTTTTGGTGAAATTCATATTTTCTTTTCTCCAAAAATTCCACCAAAAATCAGGCAGCCCCCAGGTGCTTTGAGAGGCTACCACACCAAAGATAAGCCCCAGATAAATTCTCCTCATGCCTAAATCATTTCATCGAACACTTGGCCTGCACTGTTTCTGTACATATTCAGAAATTCAGAGTTGCAGTTCGACAGTCAGTGTCGTTTTCGTCAGAGACTTGTCATCGATCACCAGTACACGCTCTGGCGCGTTGCGCACGGCCTCTCCTCCTTATCCAGAGCATCGCACGCTCTCTTGGACGGGCGCAGGTGTCGGTGGTGGCGTGCCTCGCCGATGTCGGCGGCTTCTGCGGTGGCAGAGCCACCCGTGGCGGCCAGCGAGAGCTAGCGCCAGCTTTCAGCGCCGTCCAGCGCCGCCCAATGCACCCGAGGCCTCCAGCGTGGCGTCGCTTGCCAACCGCGCCGCAAGACCGTCGCCGCGGCCCGGCAAGCACAGGGCGCGCCCTCTGCCGCCGACGGGCCCGCGAAGCTCCGTTCTGTCGAAACCACAAAGCACGCCTAATCCAACCTAGGTTAGCATCTGAATGGAACCAATGGATCTCCACGTTGATGCCCAACCCCCTAAACTACCCGACCAACCATTGCACCGCCGTAACCATCGCCGGAGATTTCCCGTTCGCGGCCACCGCCTCGGATCACCTATAAAAGGAGGTCCCGAGCTCGTTCTCGAGCCCGCACCACCACTCCACCTCACTAGATCCCCGCCAAGCCACCAGGAGGACCTCGAGGAGGTCTCCTCCCCCAACTTACGGCTGATGATGGAGATTTTTTCTTCCCACCCACCACCCACTTCATATTCACTGTCAAAGACCCAACCAACACGCTTGACCTCAGCCCCGAAGACATTGACGGTATGGATGACGATGAGGGGCAAGGCCAGAACTCACTACCCGCTAGACGCGGGATGGCCACTTCATGGTACGACATG
Organism: Aegilops longissima; assembly: GCA_021605205.1. NCBI lineage: Eukaryota > Viridiplantae > Streptophyta > Magnoliopsida > Poales > Poaceae > Aegilops > Aegilops longissima. The sequence goes on along the minus strand of CM038682.1, from coordinate 360,153,517 downwards.
TGTATGATAGACACACCCACTGACGCCTTCGACGATGACAAGGAGGACCCAGTTGAGGATAAACCTCCTGGTACACAGTCCGAACACCAGCGCGCCTTGCGCCGCTCCAAGTCACGACGCTCAAGAGAAAATAATACTAGCACCGGAGAAGACAACACTCCGGATGATGAAGATCCTGTTGAGGCCGGATCCAAACAGGAGGAACAGGAAGGCGAGCAAGACAGCCCTAATGAACAGGCAACATACAAAGAATCAGAGGATAGCAATTATCTCCCACTCTCCGAGGAAGAGGAGATCCTCGACAACGAGGATTTTATCGTGCCTAAGGAACCTCTCGAGCAAGAGCGCTTTAAACGCCAGCTCATAGCCACTGCAAGGAGCCTAAGAAAGAAGCAGCTGCAGCTTCAAGTGAGCCAAGATTTGCTCAATGATAGATGGACCGAGGTCTTGGCCGCCGAAGAATACGGCCCTATCGGCCCAGACAAGAGCCACCCCAAAAGTAGGTGGCCCCCTCAATACGATGGCAGGGCGTTGAAGCCCACACCACCATCGAATACGGCTGTAGGCCGACCACAGTTCGGTCCGAATAAAGCAGCAGCCCAAGCAGAGCACCATACCAACCCATTCGGCCGTCAAAACAAGAACAAAACAGCTCGGGGGAACACTCGCGACATCCAATAAGACCTGGAGGGTAGAACAGGACACACGAAGTCAATGCACTGATCGCGGGGATATGCCCCGACCGGTGATGATGGTCACCTATTCGTACACAACAAAGCCGACCACGCTCGGTCCGAACTCCGTAAACAGAGTCCGCCGGAGGTGCTTCATAGTGTGGCTCAACATAGAGGAGCCGCACACCCTCTCTGCTTCACCGACGAGGTAATGGAGCATGAATTTCCAGACGGGTTTAAACCAATTAACATCGAATCATATGATGGAACAATAGATCCCGCGGTATGGATTGAGGATTACCTCCTCCATATCCACATGGCTCGCGGAGACGACCTTCATGCCATCAAATACATACCTCTCAAGCTTAAAGGGCCAGCTCGGTAATGGCTAAACGGTTTGCCAGAAAATTCTATTGGTAGCTGGCAAGACTTGGAAGACGCCTTTCGAGACAACTTCCAAGGAACATATGTCCGGCCATTAGATGCCGATGACTTAATTCGTATTGTCCAGAATCCCGGCGAGTCAGCCAGGGAGCTCTGGACTAGGTTCTTAGTCAAAAATAACCAAATTGTCGACTGTCCGGATGCTAAAGCCCTTGCAGCCTTCAAACATGGCGTCCGGGATGAATGGCTAGCTCGTCACCTCGGCCAGGAAGGACCCAAATCCATGACAGCCCTTACCGCTCCGATGACTCGCTTTTGTGCGGGAGAAGACAACTGGCTCGCTCATAAAAGTAACAACGCCAATGACCCGGGCACTTCCGAAATTCGAGATGGCAACGGTAAGCCACGACGAACCGAACACAACAATCGCAAAAATACTGAAAGATTACGCGACACAGCGGTCAACGCCGGATTTCACAATCCGAAACCCAGTAAACGGAGGAAGCCACTAAAGGCAAACCAGGATGGATCATCCACCCTTGACAGAATATTGGATCGACCTTGTCAGATTCACGGTCATCCTGATAAGCCAGCTAACCATACCAACAGAAACTGTTCGGTCCTCAAGCAGGCAGGCAAGCTCAATGCCGATAGCAAGGGGAGGAGGCCACCAGGCGACAAAGACGATGGAGCGGCTCGCCAGCCGAACATCAGGGGCCAGAAGCAGTTTTCCTCTGAAGTTCGACCACTCCCGAAACGGAAATAGCAGTTCAGCTTCCGGCACCCACCTGCCATACCGACGAAATTTACACCACGCGTACATCACTACACACTCAAGATACCATGGGCATCGGTGGAAGCACAATATGGACAACCCTGCAAGAATCCCCGTAATGTTTTTATCCGTTTTTCTTATTTTTCTATATCATTTCTTAAGAATAGGTGACCAACACGACAACATCTACAACGGACTCTATCGGAGTTCGGATCCGTACACTCACCTAAGGGGCTACTTCCGTTAAGGATTCCCCTCCCCAAGGACGGGCGGCGCAGACGTGCGACAGGAGGTCAAAATAACTTTTTGTAGACCGCACTCTTTATTCCGAGCCTGTACTATGCCCCTTTTTCCTCTGTACCTGACCCCGAGCATGTCAAATAGCCGGGGTTGTGGTTTATTTATATTTATATATATATATATATATATATATATATATATATATATATATATATATATATATATATATATATATATATATATATATATATATATATATATATATACATTAATTTGTCATTGGCATATTGCTCCGCTCCAAGTAAACCTTGTCCGAACTAATATTTCATACTCTTGCAACAATGAGCACAGCCTCAACGACTGCGTTACAGATGCACCTCGGCATACCCTGCCAGGGGCTCGGTATGGGAACGAAAGAGCTGCCAGAAAAAGTCCGAACAGCTCTATAGCGTACTTCGGTGTCGCAAGTTTGGCCTTATATGCATCAGCTCCGAATCATTGTCTTGGGTCAATAGTTGGGTTGCCCGGCTCCTGTGCTTGCTACCCTACGTTCCGCTCTATCGGCTAGGGTAGTAAAGGGAGAACTACTGCGATTGTGCCCTGGTCTAAACTGGACGAGCACCTCAGTAGAGAAAGCCGAAAACTGACTGTCAAGATGCGGGGAGAGCTGATCAACCACTTGACGACTTCTTGGAATCCTTAGCGATTCTTCGTGTCACACGAGGGATCTTTTTCATATCAAATATGCAAACGCATTATACGCCGCATACATACCAGGGGCTATATCGTAGCCCCACCATAGAACTCCTATGGCTAAGTGAAAGTGTTAACGCCTTATAGTCCGATTGCCTGGTTCCCTGCATTATCACCTCCTTTATGGACCAAGACGTTGGATAAAGAGTGATTAAATGCTTTTCCGAACACCCCCATACTTCCTATGAGGGGGCTGAAGCCAACGACTGGAAAACTTTCAGATTATATTAAAACGGCCGCACAGGAGGAATTCAAGCTTTGGAGCAAAAACATAAAATAGATCAATTGTCTTTTACAATTCTAATACACCTCACTCGTACATTATGTTCTTCGAGCATTGACCCTCTATCAGGCGGGCGGCTTCCAGGACGTCTTCAAAATAATGCTATGGCTCAGTACGGTCCTTGCCCCTGGGCCGACCCTTCGCCGCAACATCGACGGCCTTCATCTTTCCCCAGAACGTCTTGACTCAGGCAAAGGCCATCCATGCACCCTCAGTGCATGCCGACCGCTTCGCAGCATCGATACGCGGCACCGCATCAACAAGACGCCGCACCAGGCCAAAATAGCTCTTGGGAACAGGCTCACTCGGCCACAACCGGATTATGACGTTCTTCATGGTGTCGCCGGATATCCTATGAAGCTCGGCCCACTGGGACATCTGTTCATTTAGCAACATAGGGCGCTTTGATGTGCCAAATTGTGACCAGAAAAGCTTCTCTGTTGCATACCCCTCTTGCACTTGGTAAAATTGTGCTGCATCGGAAGAACTCTTCGGCAAGTCCAAAAATTCAGTCGGAGAACTCCAGACCTGGTTTAGCTGAGCATAGTCCGGATCGCCAAAATTAGTCTGAAGCAAAATGGGCTTACCGGCCGCTATCTCCTTAGCCTGCCGAATCTCTTCACGAGCTGCCCTAGATTCAGACCGAGCTTCACTCGCCTCTCGTACGGCCTTATCAAGTTCAGCCATTTTGGCTTTATTCTCCTTCTCAAGGAATTCACAGCGGCTGGCAGTATTCTTCAATTCAAGCGCCAGTGCGGATATTTTCTCCTCACTTCGGCGCCGAGCTGCCTGTTCGGCTCTTAGATCAGACGATGCCTTCTCAGAAGCCGCATCACTACACCGGGCCTGCTCCTTGGCCCGGGCTAGCTCCGCCCGAAGAGCTTCAACGGCGGCATCACCATCTGCAATCACGCACATTTCATATAAAACCCTTCTCGGCGTCAGGCCTACATTACAAGAACATTGGTGTAAGGAATGCTTGAACTATATACCTTGCGAGTCGTCAAGACGCCTGTTGATCAATGCAATATCATCTTCTGCAATATCCAGCTTTCGCTGCAGTTCAGCCACTTCCGTATTTCGAGTAGCCGCAGGAGGGGAGGTAGCCTGTATTCCAAGTTAAATCAAGGTTAGTAACTGAGCATATCTTTTTGATCCTCCGATCGCTTCCTTCGGAAGGCAATCCGAGTTTCGGGGGCTACGACATATACAACAGGTGCATTCTGTCAATATCATTCAATTGGCAAAATGACATCACAAACCTCAAAACCTCTTAGAAGGCTCGAGAAGGCCTCGTTCAATCCGCTTTTCGCAGATAGAACCTTTTCGACCACCATAACCATCAAGGCACGGTGCTTCTCTGAAATGGACGCTCGCCGTAGCGTGTCCGTCAACATTTCTGGCGCTCCGGGGTCTTTAGAAACCGCCGCTGGAGTAAGGCATTCCTTTGAAGGAATCCGCTTATTCTCCCCCAGAATCGTCTCCAGCTGTAAACCGGACGGTTCAGGGCCGTCATTCTTGATTGCCGAACCCTGGGTGACAGAGGCACCACCTTCGAGTAACGCCTTCTTCGTTTCCTGCACCGCTTGACGATGGGGAGGAGCCCTTCGGGACGACACCTTGGTATCATCCCTCCTGTTGGGAGAAGAAGCCGGAGATGGCGTGTCACTCTCCATCATCTTCGGAAGAAGGTCTCCCGAGGAGGAGGATGATTGAGAAACATCAGGCGTTAACCTGCGTGGATGTGCATATGTTGGATGATTACTTCACTAATAGGAAAAAGAATGAGGTATGTTTAAAGTGCCCCAGCCTCACTTACGGTTTGGCAGAGGTTCGTTCTCGCCAGAAAGCCTTACGGTAGCATCGCTCGCCCGGCCCAAACTGCCCGACGATGGCATTTTTCCTCTCTTGGAAGGCTTCCCCTCCCGATCTTCGGAAGCAACCCTTTTTTTGCCATGGAGAGCTTCCTCCGCACCTTTTCCCTTGGGTAAAAGAGTTTCGGTTTCCCCGAACACAACGTCTAATTCGTCCTCAGGGCGGGTATCACCTTCGGGCTCCCCGCTCTCGCCCCCCTCTGCAGACACCTGGTACGGTGTGGGAATCAGCATTCTCGTCAGCAGGGTGGTCGTAGAGTCTTTGGGAAGGGGCGTCGGACACCAGATTAACACCGCTTTCTTTATCCAGTCCTGTATAGGGATGGATTGTTCAGTATCTTGTCAAGAGATGCTTGAATGGAAGGTGTTCAGAGTTTGAATACTTACCGCAGTGTCCGGATGATTGCAGTCAAGGCAGGTGTCTTCGGTGGTGTCCGGCCATTGCTCTCGTTCCCCAAAATATAATTTCCACATTCCTTTGTGCGTGGTGCTGAAGAAGTGCTGAAGAGGCCGTCGCCCTTCTGGATTAAACTCCCACATATGGAGAGGCCGCCGCTGTCGGTGTCAAAACCGGCGGATCTCGGGTTGGGGGTCCTGCTACGTCTTGAGCTTGTGTTGGTTTTCCCCGAAGAGGAGAGGATGATGCAGCACAGTAGCGTAAGTATTTCCCTTAGTTTTTGAGAACAAAGGTATCAATCCATGGAGGCCACGCAAGTCCCTCGTACCTGCACAAAGCGATAGCTACTCGCAACCAACGCGATTAGGGGTTGTCAATCCCTTCACGGTCACTTACGAGAGTGAGATCTGATAGAGATAATATTTTTGGTATTTTTGGTATAAAGATGCAAAGTAAAAAGTAAAAGGTAAAGTAAAAACAAAGCGAGTATAAAAGTGATGGAGATTGATATGATGAGAATAGACCCGGGGGCCATAGGTTTCACTAGTGGCTTCTCTCAAGAGCATAAGTATTCTACGGTGGGTGAACAAATTACTGTTGAGCAATTGACAGAATTGAGCATAGCTATGAGGTTATCTGGGTATGATCATGTATATAGGCATCACGTCCGAGACAAGTAGATCGAAATGATTCTGCATCTACTACTATTACTCCACTCACCGACCGCTATCCAGCATGCATCTAGAGTATTAAGTTAAAAATAGAGTAACGCCTTAAGCAAGATGACATGATGTAGAGAATTCATGCAATATGATAAATACCCCATCTTGTTATCCTCGATGGCAACAATACAATACGTGCCTTGCAACCCTTTCTGTCACTGGGTAAGGACACCGCAAGATTGAACCCAAAGCCATGCACTTCTCCCATTGCAAGAACTACCAATCTAGTTAGCCAAACCAAACGGATAATTCGAAGAGACTTGCAAAGATAACTCAATCATACATAAAAGAATTCAGAGAAGATTCAAATATTATTCATAGATAAGCTGGATCATAAACCCACAGTTCATCGGTCTCAACAAACACACCGCAAAAAGAAGATTACATCGAATAGATCTCCACAAGAGAGGGGGAGAACATTGTATTGAGATCCAAAAAGAGAGAAGAAGCCATCTAGCTACTAGCTATGGACCCGAAGGTCTAAAGTAAACTACTCACACTTCATCGGAGGGGCTATGGTGTTGATGTAGAAGCCCTCCGTGGTGGATGCCCCCTCCGGCGGAGCTCCAAAACAGGCCCCAAGATGGGATCTCGTGGATACAAGAAGTTGCGGCGGTGGAATTAGGTTTTTGGCTCCTGTTCTGATTGTTTGGGGGTACGTAGGTATATATAGGAGGAAGGAGTACGTCGGTGGAGCTTCGAGGGGCCCACGAGGCGGGGGCGCGCCTGTGGGGCCGCCCCACCTCGTGACCGCCTCGTGGCTTTCTTGACGGAAGGTCCAAGTCTCCTGGGTCTTATCTGATGAGAAAATCACATTCCCGAAGGTTTCATTCTGTTTAGACTCTGTTTGATATTCTGTTTCTTCAAAATACTGAAAAAGGCGAAAAATAACAATTCTGGGCTGGGCCTCCGGTTAATAGGTTAGTCCCAAAAAATAATATAAAAGTGGAAAATAAAGCCCATTATAGTCCAAAACAATAGATAAAGTAGCATGGAGCAATAAAAAATTATAGATACGTTGGAGCGTATCGCATCCCAAGCTTAATTCCTGCTCGTCCTCGAGTAGGTTAATGATAAAAGAGAATTTTGATGTGGAGTGATACTTTGGCATAATTTCAATGTAAATCTTCTTAATCATGGTATGAATATTCAGATCCAAAAGATTCAAGACAAAAGTTCATATTGACATAAAAATAATAATACTTCAAGCATACTAATCAAAGTAATCATGTCTTCTCAAAATAACATGGCCAAAGAAAGTTATCCCTACAAAATCATATAGTGCGGCTATGCTCCATCTTCCCCACAAAGTATTTAAATCATGCACAACCCGATGACAAGCCAAGCAATTGTTTCATACTTTAACATTTTCAAAACTTTTTCAATCTTCACGCAATACATGAGCGTGAGCCATGGATATAGCACTATATGTGGAATAGAATGGTGGTTGTGGAGAAGACAAAAAAGGGAAGATAGTCTCACATCAACTAGGCGTATCAACGGGCTATGGAGATGCCCATCAATAGATATCAATGTGAGTGAGTAGGGATTGCCATGCAACGGATGCACTAGAGCTATAAGTATATGAAAGCTCAACAAAAGAAACTAAGTGGGTGTGCATCCAACTCGCTTGCTCACTAAGACCTAGGGCATTTGAGGAAGCCCATCATTGGAATATACAAGCCAAGTTCTATAATGAAAAATTCCCACTAGTATATGAAAGTGACGAAATGAGAGACTCTCTATCATGAAGATCATGGTGCTACTTTGAAGCACAAGTGTGGTAAAAGGATAGTAACATTGTCCCTTCTCTCTTTTTCTCTCATTTTTTTATTTGGGCCTTTTCTCTTTTTTTATGGACTCTTATTTTTTTTGTCGTCCGGAGTCTCATTCCGACTTGTGGGGGAATCATAGTCTCCATCATCCTTTCCTCACTTGGGACAATGCTCTAATAATGATGATCATCAAACTTTTATTTTTCTTACAACTCAACAATTATAACTCGATACTTAGAAAAAAATATGACTCTATATGAATTCCTCCGGCGGTGTACCGGGATATGCAATGAAACATGAGTGACATGTATGAAAGAATTATGAACGGTGGCTTTGCCACAAATACGATGTCAACTACATGATCATGCTAGCAATATGACAATGATGGAGCGTGTCATAATAAACGGAACGGTGGAAAGTTGCATGGCAATATATCTCGGAATGGCTATGGAAATGCCATGATAGGTAGGTATGGTGGCTGTTTTGAGGAAGGTATATGGTGGGTGTATGATACCGGCTAAAGGTGCGCGGTATTAGAGAGGCTAGCAATAGTGGAAGGATGGGAAAAGTGCGTATAATCCATGGACTCAACATTAGTCATAAAGAACTCATATACTTATTGCAAAAATCTAGAAGTTATCAAAGCAAAGTATTACGCGCATGCTCCTAGGGGGATAGATTGGTAGGAAAAGACCATCGCTCGTCCCCGACCGCCACTCATAAGGAAGACAATCAATAAATAAATCATGCTCCGAGTTCATCACATAACGGTTCACCATACGTGCATGCTACGGGAATCACAAACTTCAACACAAGTATTCTTCAAATTCACAACTACTTAACTAGCATGACTCTAATATCACCATCTTCATATCGCAAAACAATTATCAAGCATCAAACTTATCTTAGTATTCAACGCACTCAAAAGAAAGTTTCACATATCTTGAATACCAAGTATATTAACATTAAGCAAATTACCATGCTATTTAACGACTCTCAAAATAATCTAAATGAAGCATGAGAGATCAAGTTTCTTTAAAACAAATCCACCACCGTGCTCTAAAAGACCTAAGTGAAGCACTAGAGCAAAAATTATCACACTCAAAAGATATAAGTGAAGCACTATGACCAAACTATCAAGTTTAAAAGATATAAGTGAAGCACATAGAGTATTCTATCAAATTCCAATTTATGTATGGCTCTCTCAAAAGGTGTGTACAACAAGGATGATTGTGTTAAACTAATAAGCAAATACGCAAATAATACATGACGCTCCAAGCAAAACACATATCATGTGGTGAATAAAAATATAGCTCCAAGTAAATTACCGATGGAAGTGGACAAAAGAGGGGATGCCTTCCGGGGCATCCCCAAGCTTTGACTTTTTGGTGTCCTTGGATTATCTTGGGGGTGCCATGGGCATCCCCAAGCTTAGGCTCTTGCCACTCCTTTTTCCATAATCCATCAAAAAGAATTCACCCAAAACTTGAAAACTTCACAACACAAAACTCAATAGAAATCTCGTGAGCTCCGTTAGAGAAAGAAAACAAAAGACTACTTTAAGGTAATGTAATGAACTCATTCTTTATTTATATGGGTGTTAAACCTACTGTATTCCAACTTCTCTATGGATCATAAACTATTTTACTAGCCATAGATTCATCAAAATAAGCAAACAACACACGCAAAACAGAATCTGTCGAAAGCAGAACAGTCTGTAGTAATCTGTAACTAACGCAAACTTCTGGAACTCAAAAAATTCTACCAAAATTAGAAGACCTGGAAAATTTGTTTATTGATCAGCAGCAATTGGAATCAATATTTTATCACGTTCTGGTGATTTTTAACAATTCGGGCACTGAGCGCAAAGTTTCTGGAAATTACAGCAAGATCAAATAACTATCATCCAAGAAGATCCAATAGGTTTAACTTGGCGCAAACACTAATTAAAAGATAAAACCACATCTAAACAGAGGCCAGATGGATTATTTATTCCTAAACAGAAGCAAAAAAACTAAAAATAAAATTGGGTTGCCTCCCAACAAGCGCTATCGTTTAACGCCCCTAGCTAGGATAAAAGCAAGGATAGATCTAGGTAGTGTCGTCTTTGGTAGGCAATTCTTCAATGAGGCATCTACCTCCTTTAGAATTTTCTTTCTTTCTAGTAATTACCAAACTTTTAGGCACAAGATCGAAAAATTCATTCGTAGCAAATGGTTCCTTAATGATAGTAAAAAGATCGGATGAATACTTATAGATTTAAGATCCGCATTTTCCTTACTAGATGATTCACCCTTATTTTTAGGAACATACATAAGCTTGGAAATTTTAGTGGGAGGACTAAGAGTATTCTTTACGGAAGAAAAAGCGGTTCCCAAGTTGGTAATGGTACCCTCAAGTTTATCGATTCGAGTAGAATCTCATTAACCATGGGTTCCTTCTCCTTAATATTTTTCAAAGTCATTCCTACCTTAGATCCATATTGAGTAATTTGATTATGGATCTTTTTATCTAGATTTTCAATGGATTCAATGGTAGCAACTTTATTTTCAATAATTTCAAGCCTTTGCATAACATGCTCCAAAGTTAACATAGTTCCATTAACCAAAAGAGGAGGTGAGCCAAATAAATCTATTAAAGCATTATAAGAATCAAAAGTATGGCTACCCAAGAAATTCCCTCCGGTAATGGTATCAAGGATATCTATACCAAGGATTAGCACCTACAAAGAAATTACGAAGAAGAACTGAAGTAGATTGCTTCCTGGTAGATCTATTTTGAGCATTGCAAATTCTATACCAAGCATCTTTTAGATTTTCTCCCTCCCTTTGCTTAAAATTTAGAACTTCATTCTCGGGAGATAACGGAGAAGATATGAGACTAGTCATGACGGCAAGCAAACAAACTAACACACGAGCAAACAAGCGGACGAGGAAAAGGCAAAGGGAAAAAGAGGAGGAGATTGGGAAAGAGAGGGAGAATAAAACGGCAATGGTGAAGTGGGGGAGAGGAAAACGAGAGGCAAATGGCAAATAATGTAATGCGAGAGATAGGGATTGTGATGGGTACTTGGTATGTTGACTTTTGCGTAGACTCCCCGGCAACGGCGCCATAAATCCTTCTTGCTACGTCTTGAGCTTGTGTTGGTTTTCCCCGAAGAGGAGAGGATGATGCAGCATAGTAGCGTAAGTATTTCCCTCAGTTTTTTAGAACCAAGGTATCAATCCAGTAGGAGGCCATGCTCAAGTCCCTCGTACCTGCACAAAACGATAGCTACTCGCAACCAACGCGATTAGGGGTTGTCAATCCCTTCACGGTCACTTACGAGAGTGAGATCTGATAGAGATAATATTTTTGGTATTTTTGGTATAAAGATGCAAAGTAAAAAGTAAAAGGTAAAGTAAAAACAAAGCGAGTATAAAAGTGATGGAGATTGATATGATGAGAATAGACCCGGGGGCCATAGGTTTCACTAGTGTCTTCTCTCAAGAGCATAAGTATTCTATGGTGGGTGAACAAATTACTGTTGAGCAATTGACAGAATTGAGCATAGCTATGAGGTTATCTAGGTATGATCATGTATATAGGCATCACGTCCGAGCCAAGTAGATCGAAACGATTCTGCATCTACTACTATTACTCCACTCATCGACCGCTATCCAGCATGCATCTAGAGTATTAAGTTAAAAACAGAGTAACGCCTTAAGCAAGATGACATGATGTAGAGGAATAAATTCATGCAATATGATAAATACCCCATCTTGTTATCCTCGATGGCAACAATACAATACGTGCCTTGCAACCCTTTCTGTCACTGGGTAAGGACACCGCAAGATTGAACCCAAAGCCATGCACTTCTCCCATTGCAAGAACTACCAATCTAGTTGGCCAAACCAAACGGATAATTCAAAGAGACTTGCAAAGATAACTCAATCATACATAAAAGAATTCAGAGAAGATTCAAATATTATTCATAGATAAGCTGGATCATAAACCCACAATTCATTGGTCTTAACAAACACACCGCAAAAAGAAGATTACATCGAATAGATCTCCACGAGAGAGGGGGAGAACATTGTATTGAGATCCAAAAAGAGAGAAGAAGCCATATAGCTACTAGCTATGGACCCGAAGGTCTGAAGTAAACTACTCACACTTCATCGGAGGGGCTATGGTGTTGATGTAGAAGCCCTCCATGGTGGATGCCCCCTCCGGCGGAGCTCCGGAACAGGCCCCAAGATGGGATCTCGTGGATACAGGAAGTTGCGGCGGTGGAATTAGGTTTTTGGCTCCTGTTCTGATCGTTTGGGGGTACGTAGGTATATATAGGAGGAAGGAGTACGTCGGTGGAGCTTCGAGGGGCCCACGAGGCAGGGGCGCCCCAGGGGCGCCCACCTCGTGACCGCCTCGTGGCTTTCTTGACGGAGGGTCCAAGTCTCCTGGGTCTTATCTGATGAGAAAATCATGTTCCCGAAGGTTTCATTCGTTTGGACTCCATTTGATATTCTGTTTCTTCGAAATACTGAAAAAGGCAAAAAACATCAATTCGGGGCTGGGCCTCCGGTTAATAGGTTAGTCCCAAAAAATAATATAAAAGTGGAAAATAAAGCCCATTATAGTCCAAAACAATAGATAAAGTAGCATGGAGCAATCAAAAATTATAGATACGTTGGAGACGTATCAGGTCCCGAACTGTGCGTCTAAGGCGGATGGTAACAGGAGGCGGGGGACACAATGTTTACCCAGGTTCGGGCCCTCTCGATGGAGGTAATACCCTACTTCCTGCTTGATTGATCTTGATGATATGAGTATTACAAGAGTTGATCTACCACGAGATCGTAGAGGCTAAACCCTAGAAGCTAGCCTATGGTATGATTGTTGTTGTCCTACGGACTAAAACCCTCCGGTTTATATAGACACCAGAGGGGGCTAGGGTTACACAGAGTCGGTTACAAGGGAGGAGATCTACATATCCGTATTGTCAAGCTTGCCTTCCACGCCAAGGAGAGTCCCATCCGGACACGGGTCGAAGTCTTGAGTCTTGTATCTTCATAGTCCAACAGTCCGACCAAAGGATATAGTCCGGCTATCCGAGGACCCCCTAATCCAGGACTCCCTCAGTAGCCCCTGAACCAGGCTTCAATGACGTTGTGTCCGGCGCGCAGATTGTCTTTGGCATTGCAAGGCGGGTTCCTCCTCCGAATACTCCATAGAAGATTTTGAACACAAGGATAGTGTCCGGCTCTGCAAAAAAAATTCCACATACAACCGTAGAGGGAATAATATTTCCACAAATCTAATCTGCTGACGCATTTTGCAGCATGACATCACACCACGGTCCGGTCATTATTCGAACCATTTTTCACAACCAGCCACTGCACATATTGCGAGGCGGTTTCCTCGGCACGTCTTGTCGAAGCAGAGATCGTGTCCCCTTATCACGGGATTCTCATCAATACGGGTATGGGTAACCCAACCGCGCCATCAGTTACGGCGCTTGGGGAATAAGCCAGTTTACCAGGTAGGTGGGGAGGTGCATAGCTTCTTCCGCCCTTATAAAGGGACAAGGATTCACCCTTTTCACCCACACCTTCTACCTCCTTGCTCATCCATTCTTGCGCACTCGAGCTCCAGCGCCCAAGTTCGCGTTTTTCTCCTCAAACCACTCCAAGCATGTCCGGAGTGGGAGGCAAGTGGATGGTCTCCTCCGTTACGGAGGAGAACATCACAAAGCTGCGGGGAGCCGGATATCTGGCTGCGGATATCGCGCACCGGCTGCCAGATGCGGGGCAGATCATCCCTACTCCAGAACCCCACGAGAGGGTGGTTTTCCTTACCCACTTCGTTCGCGGACTGGGATTTCCGCTTCACCCGTTTGTCCGCGGGCTCATGTTCTACTACGGGCTGGATTTTCACGATCTGGCCCCCAATTTCATCCTCAACATCTCAGCGTTTATCGTCGTGTGCGAGGCCTTCCTCCGCATCAAGCCCCACTTCAGCCTGTGGCTAAAGACCTTCAATGTTAAACCGAAGGTAGTGGTCGGCCAGCAAGAGGAGTGCGGAGGTGCCATGGTGGGCAAAATGCTCAACGTCACCTGGCTCGAGGGCTCCTATGTGGAGACCATAAAGGGGTGGCAATCGGGATGGTTCTACATCGCTGAGCCGCGCGACACCAACTGGGTGGCGGTCCCCAAATTTCAATCTGGAATCCCCATGCGGCTCACCTCCTGGAAAGAGAAGGGCCTGTCTGGGGGTTCCCCGGTAGAGCTGACCGGACTCCAGACATGCATCAAAAACATGATGAGCAAGAAAATCAAGCTCGTCAACATGGTCCAAGTCATGCTCTTCCGCCGGATCCTCCCGTGTCAAAGACGGGCATTCAATTTGTGGGAGTTCGACCCGACTGAGCACCAGACGCTGTGAGAGCTCTTCAACACGGCGCACAAGGACGTCTGGAAGATGCTGTTCAAGGGCGCCGAGGTACCTCTCCCCTTACGGAGGACCGCAGACTCATCGCAAAGCGCCCTGCTAATCCGGTAAGTCTTTTATATCTTATAAGATGTTCATTTCCCTAGTATAACCACGTGCGGGATCTAAGCCTCCACGCCATTTAACAGGACTAGGTAGCGACAGCGGAGTGGATCGATTGTCCGGCTCCCTTGCCCGAAGATCTGCGAATGCTCCGGGAGAGCTCCGAATCCGGGTAAGTAATAGGTAATTCACTTTCACATGCTCGCTTTGCATAAAGAATGCCTTACCCGCCGCTATCTTCTTTAGCGATTCAATTTCTTGGAGGGCTTTTTGGGCCTCGGCCTTAGCAGCTTTGGCACTCTGAAGAGCCAAAGCAAGCTCGGACTCTCGGGTCTTCGAGTCACGCTCCAAACCCTCGTGTTTTTTCAGGAGAGCCTGGAGCTCTTTCTGCACCTCCGCTAGCTGCGCCTCCCCCTTCTCTCGCTCGGTGTGCTCCGCGGCCGCTTTGCTTTCGGCCAAGGACACCGCTTCCTTCAGGGTCGCCACCTCGTTCGTGGCCCCTGTAGTACCCACGTTATTCCTGTTATTTTTTGCAACCAAAACCTTTTCTATAAGGTATTTCTTTCATAAGGTATTACTTACCTTTCTTGTCCTCGAGCTCCTTGTTGGCAAGGCCGAGCTCGTTCTTGGACCGCTTGAGGCTCTGCTTCAATGCATTGACCTCGGCAGTCAGTGCGGCAGAGGTCAGCAACACAGCCTTCATTCCCATATTGACATACTTATGTTAGACTCCTGCGTATATCTTTTTAGATCCTTAGTCCGGCTTTTCTTTCCGAACACCGAACTAAGCATCAGGGGCTACTGTCTATGCGATAATATTTTTACATATTCTAAACTTACCTCAAAGCCCATTTAGAAGGCTGGTATAAGCTTCACCAGCCCGCTCTTGGCGGATCGAACTTTCTGGATCACCACACTCATAACAAAGGCGGTGCTCCTCATCGATGGAGGCGCCGTTAAGCGCCTCCAGTAAGTTATCCGGCGCCTCTGGTTGGACGGAGGACACCGGCGTCTTACCCTTCCTACGAAGGGACCGCTTGCCGGACTTCGGGACCGATGACGGTTCCGGTATGGAGTCCGGATGAGGGTCGGGCTTAGAGCCCCGGGGGGTCTCGCCCCCCACGCGCCTGGAGTCCAGGAGGTTACCTTGCGGCGCCTCCTACGCCACCTCCTCTTGACCAGGCCCCCCTTGGGGCCCCACCTCGGCATCGTCTGCAGCTTGAGGTGAGGAGGCGGCGGGAAGTGAAGTACTCTCCACTTCCGACGAATTCAGGGACCCGCTCGACGAAGCGGCGAACTCGCCCTTGGGCGGGCTGCATGATTGTTCGGCATTAGAGAACACTATGCAATGAAAAAAAACCATGGGCATCCGGACATTTACGATCTCGCTAGGGACTTGGCCCTTGTTGGCCACTCCTCCTCGTCGTTGTCGGCATTGGTGGAGAAGTCCGGAGGAAGGGTCCTTCCCTTCTTGGACCCTCCGGCCTCCTCAGTTGGGGCGGCCTTCCTTTTCTTCTCTCCTTCACTGGAGAGAGGCTTTTTCCTCCTCCTCTTCCTCGAGGAGGATTCCGCTCAGGGGTTGTCGGGCGGTGAGTCCGACAGCACCTGGCGTCGGGAGCTCCCTCGAGTTCCCGTGGCCTCCTTCTTGGCCTTCTTCTCCGGCACCACATGAGGTACCGGAGCCAGCAGCCCGTCAATCGAGGCGTCCGCTGGTCTCTGGCAAAGGGCCGGACAGTTAATCTGTCCGGACGTCTTCAGCCAGTCTGTCAAAGGTTAGGGAGTTTTAGATCCCACATAGAGTCAATCTATGAAAAATAAGAGTCCTATAAAGGGTAAATAACTTACTCGCTGGCTTGACGCTGCGAGCTGAATCCGCGATCTTGATCATGGATGTGGAAGCCTCGGCGCCTTTGAACAGCACCTTCCGGGCATCTTCGCACGTAGTGTCAAGAGCCTTTTCAGAGTTGGGAGCTGTGCGGATCGAACTCCCACAATTTGAAGGCCCGTTGTTGGCATGGCAGAATCCGCGGATGAGCATCACTGGATTACGCTGACAAGCCCGAGATTCTTGTCCACCAGGTTTCTGACGCAGGTTTGAGTCCGGATAGCTCGTCCAATTCCCCATGTCATGCCCGTCTCTTTCCATGATGAGAGCCGTGGGGAAGCCAGATCGAATTGGGGCCGCCCATTGAGAGTCGCGCTGCTCGGTAATGTAGAACCACCCGATTGCCACCCCTTTATGGTCTCCACAAAGGAGCCCTCGAGCCATAGGACTTTGGCCATCTTGCCAACCATGGCGCCTCAAGACTCCGCTTGGCGGCCGCCCACTACCTTCGGCTTGACATTGAAGATCTTCAGCCATAAGCCAAGTAGGGCTGGATGCAGAGGAAGGCCTCGCATACCCACGATGAACGCCGAGATGTTGAGGATGAAATTGGGGGCAGATCGTGGAAGTCCAGCCGTAGTAGAACATGAGCCCCGGACAAATGGGTGAAGTGGAAAACCTAGTCCATGGAGGAAGTGGGGAGAAACACCACCTCTCATGGGGCCTAGGGGTTGGAATGAGCTACCCCTCGCCGGGTAGCTGGTGCGCGATGTTGCTGGACAAGTATCCGCCTCCCGCAGCTTTTGATGTGCCCTCCGTGACGGAGGAGGCCATCCACCTGCCTCCGCTCCCGACATAGTTCGAGAAGGTTGAGGTGGGATGTGCGGACTTAGGCGCTGGAGCTCGAGTCTTGCGAAATGGATGAGCAAAGGAGGAAGAAGGCGAGGTGAAAAGGTGGATCCTTATCCCTTATATGGACGGACGAAGCTATGCGTCCCCGCCACCGGTAAAACTCGCTTATCTCCCAAGCGCCGTAATCAATGGCGCGATGGGTTAGCCACGTCCGTATTGATGAGAAACCGGAATAAGGGGCACGATCTTCGCTTTGATAAGACGTGCCAAGAAACCGCCTCGCTAAACGCTACCGAGGTGGGACAATAAAAATGATTCAATGAAGGCTTGGCGTGGTGTGATGTCACGCCCGCGAATACGCCAGCGATCTGTGCAAAGGTTATTCTCTCTACGGTAGTATGTGGAACTTGTTTTGCGAGCGGACACTATCCTTGTGTTCAAAACCTTCTATGAAGTATTCGGAGGAGGAACCCGCCTTGCAATGCGAAGATAATATGCGCCCGGACTCATCATCATTGAAGCCTGGTTCAGGGGCTACTGAGGGAGTCCTGGACTAGGGGGTGTCCGGATAGCCGAACTATCATCTTTGGCTGGACTCCTAGACTATGAAGATACAAGATTGAAGACTTCGTCCCGTGTCCGGATGGGACTTTCCTTGGCGTGGAAGGCAAGCTTGGCGTCTGGATATGTAGATCTCCTACCATTGTAACCGACTCATGTAACCCTAACCCTATCCGTGTCTATAAACCGAGGGTTTTAGTCCGTAGGACGAACAACAATCATACCATAGGCTAGCTTCTAGGGTTTAGCCTCTCCGATCTCGTGGTAGTTCTACTCTTGTACTACCCATATCATCAATATTAATCAAGCAGGAGTAGGGTATTACCTCCATCGAGAGGGCCCGAACCTGGGTAAAAACATCGTGTCCCTTGTCTCCTGTTACCATCCGCCTAGACGCACAGCTTCGGGACCCCCTACCCAAGATCCGCGGTTTTGACACCGACATTGGTGCTTTCACCGAGAGTTCCTGCGTGTCGCCACCTATAGGCCCGATGGCTCCTTCGATCATCAATAACGACGCGTCCAGGTGAGACTTTTCTCCCGGACAGATCTTCGTATTCGGCGGCTTTGCACTGCGGGCCAATTCACTTGGCTATCTGGAGCAGATCGAAAGCTACGCCCCTGGCCATCAGGTCAGATTTGGGAGTTTGAAGTACACGGACGACATCCGCGGAGACTTGATCTTCGACGGATTCGAGCCACAGCCAAGTGCGCCGCACTGTCTCGATGGGCACGATCTTGCTCTGCCGCCGAACAGTGTCCTGGAGGCCGCACCAGTGTCCGCTCCGACCTTTAGCTCGGAGCCGACTCACCCGATCAAGGACGAGTGGTTGGACACCGCATCGGGGGCTACGATCTCAACGGCGATTGAGCCGAACTCCATCCCTGTCCTTTGCGAAGACCGTGATTCCAAGGCGCCGGACTCCTCTCCGGACTCCGAACCCTCCACGCCCCTGCCAATCGAATCCGATTGGGCGCCGGTCATGGAATTCACTGCCGCGGACATCTTTCAGCACTCGCCCTTTGGCGACATCTTGAATTCACTAAAGTCTTTCTCTTTATCAGGAGAGCCCTGGCCAGACTACGGTCAGGAAGTTTGGGATGCGGAACCACCCACCACCCACTTTGTAGCCACTGTCGATGATTTAACCGACATGCTCGACTTCGACTCTGAAGACATTGACGGTATGGACGACGATGCCGAGATTTACCAAGACCCAGCGCATACATAGGGGCAATCGGAAGGCCACCTCGTCATATGACATATACATGGTGGACATCCCAAAAGATGGGAATGGTGATGGAACGCGGAGGATGACCCTCCAAGAAACAACCCAAGCGCCGACGCCGGTGGCGCCGTTCTAAATCCCGCCATAGTAAAAGCGGTGATTCGCACGGAGACAATAATACCCGGACAGTGCGAAGACGACCCCTCCAAAGCAGGACTCGGCGCAGGAGGAGGGAGAAGCAAGACCGCACGACAAGTCGGCGAAAGAGAGGTAGAGGACGATAATTATGCGACCCCTCCAAGATGAGGCAAGCCTCGACGACGATTTAATTTGTCGTGCTCGAGGACCCCGCCAACAGGAGCGCTTTCAAACGAGGGCTTATGGCCACGGCAAGCAGCCTCAAGAAAAAGCAGCAAGAACTTAGAGGTGACCAAGATTTGCTAGTCGACAAATGGATCAAGTACTTGCAGCCAAGAGTATGAACTCGAACGCCCTCCAAGAGATACCCCAAACGCAGGCTGCTACCCCAATTAGAGGAAGCAGCACCCAAACCTACATCACCAGCGCATGAAGCGGCCGACCGGCCACCCCGTGGTCGCGACAGAGAGGCCTCTAGACCCTCCATTCAAGCCGCACCCCGGCGCCGCTCGACCAAGGCACGGGGAAACGCGCCAAACATGTGAGACATATTGGAGGACAAGGCAAGGCAAACAAGGTCGATCTACGGATCGCGTGGGTGCCCCACGACACGTGACGATAACCGTCACGCCGGATACAGCAATTCCGGCCGGGCCGAACACAGTAGACAAAGCTCATTTGAGCTGCGTCATGATATAGCCCAATACAGAGGCGCCACACACCCACTATGCTTCACAGACGAAGTGATGGATCATCAAATCCCCGAGGGTTTCAAACCCGTAAACATAGAATCATACGATGGCACAACAGATCCTGCGGTTTGGATTGAGGACTACCTCCTCCATATCCACATGGCCTGCGGTGATGATCTACACGCTATCAAATACCTCCCACTCAAGCTTAAAGGACCAGCTCGGCATTGGCTTAACAGCTTTCCAGCAGAATCAATTGGTTGCTGGGAGGACCCGGAAGCCGCATTCCTGATAACTTCCAGGCACATATGTGCGACCACCGACGCCGATGACCTCAGCCACATAATTCAGCAGCTAGAAGAATCGCCGGACAATTCGGACACGGTTCCAACCAAGAAAAATCAAATCGTTGATCTGTCCGGATGCAGAGGCCCTTGCAGCCTTCAAACATAACATCCGCGACGAGTGGCTAGCCCGCACCTAGGACAGAAAAGCCAAATCCATGGCAGCCCTCACCACACTCATGACCCGCTTTTGCGCGGAGAGGACAGCTGGCTAGCTCGTAGTAACAACTTGACCAAAAACCCGTAGTTCGGATACCAAGGACAGAAATGGCAGGTCGCGTCAAGAATAAGAACAAGCGCCCAATTAACGGCGATAATGATGAAGATACGGCAGTCAATGCTGGATTCAGAGGCTCTAAACCCGTCAGCGGAAGAAGCCATTCAAAAGAAATACCCAGGTCCGTCAAACTTGGACCGAATACTGATCGCTTGTGCGATACATGGCACCCCTAAAACCAGCCAATCACACCAACAGGGATTGTTGGGTGTTCAAGCAAGCAGCAAGCTAAGTGCTGAACTCAATGACAAGGGGCTGCATAGCGATGACGAGGAGGAGCCGCGTCACGAACAATAGAGGATGTAAGGGCTTTCTCACACAAGTGCGATGGTGAACATGATATACGCAACCCATATACCCAAAAGGGAGCGGAAGCGCACTAAGGGACGATATGCGATGGAGCCACGCCTCAAGTTCAACCCATGGTCTTCCGCCCGATCACCTTTGATCAAGGGACCACCCCACTAGCATCCGCCACGGCGGTTTCGCCGCATTGGTTCTGACCCAATTATTGACGGATTTCACCTCACTAGAGTCCTGATGGACGGCGGCAGCATCTGAACCTGCTTTATCAGATACAGGTCGCAAAATGGGCATAGACCCTCAAGGATTAAACCCACAAAGACGACCTTTAAAGGCGTAATACCAGGTGCAGAGGCCAATTGTGCAGGCTCGCCACACTCAAGTGGTCTTGGATCCCGGATAACTTCCGAGTTAAGAGTTAATCTTGACATAGTCCCGCTCATGGCGGCTATCACGCGACGGCTCAAACGAACCGCATTTGCAAAGTTCAATGCGGTGCCACACTCACGCATACCTCAAGCTCAAGATGCCAGCCCTCAAGGAGTAATCACGGTCAATGGATACACTGAACGCTCTCTCCGAACGGAGGAGCACACGGCGTCCCTCGCGGGCGGAGGTGCAAAGCAACCTCTCACAGCAATTCTCGAGTCCGCCACTAAACGTCCGGCACCGTTAAGCGGCGCCGAGTAACCTACAACAAGACCGCTGCACGATCCAAGCATCGCCAGAGTAATCCGCCCCAACCCCAGCCCTCGCGAAATTGCGAAGCCCGACTACGCGTACATAACTACGCTCTGGAGATACCATGGGCATAAGGGAGGGCACGACCACGGCACGCCTGCACGCGGCTCAACCGCACTGGGGGCTCCCAATTGTGTCATTCTTTTTCTTTTTCTTTTTCTTACTTTCGGGACTCTGTTCTCCGAAGCCTCGTCCGGCATTCGCGCCGAATACACGATGCGACAGCCGTGGAAGCGAAAACTGCGTCGAGTGTCCAGTGGTCTCTATTAGGAGCAAGATACCTGTTTTACATACCATCCCGCAGCTTACCCTCGAGGGGGACATGTTAAATAGTCCCATCCCTTGCTTATCGCACAATTTGTATCGCTCGCTTTTATTTGCAGTTTCTTTTTAATAACCAATATAAAGCTCTTGCCTATTATTGCATTCTTTCCCATTATATATGTTCATTTATGACATTGCACAACCGTACAATTTGGTACGGCCAATACACCAGGGACTTAAGTACCCCAAAAGTATGGTGTGATAAGTCCGAACACTTTCACAAGTGCGGCACCCCGAACTTATAGCATTATATGCATCGGCTCCGAATCATGTCTTGGGTCAATAGTTGGGTTTGCCCGGCTCCCATGTTTTGGTACCTTACGTTCCGTTATATCGGCTAAGGTAGCACTGGGAGAACCACTGCGATTGTGCCCCGATTGAGCTGGGTTGAGCACCTCAGTGGAGAAAGCTAAAACTGACCGTCATGATAGGGCGAGAGCCGGTCGCTGTTCGAGAGGTTTCTTCGAGTCCCTAAAGACTTATGCCGCTTAGAGCGAGGAACCGGCATTGTCCGGCCAAGGCGTGATATCGCCTCGACTCGGTCTTCGAATACTAGGGGCTTCACGAAATTTAAAATTATAGAATTCTATGGCTAAGTGAGAGTGTTCAAGCACTATAAGTCCGGTTGCCTTGTTACGTTGCATTGAGCGCCTCCTCGATGGACCCAAGAATGGGAACAAGAGCGCTCAAGTTTATCCCAACACCCCAAAGACTGTGGCATGGGGGCTGAAATAACGACTTGCCATCTCTCAAATTTGATAAATGGCCGCACGAAGGTAATATTTTAAATTAACAAGCGTTGCTTAGCGATATGAACAAGTTTTTAGCGTCATGTGATAACAAATGCGAGTCTATTAAAAATTACATCTTTGGAGCACTCATCCGCTATACGGCGGCACCCTTCAGACGCCTCATAGTACATTTCGGCGTCGATGCTCCTTGCCCTTCGGTGGCCCGTCCGTCACAAGCTTCTCCGCATCCAGCTTGTCCCAAAGCACTTTAGTACGTGGCAAGGGCCCGACGGGCACCTTCAATGCGCACGGAGCGCTTGATGACTTCAATCCATGGACAGCATCCACCAGCCGCTGCACTAACCCAAGTAGCTCCTGTGCATGGCTTCCAATGGCCACACCAACTATGAGGCCCTTCATGGCCTGTTCGGCGACAGGTGGAGCTCGACCAGCTGCTTCAGCTGGTCGCTCAGGGCACGGACGCTCGGCCTCGGCATCTGAGACCGAAACACCTTCTCCGTCGAGCTCCCTCCTTGGCGCGGTAGAATCGCGGCAGATCGGATACACTACGGGGCAGATCTGCGAATGCTCCTGGAGAGCTCCGAATCCGGGTAAGTAATAGGTAATTCACTTTCACATGCTTGCTTTGCATAAAGAATGCCTTACCCGCCGCTATCTTCTTAAACGAATCAATTTCTTGGAGGGCTTTTGGGCTTCGGCCTTAGCGGCTTTGGCACTCTCAAGAGCCGAGGCGAGCTCGGACTCTCGAGTCTTGAGTCACGCTCCAAACTCTCGTGTTTTTCACGAGCCTGAGCTCTTGCCGCACCTCCGCCACCCGCTCCTCCTGCTTCTCTCGCTCGGTGCGCTCTGCTGCCACTTTGCTTTCGGCCATGGACACCGCTTCCTGCTGTGGTCGCAACTTGTTTGTTGCCCCCTACATAACCCCGGTTATTCCTGTCATTTTTGCAACCGAATCCTTTCTATAAGGTATTTCTTTAATAAGGTATTACTTACCTTCCTTGTCCTCGAGCTGCTTCTTGGCAAGGCCGAGCTCGTTCTCGGACCGCCGAGGCTCGCTTCAATGCATTGACCTCTGCAGTCGGTCTGGCGCAGAGGTCAAGAGCAGCTGCATTCCCATATTGACATACTTATGTTAGACTCCTGCGTATATCTTTTTAGATCCTTAGTCCGGCTTTTCTTTCCGAACACCTAACTAAGCATCAGGCTACTGTCTATGCGGTATTATTTTACATATTCTAAACTTACCTCAAAGCCCGTTAGAAGGCTGGTACAGGCTTGACCAGCCCGCTCTTGGCGGATGAACTTTCTGGATCACCACACTCATAACAAGTGTGGTGCTCCTCCTCGATGGAGCGCTGTTAAGCGCCTCGAGTTATCCGTGCCTCGGTTGGGCGGAGGACACCGCGCCTTCCTCTCCTACGAAGGGACCACTTGCGGACTCGGAACCACTGAAGGTTCGGTATGGAGTCCAGATGAGGGTCGGGCTTAGAGCCCCGGGGTCTCGCCCCCCCACGCCTTGGAGTCCGGGAGGTTGCCTTGCGCGCCTCCGCGCCACCTCCTCTTGACCAGGCCCCCTTGGGGCCCCACCTCGCGTCGTCTGCAGCGTGAGGTGAGGAGGCGGCCAGAAGTGAAGTACTCTCCATTTCCGGCGAACTCGAGGACCCGCCGACGAAGCGGCGAGCTCGCCTCTTGGGCGAGCTGCATGATTGTTCGGCATTAGAGAACACTATGCAATGAAAAAAAAGCCATGGGGATCCGGACACTTACGATCTCGCCAGGGGCTTGGCCCTTGTTGGCCACTCCTCCTCGTCGTTGTCGGCGTTGGTGGAGAAGTCCGGAGGAAGGGTCCTTCCTTCTTGGACCCTCCGGCCTCCTCGGTTGGGCGGCCTTCCTTTTCTTCTCTCCTTCACCGGGAGAGGCTTTTTCCTCCTCCTCTTCCTCAGAGGAGGATTCCGCCTCAGAATTGTCGGGCGGTGAGTCCGGCAGCCCCGGCGCCGGAGCTCCTTGAGTTCTCATGGCCTCCTTCTTGGCCTTCTTCTCCGCACCACGTGAGGTGCGGAGCCAGCAGCCTGTCAATCGGGCGTCCGCTGGTCTTCGGCAAAGGAGCCGACGGTTAATCTGTCGGACGTCTTCAACCAGTCTTGTCAAAGGTTAGGGAATTTTAGATCCCACATAGAGTCAATCTATGAAAAAAGAGTCCCGTAAAGGGTAGAATAACTTACCTCGCTGGCTTGACGCTGCGAGCTGAATCCGCGATCTTCGGTAGCGGATTTGGGAGCCTCGGCGCCCTTGAACAGCACCTTCCAGGCATCTTCGTACGTAGTGTCGAAGAGCCTCTTCAGAGTTGGGTGCTGTGCCGGATCGAACTCCCACAATTTGAAGGCACGTTGTTGGCATGGGAGAATCCGGCGGATGAGTATCACCTGGATAACGTTGACAAGCCTGAGATTCTTGTCCACCAGGTTTTGGACGCAGGTTTGGAGTCCGGATAGCTCGTCCGAATCCCCCCACGTCAGGCTCGTCTCTTTGCATGATGTGAGCCGCGTGGGGAAGCCAGATCGGAATTCGGGGGCCGCCGCCCATTTAGAGTCGCGCGGCTCGGTGATGTAGAACCACCCTAATTGCCACCCCTTTATGGTCTCCACAAAGGATCCCTCGAGCCATAGGACCTTGGCTATCTTGCCAACCATGGCGCCTCCGCACTCCGCTTGGCGGCCGCCCACTACCTTCGGCCTGGCATTGAAGATCTTCAGCCATAAGCCGAAGTGGGGCTGGATGCAGAGGAAGGCCTCGCACACGACGATGAACGCCGAGATGTTGAGGATGAAATTCGGGGCCAGATCATGGAAGTCCAGGCCGTAGTAGAACATGAGCCCCCGGACAAATGGGTGAAGTGGAAAACCTAGTCCGTGGAGGAAGTGGGGGAGAAACACCACCCTCTCATGGGGCCTGGGGGTTGGAATGAGCTGCCCCGCGTCGGGCAGCCGGTGCGCGATGTTGCTGGACAAGTATCCGGCCTCCCGCAGCTTTGTGATGTGCCCCTCCGTGACGGAGGAGGCCATCCACCTGCCTCCCGCTCCGGACATAGTTGGAGAAGGTTGAGGTGGGGTGTGCGGACTTGGGCGCTGGAGCTCGAGTGCGCGGAAATGGATGAGCAAAGGAGGAAGAAGGCATAGGTGAAAAGGTGAATCCTTATCCCCTTATATGGACGGTCGAAGCTATGCGTCCCCCGCCAGCCTGGTAAAACTCGCTTATCTCACAAGTGCCGTAATCAATGGCGCGGATGGGTTACCCACGTCCGTATTGATGAGAATCCCGGAATAAGGGGGCACGATCTCCGCTTTGATAAGACGTGCCAAGGAAACCGCCTCTTTAAATGTGCTGAGGTGGAACAGTAAAAAACGATTCGTATAAAGGCCTGGCCGTGGTGTGATGTCACGCCGCGGAATATGTCAGCAGATCTGTGCAAAAGTTATTCTCTCTACGGTAGTATGTGGAACTTGTTTTGCAGAGCCGGACACTATCCTGGTGTTAAGAATCTTCTATGAAGTATTCGGAGGAGGAACCCGCCTTGCAATGCCGAAGACAATATGCGCGCCGGACTCGTCGTCATAGAAGCTCGGTTCGGGGCTACTCGAGGGAGCCTGGACTAGGGGTGTCCGGATAGCGAACTATCATCTTTGGCGGACTCGGGACTATGAAGATACAAGATTGAAGACCTCGTCCCGTGTCCGGATGGGACTTTCCTTGGCGTGGAAGGCAAGCTTGGCGATCACGGATATGTAGATCTCCTACCATTATAACGACTCTGTAACCCTAACCCTATCCGGTGTCTATATAAACCGGAGGGTTTTAGTCCGTAGGACGAACAACAATCATACCATAGGCTAGCTTCTAGGGTTTAGCCTCCTTGATCTCGTGGTAGATTGTCGGGGAAGCTGATCGACCCATGAACACCTATGGGACTGGCGGACCCGAGCCCCTTCGGTTCGGTGGGGGCGGAGGTCACACGAAGAGCGGATCGGTGAAGCACGAGCAGTTGCCCAACTTCGAGCTCTCCGGAGATAACACTCCTCTTGCTGCATGTTTGTGTGTATTGAGTTCTTGCTAGGGCTGAGTGCTACAAACACACACCACCGCTAACGAGACCTAGCGTGAATGCTTTACGGCTTCAACCTTTCAACCTCCACCTCTACGTTGCGCATGGGCCTCCTTTTATATGCTCAAGGGGTCTCCGACAGGTGGCAACGTAGACAAGGGTAAAAATGGAAAAGGAGTGTGGTTGGTACAACTACTTGTACAGTGTATCATACCTAACCCTGACGGCAGGGGACAAAGGCATTAAATGCCCGTCTACGTCGCCCAAACAGTGAAAACAGGGACCGTCAGGGACGCCACCGCTCGCCACGATGGCAATCTTGTCAGCGCCGCTTGCCGCCGCGCTCCGCTGGCCGCACAGCCTCTTGCCACGCGCGCCTGGAATGGTCCCATGGCGACACGTTGGTGGATGTGCTGGAGCGCAGGAACAGAGTGGTAGTCTGCCGCGGCAAGCGCCTTGCCGCGGTCGTTGTCTTGTCACGTCCGGAAGCTTGTCGCTCACCGGGCCTTCCCGGCAAGCTCCTCTTGCCGGGGCCTTGTCTCCTAGGTGCCTCGTGTGGCCTTCCCGGCAAGCTCCTCTTGCCGGGGCCTTGTCTCCTTGGCTTAAATACTTTGTTCTTGAATGGCTCCAAAAGAACCACGGAGGACCTTGGCGGCCACCCGGCAACCCTTGCCGCTGGTGTGCTGCGATGCCCGTGCACAAGTTCGGGATACTAGGGTACCCCTACTCTAGTACACCGGCAGAGCCCCCGGCTGGGCCACCTGGTGCCGCAGCTGTTGGGCCAGGCCCAAAAGCAGGCACGAGACACGCGCCTGGGTTACGCCATAACTCACTCCGGACCCACCACGCCCTCCACGTCACGCCGCGTCGAATCTGGCGTCGTGGGAGAGATCGTGGGGGTTTCTTTATTCAGAAAAGCGGAGCGTCCCCCTCTTTATAAGCGAGGAAGCAGGGCAGTTCGCCCACCTCGCCGATTCTTTGTCCGATCTCGAAAAACCTCCGCTGCTCCCCCTTCTTCCCAAGACAGAAGAGAGACAGCGCTCACTTCCCATCGCCACCAGCATCACCAATGCCGTCGACCTCCCCACCACCTCCGCCATGGCTCGAAAGCCGACAAGGGAAGGCCGTGAAGTCGGCGGCGCAGCGCTCATGGCGCTTGAAAAGAGCGGGCCATCTTCCCCGTCAGCTCGCCGCGAAGGATCCGAGGGAGTACTACTACCTCTTACGTCGACGGAGACGCGCATCCAGCGCGAAGGTACTCCCAGCTGCCGCCTCGGGCTGGCTCCAAATGGGTATCCCTTCTTGGCGCTCTTCTTCTCTGCGGGCTCTGCCGCCTTCTCTGAATTTTTCTGCGATATCATGAACACCTACGGGTTTTGCCTCCTTGACTTCACCCCCAATGCTGTCCTGACCATGGCAGTTTTCGCACATCTCTGCAAGAACTTTGTCGGAGTCCATCCAAACGTAGCCCTTTTCCGCCACTTCTTTATGCCCCGAGTTGAGAGAGGGGAGCCTCTTGCCGGAGGAATCGCTTGGATCTCAAGGATCGGCAAGAAGGAAGCCTATCTGGAAGGAGAGCTCCGCAGCAAGTGGGAGGAATGGAGGGTAGACTGGTGTTGGATTGTTGAGGAGAACCCGCAGCCCTTTACTGCCCAGCGACAAACCCCAATAGTGCGCGACAACGATTGAAGCAACGTGGCCCCGGAAGATTCTAGGCTGAAGATTGCCGTCACCCGAATCCTTCGCCTTAGACTTGCCGGGCTCACCGTAGGCACCGTTGGCGCAGACTTCCTTCGCCGCCGCATCGCGCCCTTGCAGGAGAGGAGGAGACCTGCCTGGGAGTTCCAGAACGCGGCAGATATCATGAGGCTGCGCCCGGGACTTAATTTCAACTTCACTGTCTTGGAACTTGACGCGATGCTCTTGGAGCTGTTCAAGCCTGATCCTGATCATCCCGAGATGTTTAGGTTGCCGAGGGGCGTCGTCCCGCCGTGCAACAATTCCTTGCTTGACGGCATCCGTGCAATCATGCCATTGTGCGACTCGCATGGAATTGTCCCGACTTGGCAAGAGCCTGCAGATGACGTCGTGCGGCAGTTTTTGACAGCCTGGAAGAAGTGCCGATCCGCCCGGCGAATGTAAGAGCCTCACCAGCGACACCACCGATGATGAGATCTGCGCGACGCCACTACAGTTGGAAGAGGCGGCAGAGCTGCTGCCAGGCGGTTCGGATTCACCGTGGAGGAGGCGAGGCAGCAGAGGCGGCAAGCCTTGTCGGCGAAGGAGTTTGCGGCGAGGAAGAGCTTGCCGAGCCTGAAGCGGAGTCGAGCGAGCCCGCCGAGGGCGCCTCCTCCCCACCTTCAAACAGCTTGCCGCGAGCGGAGCCCCCAGCTCCACCAAGAAGGCGTCTCCGCAAGGCCGGAGACATAGCGGGGCGGCAGACGGGCCAACAGCCGCCACAAGGACGCTGCTTCCACCGCGGCAAGCACTGTTGCCGCGGGAGCACCCCATGCCGTTGCAGCAACCGGAGCGGGGCCCTCCCAGACCACCGCTGCTGCTCCCGCCAAGCGGCCAAGGGATCCCACTCCTCCGCCTCGTCGCACCGGAGGCGAGCCAGAATTTGATCTCTCCGCGCTCAGCTCCGACGAGGAAGAAGAAGAGTAAGATTCTTTGCTTGTACTTGTAGTTCTTCAATTTGTTGCTTTGTCTTGTATCTGATTTGCTTCAATCTGAACCCATTCCTTTTCAGGACGCTGGCCCAGAGAGCGTCGAAGAGAGCCAAGGTCCCGGTGATTGTCGCCGAGGGCGATCCTACATGCAGCAGCGGAGGCCTTGAGACCACCTTGCCGGACGCGGCAACTCTTCCTCAAAGCAACCCCCAGCACAGCCCCCAGAGTAAGTATATGGTTTACTTCCTGCTGTTAGGCGTGCATGGGTGCTCTTTCTTTGTCAATTATCTGACTGTTGATTTGTGTAGGAGCGAGCAGCCTCACCAGAGTGCCCAAGCTGCTCCCCGACATGCCATCTGCTTCGACTACACCGCCAAGGGAGGATCCCCCGGCAAGGGAACGTTCTCCGGCAAGGGAGACTTCTCCGGCAAGGGTCAGCACCAATGATCCCCCGGTGGTTGAGACCAGACTGCAGATCCTAGCACAGGTAACCTCTTCGCTTGAAAACTTCCCTTGGGTTCTTCTTCTTGATTTTCTTTTGAATATTTGCTTGACTTTTCTTCATTTTCCGGTCGTCAGATCCATCTGCCACAGAGCCGATGGAGATCGAGGCCGCCGGCGAGGAGGACGTGCGCGACAATACTGACGACGGCGCCACCATCGAAGAAGAAGCTGGCGCCGACGAGCCCGCCGTGAAGAGGCCGCCAAAGCTGCCGCCGCAGAAGCCGGCGAGGGTCCGCGATCACACCGACGCCCTGAGGCTGCAGGCGCCAGCGCCACGCCGACCGTCGATCCTCCGTCGCTAAGCTGCAGCGCCAGTTCAAGAGCCCCAGCCAGCGCCTACTTGAAGGCCGCGATGGCGTCTTCATCAAACTCCCACAGGCGTCGAGCTCTGTGGCGCCCGTCGAAGAGAGACCTTTGACGAAGAGCTGCTCGCCTCCATTGGCCGACGCTGGTCGACGCGCCAAGCAGCAGCAGCGGCGAGTCCGAGGAGGAGCAGCTGCTGCGGCTGTTGTCGCTCTACCGCGCCCGACAAGCCAAGCTGGAATCGAGGCGCTTATCGCGAAGGCGGAGCGAGACATTGAGAGGCGCGCGGAGGAGTTCTGGGGCCTCAACCAGGAAGCTCTCCGGTCACTGGCAAAGGAGTGGGAGCAAATCGCAGAAGAGCGCAAAGCCTTCCTCCTCGAGAAGGCTGAAGCGGAAGAGCAACAGAGGCTTGCTTTGCCGAGAAGCCGTCTGCAGGAAGGCGAGTTGGCGCAGCGGAAGGTCAATCTCGACAGCCACGAGGAGGATCTTGCCAGTAGACGGACATTTGGCGGGGCTCTCAAGGAAGCAAAGGATGCTGCCGCAGCTGCCGAGGCCACCAAGAAGGAGTTGGAAGCGAAGGTGGCGCAGTGGAGGCCAATCAAGGAGAGCGGCGAGAGCTTGCCGCACTCAAGCATGAGCGCGATAAGGGCGCCTACACTCTTGGCGAGCTGCGGGGCCGTCTCGCCGAGAGGAGCAAGGAGCTCAGCGCCGCCAAGGACTCCAACGCAGATCTTGAGTTGAAGCCGACCACCTTGACTCGGGTCTTTGGGCGGCGCCGAGGGAGCGGAGGTGGCCTTGAAGGAGAAGATCGAGGCCGGCGAGGCGTTCTTTGGCGAGTCTTCTGCCGCCTGAACACCTTCGGAGATAATGTGGAGCCTTTGGACCGAGGGTCTCGTGGATGTTGCTGCAGCCACCGACAGGGAGCTGGCGGAGCTGGGGATGGTGGATCTTGGATATCCCTCCGACGAGCACCTCCAACCCAGCGCCAAGCTCAGCTTGTTCTTCAAGGGCGTGGTGACGGCCCTCCAGCGACTCCGGGAAGAGATCCCAAAGCAGCTGGCCGAGGAGTCGCGCCAGATCTGCGCAGGAGCTCTTCAAAGGTCTTGATGAAGGTGGCCTTCCGCAATCTGGCCTCAACCTCACCAACGTCCTCAAGTCCTTGCTGCGGATCTTTGATGTGGAAGCGCTCAAGACCCTTATCGCACCCATCGTGGACAGGTGGCGGGATTAAGAGGGTTGATGGCGATCGTGTAGATTAGGCCGCCCGTTTTCTCTTTTCCTTGTCGCTGCTGGTCATGTCATGAGAACAATCCATTAGAGCTGCGGCAAGCTATCTTGTAATATAACTCTATTTCGGGTAGTGATTGCTATGTTATTTCCTTTACTTGATTCCTTCCTTTGTATGTTTTTGCCCTACGCTTTTAGGGAACTTGTCGGCGCGGGCACCTGAGCATGATGTTGAGTCTTGCGGACGTCGGCAACTTCTTGGCGGTGCTTCTACCGACAAGAAACCTTGTCGCAACTAATCGCAGCTCACTTAAGTTGTTGAGCGGACTCGAAACAAAGTAAGGCGCAACTAGCTACTGAGTTGGTTCCTCCGCGCACAGGTTTTCCATACAAAGTGCAGTCGTTCGAGGAAGATAACTTAAAATTTAAAAGCTGATTGCTCAAATTTTAGCAACTTAGCTTTTACGTCGTTTGCTTCGGTAAGGCGAAACTTCCTCGGCGTCGTTTGGTCCACACCATTATCTTCTCCTTCCCCGCAAACTTGTGGGCGAGGAACCTTCCTTTCTTTGAGAAAGAGAATGAAGAGAAAATAAAGATATGGAGCCTTGCGGCTCGTTATTGCTTACCGGGGTAGGTGCTGCACAAGGTGTCGGATAATGCATGCAAAATAATAGAGTAGAAAGCATGAAATTGACAAGATCGCGAAGCACATGAGCTTTACTTATGCAGAAGGTCTGCGCGGCTCTGTACAAAGGATTACATGCAACATCGGCAAGACTTGTACAAAAGGTGGTTGCGGAACAGGTTCCGGCAACCGCGCTTCCTCTGAGTAAAACTTACGAAGATGCTCAATGTTCGAGGAGTTGCTCACGGAATGCCATCTTCGGTCTCAAAGCGGACAGCGCCAGCCTAGTGACTCGTTTCACCCGATAAGGGCCTTCCCACTTCAAGTCAACTTGTTGGAATTCTTGGCGGACTGAGCGCGCGAAGAACAAGGTCGCCTTCCTCGAGACTTCGGCACTAACTGCGGCCATGGTAGCGGCGCAAAGCTTGTTGATATCGAGCAGCTCGTCTGCGGCTTTGAAGACGGTCCTCCTCAAGGAGCGGTCGTCATCTTATCGCAATTGCTCTTGCTCAAGCTCATCATAAGCGAGCACTCGAGGTGATCCGTATCTGAGTTCCGTGGGGAGAACTGCCTCTGCTCCATAGACTAGGCGAAGGTGTCGGCGGTGGCTCGATTTGGCGTTGTCTGATCGACCAAAGAACCACCGGCAGCTCCTCAATCCAGTTTCTTCCGCACTTGTGCAGCCTTGTCAAAGTCCTGGTCTTGAGCCCGCACAAGGCACTTCAGATTTGCCCTCTCCGCTTGACCGTTACTTCTCGAATGAGCAACATAAGCGAAGAAGACCTTGGCGCCAAGATCTTGGACGTATTGCATGAAGGTGCGGCTCGTGAATTGTGTGCCGTTGTCGGTGATGATCCTGTTAGGAATCCCGAAATGGGAAACAATCGACTGAAGAAGTTGATCACTTGTCGTCTTGTCACCTTCCTCATCGCTTCCACTTCCGCCACTTTGTGAACTTGTCGATTACAGCGTACAAGTACTCAAAGCCCCGACAGCTTCGGGGAAAGGGGCGAGGATGTCGAGCCCCGGACCGAAAATGGCCGGATAAAGGGATCGTCTGGAGAGCTTGAGCTGGCTGGTGTATCTGCTTGGAATGGGCCTGCACGCTTCACACTTGGTTACTTGTGCGATTGCATCTGGAGGGCTGCCGGCCAAAAGAAACCTTGCGGAACGCTTGCGGCAAGTGCTCTTGCCAATGTGGTGACCACATATGCCTCCATGTATCTCTCATCAGCAGCTTCATCCATCTTCCCGGTGAATACACTTCAATTTCACACCGTTGAGTCTTCTTCTGTACAGTGTGTAGTCGACAAACTGGTACATACTTGACTGCCGGGCTACTCTTTCCGCTTCTTCTTGCTCTTCGGGAAGTTCTCCTGTCTGAAGGAAATGGACAATCTGCTGTGCCCATCTCTGGAGCTTGCGGCTCGACAACAAGGACTAAAGGCACATCTGCTGCTGCGGGAACATCCGCTTCTATGGCGAGAACCTGCGGCTCAGCCGAGCTTGCGTTCCCGGCAAGCTTGCGAGCAAAACTTGTCGGGGCGTGCGCTTCAACGAAACAAACCCTAGGGCTTGTCGGAGCAGATCGCTCCTCGGCACTCTTGGTGTTGATCTTGGGGACCTTCTTGGCGGCGGCTTGGGAGCTCTGCGGAAAATAGTCACCGAAATCAACTTCCTCTTCTTGTTCTGTCCGATTGATGGCGTTCTGAGACGGTTGAGTCAGCTTGAGCACAAAGATCCCTGGTTCCACGAGTAACTTGAGTGCGGTGCACTTTGACGAGCCATCGGCAATGCCGTTCTGAGCTCTTGGAACATATTCCATCTGTAGGCCGTCAAAGTGCTCTTCTAGCTTTCTCACTTCATCAACATAGGCTTCCATCAAAGGACTCTGATAATCCTTGTTCACTTGGCGGACGACAAGCTGTGAGTCACCCCTGACAATGAGCTTCTTGATCCCAAGGTCTACTGCGATCCTGAGACCGGCAAGCAAACCTTCATACTCTGCTGTATTGTTTGTTGCTTGCTCCTTGGGAAAGTGCATCTGGACTATGTACTTGAGGTGCTCTCCGGTGGGTGCGACAAGCAGCACGCCCTTTTGGCGCCTTTGCAGCGAGAAGGCACCATCAAAGTACATCAGCCACTCTTTGCTTGCTTCCTTGACGGGGATGCTCGTTTCTGGAATTTCTTCATCTTGTGTTGGCGTCCATTCTGCTATGAACTCTGCCAATGCTCTGCTTTGGATAGTTGAAGTGCTCTCAAACTTGAGGCCAAAGCTTGACAGTTCCAGTGCCCACTCGACAATCCTGCCTGTTGCCTCTGGATTTTGCAAGATCCTCTTGATGGAAAGCGAGTGGCGACTGTGATCTCATGTGCTTGGAAGTAGTGGCGCAGCTTTCTCGAGGCCATGAGAAGGCGAAAAGCAATTTCTGCACACAGTACCTTGACCTAGCCCCTGCGAAGGGGCCGACAAAGTAAACTAGGCGTTGCACCATTCTCTTCTGCATCTTCTCACACGCCTGCGCAGATCCATCTTTGTCGGGACCAGAGCTTGCCGGTGAAGTGCCTTGCTTGTCGCTGGATGCATCTGCCGTGGTTGCTAGCTCATCATCCGCCTCCCTCTCCACTACTAACGCAGCACTAACCACTTGATTGGTTGCCGCTATATATAGCAGCAACTTCTCTTGTGGTCTAGGTGCGACAAGTGTTGGAGTGGAGGACAGGTATCTCTTTAAGTCCTGCAGCGCAGCCTCCGCTTCCGGAGTCCATTTCATTGGACCTGCCTTTTTCAATATTTTGAAAAATGGCGAGCGCTTCGATGAACCTAGAGATAAACCTCTTTGAGAGCAGCTACGCAACCAGCAAGCCTTCGTACATCCTTGGCGCTTTGGTGCTTCAATCTGCTCAATGGCCTTGATCTTGTCGGGATTGGCTTCGATTCCCACTGAGATCTGAAGAACCGAGAAGCTTGCGGAGGGACTCCAAACACACACTTCTCGGGGTTGAGCTTGAGGTTGATCTTGCGCAGATTTGCAAAGGTTTCGTCTAAATCTTGAATCATTGTTGCCTTGTCCTTGCTCTTGACCACTATGTCATCCATGTAGGCTTCCACATTTCTGTGCATTTGTGGCTCAAAAGCGTCATGGACTACTCTTGCAAATGTTGAACCAACATTCTTTAATCCGAAAGGCATCCGTACGAAGCAGTATGTGCCACATGGGGTGATGAATGCGGTTTTCTCCTCATCCTCTTCCGCCATGAAGATCTGATGGTACCCTGAGTATGCATCAAGAAATGAGAGCAAATCACATCCGGCCGTGGAGTCAACAATCTGATCGATGCGCGGCAAGGGAAATGGGTCTTTGGGACAAGCTTTATTAACATCGATAAAGTCGATACAAAGCCTCCATTTCCCGTTTGCCTTGCGCACGACTACAGGATTGGCCAACCACGTAGGATGGAGCACTCCTCGACAAGGCCTGCTGCTTCCAATTTCTTGATTTCTTCTGCGATGAATTCTTGGCGCTCCACCGCTCGCTTCGACTTTACGCTTGACGGGCGCGCATGAGGACAGACAGCTAGGTGGTGCTCAATTACTTTCACTGGGAACACGGGGATGTCGGGGCGGTTGCCATGCAAACACGTCGATGTTACGCCCGCAGAAAGCAACGAGCGCTTTCCTATTTAGGGTCAAGAGTGGCGATGGTAAAGGTACCACCGGTGCCGTCCTCCTGGCGGACACCTTCTTGGTCTCTGGTGGAGCTGCCATCGTCTTCTTCTTGCACTTGCGGTGGAGCTCGATGGTGCGTCCTCGACGGTAGCGCAGCACTCGAAGAGGTGCGCTTGCGGAGTGGGCATCGTAACTCTTGCGGACTTGGTCTTCTTCTTCCCGGGAGCTTCAGCGACAAGTGACTTGTGATCTGTTGCGGCTGCTTGCTTCCGGTAGATCTTGTCGGTGCAGATTAGGGCATCCTTCTTGTCGCCAGGGGCAGAAATAACACTTATCGGGCTGGCATCTTGAGCATGTTGTATGCATAATGAGAGGCTGCCATGAACTTGGCGAGTCTTTGGGCGGCCAAGTATCCCATTGTAAGGCAATGGAAAATCAGCAACGTCAAATGTGACCCTCTCAGTCCTGAAGTTCAACTCGCTGCCAAACGTCACCGGCAATGTGATCTTTCCCTTTGGCTTGGTCCTTCCCGGATTGATTCCTTGGAATGTGCCGGTCTCTTCGAGCTCGCCATCAGGGATCTGGAGTTTTTGGAGCACCGCGGAGGAGATCAGGTTCAAGCCGGCCCGGCCGTCAACTAGCATCTTAGTGACCTTGAGGTTGCGGATAGTTGGTGAAACCAACATCGGCAAGCACCCGACCGCAGTGATGCGATCAGGGTGGTCCTCAATATCAAAGATGATAGGCGTCTTTGGACCATTTCGAGGCTTGCGTGACTCGGCGGATGGTTACGCGCATTGACTTCCGCATCCTTTGTTTGAGTTGGCGGTGTGAAGTATGCAGAGAAGCACCGCCGTCAATGCACAAGACCTCTGTGGCTTTCTGGAACTCCTGCTCATCAGTCTCATCATCATCCATGTCTTCGTCGTTGTCGTCATCTTCATCCTTGTCGCGGCCGTGGGGAGGTCTATCTCCTTGCCGCTACTTGGCCTTGCCGCGGCGTCCTCCCCGGCCGGGGCGTTTCTTGCTAGCTCCTCCAGCACCTTCCTGGGCCTTCTCCTTGTTGCGTCGCTCGTATTCAGCCTTTTGCTGCTCAACAAGCTGCTCGACCTTCTTGCAGCTCTGGAGGTCATGGCCCTTGGTGCGGTGGATCTTGCAAGATCTTGCTTGTTGGAGCCGTCACCGCTTGTCGGCGACCGCCACAGCCCGGCAGTTGGTGCCGGCGGAAACCTCCTTGCGAACTACGAACTTTGGCTTTCTTGGCGCCACCTCCGTTGCGGACTGCTCAACGACTAGCACATCTTTGCCTTTCTTCTTTTACATTGTTCCGCCGACTTTTCTTTGCGGGGCAGCCTCCTCACTATCGAGATCCTGCTGCTTCAGATTCTCTCGGGAGTCTCCTCCCTTCCTCGACGTGCACACTTGTCGGCCAGGGCATATAGCTCATCGGCGTCTACGATCTTGCACATCGCCATCTCCTCCCGCATCCTGCGGTTTCGCATGTTCGATGGAACAGCGCTGATTGCCTTGGCGGTGGACATCTGGGATGTTGTCTTTGTACGCATGAATCTCTAAATGTACTTGCGCGGGGTTCTCCTTCTTTACGGGCGGCGGATGAAGGTCACTCTCTTGGCCATGAGGCTTGTGGCGCTGTGAAAGCGCCGACAAACTGATGGCATAGATCCGCCGAGGAAGATATGGAGTTGTCCGGCAAGTGCATGAGCGAGATCGACATTGGGCTTGAGCACCGGTAGAAGTAGTTGGCGGGATCTTGTCGTCTCGCCCCGGCAGCTTGCACCGCGATGGTGTAGATCTTTGAGGAACTCCGACGGATCGTCTTGCCGTCGTACTTCTACGATGCGTCGGCTTGAAATTCTTCTTGCTGGGCCATTTGGACTTGCCGCAGCTCACGAGTGAGCGCAGGGCAACCTACGCGTCTGCAAGTCGCTGGTTCCCCGGCGCATGCATGTCGACAGAGGGCCCAGCTTCGCTGGTCTGATTGGCGCGCGCTTCTCTTGGCGCTCGATCGCGAGTTCGGCGTCTTCTTCTTGTCGTTCGTGAAGAACTTGGTGCTGATCGCGACGAGCTCGTGGATCGATAGCGACGCGGTGGAGTCGCTGTCGAGGTGGATCCGGCGAGTCGGCGATCTTAGCCTTCGGGCGGAGAGTGCATGGTGGTTGCACCCCCACGGTTTAAATCGCCACCGGCTCGTGCTTAGCGATCTTGCGCGCGCAGCGATGTACTTGGTTGCCGCGCGAGTGTCGCCGTTGGCAAAGCCGATGAGACTACGAATGGTGGCCCTCCATCGACCTTGTCGGCTGTTGGAGGTAATCTAGGAGCGATTGAGCTCTCCAAAAGCTTCTTTGGAGTGGTGGGTGGCGATGGCGAGCGGCGCGAGGCGGGATATGCTCGGACTTCTAACGATGTTAGAAGGCGATATCCCGTCGAGCGATCGTGCCTCGCTTCGTGCCAGCGTGTTGGCGTGCACGCTGGTCTTGAGGGCCGGGATCCACCAGCTCGATCTTGATCCAACGGCGTATGGTGCTGTGAATACCTTGGCGCTGTCGGTCCGCACCTCTTGAGATGGGCGCGGTGCGTGTCTGGACGCCGAGTCTGCGCAGCCTTGTCCTTGGACTTGGCAGCATCATGAGGTCCCTCGCCGGCACCCGTTCTTCGCGGTGTCTACCCCACCACCCATTTGCCCGGTGGAGGTGGGATCGGCGTGGGCGGCTCCACTGCCGCGAAGCCTTCTTCTTCGGTGGCATGTCGATGAAGATGATGAAGATGTAGCTCGTGTGAATGCGGATCAGCTTCACACAGCCTCGGCGCCCCTACAGGGCGCGCCAAAGATGTCGGGAAGCTGATCGACCCACGAACACCTATGGGATGGCGGACCGAGCCCCTTCGGTTCGGTGGGGGCGGAGGTCGCCGAAGAGCGGATCGGTGAAGCACACGAGCAGTTTACCCAGCTTCGAGCTCTCCGGAGATAACACTCCTACTACTGCATGTTTGTGTGTATTGAGTTCTTGCTAGGGAGCGCTGAGTGCTACAGTACACACCAGCTGCTAACGAGACCTAGCGTGAATGCTTTCTGGCTTTGAACCTTTCGAACCTCCTCCCCTACGTTGCGCATGGGCCTCCTTTTATATGCTCAAGGGGTCTCCGACAGGTGGCAACGTAGACAAGGGTAAAAATGGAAAAGGAGTGTGGTTGGTACAGCTACTTGTACAGTGTATCATACCTAACCCCGACGGCAGGGGAAAAAGGCATTAAATGCCCGTCTACGTCGCCCAAGCAAAGAAAACGAGGGACCGTCGGGGGCGCCACCGCTTCGCCACGATGGCAATCTTGTCGTGGCGCTTGCCGCCAGCGCTCCGCTAACCGCCTGACCTCTTGCCACGTCTTTGGAATGGTCCCATGGCGACACGTTGGTGGATGTCTTTGGAGCGCAGAGCAGTGGTAGTCTGCATGACAAGCGCCTTGCCGCGGTCGTTGTCTTGTCACGTCCAGAAGCTTGTCGCTCACCGGGCCTTCCCGGCAAGCTCCTCTTGCCGGGGCCTTGTCTCCTAGGTGCCTCGTGTGGCCTTCCCGGCAAGCTCCTCTTGCCGGGGCCTTGTCTCCTTGGCTTAAATACTTTGTTCTTGAATGGCTCCAAAAGAACCACGGAGGACCTTGGCGGCCACCCGGCAACCCTTGCCGCGGGGTGCTGCGACTGCCCGTGCACAAGTTCGGGATACTAGGATACCCCTACTCTAGTACACCGACATAGATCTACTCTTGTACTACCCATATCATCAATATTAATCAAGTAGGAGTAGGGTATTACCTCCATAGAGAGGGCCCGAACCTGGGTAAAAACATCGTGTCCCTTGTCTCCTGTTACCATCCGCCTAGACGCATAGTTCGGGACCCCCTACCCGAGATCCGCCGGTTTTGACACCGACAAGGCGGTTCCGGCAGCGCTGGGGGAAGAAGACGAGATATTGAAGAAGAATGCTGGCCGTTGGATGTAAATCCAACACCTTCTTAAACCGACCTCTTGGCCCACATGTCAGCCAGTCCATTTGTTTTTTAGTTCATTTGGTGGGCTGGGTGAAACAATGATGTAGCATCTATGCAGCCCGTTTAAATCCCATTTGCATTTTTCTCGAAATCCGCGGACTTGCTGGGCTGGGTGAAAATATCATGTTGGGCTAGACGGAGAAATGTTATAAAAACATAAACACATGATTGCACGTCAGTAAAATCTTTGCAAGCTTATGTACGCAATCACTAGGAGTTAACCACTACAGGAAACTGCTAATTTGCCGTCAGGGGTCGTCTTTGCCGTCAGCTTTTCGTCGGGGCAGACGACAAAGAAAAGGTTTGCCGTCATTTGCAGACGGCAAAGAAAAGCTGACGGCAAAATAGCCTTTGCCATCTACCAAAAAAAACACAGACGGTAAAGAGCTAACTTTGCCGTCTGTAAAACCAAATACACACGGCAAAGATCTTTGCCGTCTGCCTTTTATATTACAGACGGCAAAGAAGATACTTTGCCGTCTGTAATATAAAAGGCAGACGGCAAAGATCTTTGCCGCCTGCGTTTTATATTACAGACGGCAAAATACACTCTTCGCCGTCTGTATAAAAGACGCAGACGGCAAATCAAGAAGCACACCACGCGGATCGATCCCACAGATCGATGACGTGGCGACCGTCCCAACCCACGTTGCCCCACCCACCCGTCCTGACACACGCACTACCACGCCTACAGCCCCACCCACCCACTAACCCACAACCACACCCCACACCCCACCCGTCCACGCACACCACACACCACACAACGCACCCACGCATCGATCCATGGCCGGCGCTGGCAACTGGGGAGCGGAGAGGCGGCGGCCCTGCCTCCAGTAGCCTCCGGCGCGGCCGGCCCCTACCTCCGTCACCCCCGGCATGGCCAGCGCGTCGCCCATCGCCTCCGCTGTGCCGACCCGGTGCGGCGTCGCCCCGGCACGGCCGGCCCGTCGCCTCAGTTGCGCCGACCTGTCGCGGCCTCCTGTCACCACCTCCCCGTCAAAGCATCCGTCCGCGCCCATCGCCCGCTGACCCCGCACTCCCACCGGACGGCCCGAGCTCTTCTTCCTTTCCTCGTTTCTTTCCCTCTGACCCGAAGTTCTCTCTGTCCCTCCACCATCTACAGGAGCTGGCCATGGAGGTCGTTGACCCTACCACCGATCGAGCTCCTGCCGTCGCGCGCGCAACCCTGCGGATCCGGTCGAGGCGAGCAGCCACCGCCGGATCTGATGTGCGTGACCCCGCCGGACCTCCCTGCCTCGAGGTCGCATGCTCTGCCTCGCGAGCTCCACGGCGACAGCAGCCGGGGACTCCGCCTCGCAAGCACCACCCATCCATGACCTCCCTTGCGTGCCTCCCGAGTGTCGCTGGGACGGAGCCGCGCGGCTGAGCGGGTCCAGACGGCGGCGCGCGGCTGAGCGGGTCCAGACGGTGGCGCGACGAGCAGGACCGGGAGGCGGCGTGACGAGCAGGACCGGGAGGCAGAGTGGCGCGGCGGGCATCGGGCTGGAAGTTTGGGCGAGCAGGCCACTGCAGCGAAGAAGAAGGACCCGATTGCTTTTCCATTTTGTGTTTTAGGGTCCTTTGTGTAAATTAGGGTCCTTTGTGTAAATTTGAAGGGCTATTCTCTAACTTTAGTTCTCCGGTGGTCCTGTTTACACTTTGTACTTACTAATGATGAATGAAAGGCACTAGGTATGGACATGCCAGAAATATTAGATATGGCACTGCACTTGCATGCGTTGACCGCATCGTTGGGGGGAGCAACGCGGTTGTGTTTTTTTAATTTGATCCCATTCTTTGCCGTCTGTGATATGCGAGGCTGAAGGCAAAGACGCGAATAGCTGACCGCAAAGATGTAGTCTAGTTGACGGCAAAACTACTTTTCTTTGCCGTATGTGATTTATAAGACAGACGGCGAAGAAGTTTCGGCTGACGGCAAATTCTTTGCCGTCTGTCAGATAAAAAGTTGACGACAACGTATTCTTTGCCGACTTATCTTTGTCGTCTGACTTTGCCGTCTGCTTCCTGACGGCAAATTCTTTGCCGTCTGGATTTAGGTCTTTGCCGTCTGTGATCCACAGATGGCAAATTTCCTGTTTCCTGTAGTGAACTTGGCAAGTTATATATAAACAATTATTATTGGAGTATTATTTTGTAAGAACTTTCAACTTACAAAATAAAATATCATTTTAATTTGATGAGTTAATAGTACATGGGGTATTATTATTTTTTAGGCTAGGCGTGGGGACAGTTGAGTTGGTTCTATGGGAAAATCTTTGGGAGAAAACTCAGTTTACATCGAAAAAGAAAGTGGGAGAAAATTCAGAGACCTGCTGGGTCCACCTGAGGAGAGGAATATGTTGGGAGGAAGGAGATTCAAAGCACGGCAGCCGAGTGAGCTAGTTTTTTTACGGATAAGTGAACCAGTTTACATACATAAGCAAATAGCCACTAAAAAAGCAATCAGGTTAATGGATTCTTAAAAGAAATATTTCGGACAAAACAGATAATTACGACACATAGGCTAATGCATGAAACACTCGGATGATAAAGGTGCTTATAAGCAGATAAAGTACAACATCTAGACCTTCTGGCATGCTTGATCATGATCTCTGCGGTTTGTCGTGTACTCGTCGATTCTGAAGCGAACCGCCCTCATGTCCAAGATCTGCTGTACATGTCGTAACATGCGTATCGTCCTTGGCCGCGTAGGTTATGTAGGCTAGATTCAAAGGTACCTCCCACGTGTTCAGTCGTCTTCTTTCATGTTGGTGTATCGGGGTCGGTGATGGTCTCGGTGAGGTCAACCACGGAGTCCTCCTGCTTTCGTTCTTGATGATCTTGTATTATACGGATGTCTACAAGCTTGTTGCACGGATGGCGAATCATCGCGTTCTTCCTTCTCTCCACCGTAGCGAAGGTGCGATCGGTATTGCCGATGAAGCAGACGAATGCTCGAGAACCTGGTGCAGCCATAGGACTAAAGCGGCGAGGCGTAGCTTCACCGAGTCCGTATCGTTGGTGTACATCACATTCAACTTGGTGCAGACATAGGATTGAGCAGCGAACTCAAGGGAACTCCTTGCTGAAGTCCATATCCAGCGAGCTCACCCCTCGGACCGCCATTGGAGTCTCTTGAGTGAACGAGTGTGTGGCGGCGGCGGCAGCGTTTGTTTTTCAGCTCTTGGGAACTGGATTCAACGATGGTGAGTGTGTCTGACGACAACAGTTACTACCCTCCCTCGTCCATTTGCGCCCGGCAGAGGATGCACCTAAATCGCATTCAAACGCCTCCATTAAGAAACCTACTCTAGCCACACGTCGGTTCACGAGCGGGTCTGTATTGGTACTATAATAACAGGAGTTAGTGGTCACTTTACTTAAATTTAGTTAGCTTTAATAGAAATTTATACTTAAAACAAGCAATGCATTAAACTCGTTCTATCGATTGCCACAGGATTAACATGCACAACAATTAGAATTATTATTCTCGGGACGCACACGATCAGCACATTTGTCGCACTTTCACAAATATAATACTACCAAGTTTGAACTGTTTGTTATGGTTGTTGTCCTCTGCATCATCATGCCGTGTTTCCCATCTTGCAAGATTCAGAACCAACAAATAATATCCAAATAATAAGTACAACAAAGATGCCTACGCATCTCATTGATTCCCAGCTTGCAAGATTCAGAACCAACAAATAAGATCCAAATAATAAGTACAACAAAGATGCCTACACATCTCATTGATTCCCAGCTAGCAAGATTCAGAACCAACAAATAAGATTCAAATAATAAGTACAACAAACATGCCTACACATCTCACTGATTCCCAGCTTGCTAGATTCACAACCAACCCATTGGAGCCTTTTGATAAAGTGAATATCGGGATTAAATCCATCTTGGCTAGCCATGTCATACAATCGAAGAACTTGGCGAATGCTCTTGACCGTCACAACATCTGTAGTTGAGTATTCCTGTTTG
Source organism: Aegilops longissima (assembly GCA_021605205.1). NCBI lineage: Eukaryota > Viridiplantae > Streptophyta > Magnoliopsida > Poales > Poaceae > Aegilops > Aegilops longissima. Next base: position 360,109,925 of record CM038682.1, on the reverse strand, counting down.
AACAACATGTTTGCACAACACAAACAAGGAGACATGAGAGAATGATTTCACTTTAATAGCGGCCTCCTTGAACTCAACCTCCATCTCTACTTGGATGAGGTCTTCCTAGAGTTCCATGATTCAATAAATGCGCCTTTTTCTGCAGTTCACTGATGTCTACTACGCAACCTTCTCCTTCTAGACGTTGTTGGGCCTCCAAGTGCAGAGGTTTGTAGTACAGTAGAAAATTTCCCTCAAGTGGATGACCTAAGGTTTATCAATCCGTGGGAGGCGTAGGATGAAGATGGTCTCTCTCAAGCAACCCTGCAACCAAATAACAAAGAGTCTCTTGTCTCCCCAACACACCCAATACAATGGTAAATTGTATAGGTGCACTAGTTCGGCGAAGAGATGGTGATACAAGTGCAATATGGATGGTAGAAATAGGTATTTGTAATCTGAAAATATAAAAACAACAAGGTAACAAGTGGTAAAAGTGAGCGTAAACGGTATTGCAATGCTAGGAAACAAGGCCTAGGGTTCATACTTTCACTAGTGCAAGTTCTCTCAACAATAATAACATAATTGGATCATATAACTATCCCTCAACATGCAACAAAGAGTCACTCCAAAGTCACTAATAGCGGAGAACGAATGAAGAGATTATGGTAGGGTACGAAACCACCTCAAAGTTATTCTTTCCAATCAATCCGTTGGGCTATTCCTATAAGTGTCACAAACAGCCCTAGAGTTTGTACTAGAATAACACATTAAGATACAAATCAACCAAAACCCTAATGTCACCTAGATACTCCAATGTCACCTCAAGTATCCGTGGGTATGATTATACGATATGCATCACACAATCTCAGATTCATCTATTCAACCAACACATAGAACCTCAAAGATTGCCCCAAAGTTTCTACCGGAGAGTCTAGAACGTGTGCCAACCCGTATGCATAGGTTCATGGGCGGAAACCGCAAGTTGGTCACCAAAACATACATCAAGTGGCACATGATATCCCATTGTCACCATAGATAAACACGGCAAGACATACATCAAGTGTTCTCATAAAAGACTCAATCCGATAAGATAACTTCAAAGGGGAAACTCAATTCATTACAAGAGAGTAGAGGGGGAGAAGAAACATAAGATCCAACTATAATAGCAAAGCTCGCGATACATCGTGCCAAATCAAGAACACGAGAGAGAGAGAGATCAAACACATAGCTACTGGTACATACCCTCAGCCCTGAGGGTCAACTACTCCCTCCTCGTCATGGAGAGCGCCGGGATGATGAAGATGGCCACAGGTGAGGTTCCCCCCTCCGTGAGTCTTGGGAACAGGGTCCCATTGGTTTTTGGTGGCTCTGGAGGTTTTGCGGCGGTGGAACTCCCGATCTATCTTCTGGTCAGGAAGTTTTACGATACGTAGGTATATATGGGTGCAGGGGGTACGTCGGTGGAGCTACAGGGGCCCCACGAGGCAGGGGGGCACGCCCTAGGGGGGTGGGCGCGCCCCCCACCCTCGTGAGCACCTCCCGTATCTCCTGACGTAGAGTCCAAGTCTATCCGGTGGCTTTCCTTCCAAAAATAACTTCTCCACTTGATTTCGTTCCGTTTTGACTCAGTTTGATATTCCTTTTCCTCAAAATACTGAAATAGGCATAAAACAACAAATCTGGGCTGGGCCTCCGGTTAATAGGTTAGTCCCAAAAATAATATAAAATTGGATAATAAAGCCCAATATAGTCCAAAACAGTAGATAAAGTAGCATGGAGCAATAAAAAATTATAGATACGTTGGAGACGTATCAAGCATCCCCAAGCTTAATTCCTGCTCATCCTCGAGTAGGTAAATGATAAAAAATATAATTTTTGATGTGGAATGCTAGTTGGCATAATTTCAATGTAATTCTTCTTAATTGTGATATGAATATTCCGATCCGAATGAATACAAAATAAAAATTCATTTTGATAAAAGAAATAGTAATACTTCAAGCATACTAATCAAAGTAATCATGTCTTCTCAAAATAGCATGGCAAAAGAAAGTTCATCCCTACAAAATCATATAGTTAGGCTATGCTTCATTTTTGTCACACAAAGATGTTCCCAACTTCTATACCCCCGATGACAAGCCAAGCAATTGTTTCATACTTCAATAATCTCAAACTTTTTAAACCTTCACGCAATACATGATTGTGAGCCATGGATATAGCAGTATGGGTGGAATAGAATATAATGATGGGGATTGTGTGGAGAAGACAAAAATGAGAAAGTCTCACATTGACGAGGATAATCAACGGGCTATGGAGATGTCCATCAATTGATGTCAACATGAGGAGTAGGGATTGCCATGCAACGGATGCACTAGAGCTATGAATGCTCAACAAAAGAAAACTAGTGGGTGTGCATCCAACTTGCTTGCTCATGAAGACCTAGGGCATTTGAGGAAGCCCATCGTAGGAATATACAAGCCAAGTTCTATAATGAAAAATTCCCACTAGTATAAAAATACAACTTATGAGACTCACTATATGAAAAACATGGTGCTACTTTGAAGCACAATATGTGAGACTCACTACATGAAGAACAAGGTGCAACTTTGAAGCACAAGTGTGGAAAAAGAGATAGTAACATTGCCCTTTTTATTTATTTTCCTTTTTTTTGGGCCTTTCCTTTTTCTTTTTGGCCTTTCTCTTTTTTTTTGATTGGGCAATGCTCTAATAATGATGATCATCACACTTCTATTGATTACAACATAAGGATTACAACTCGAAAATAGAACAAGATATGACTCTATATGAATGCCTCCGTGATGTATCGGGATGGTGCAATGAATCAAGAGTGACATGTATGAAAAATAATGCATGGTGGCTTTGCCACAAATACGATATCAACTACATGATCATGCAATGGCAATATGACAAAAGTAAAGTATGTCATGATGATGATGAGCGGAACGATTGGAAAGTTGCATGGCAATATATCTCGGAATGGCTATGGAAATGCCATAATAGGTAGGTATGGTGGATGTTTTGAGGAAGATATAAGGAGGTTTATGTGTGATAGGCGTATCATATCACGGGGTTTGGATGCACCGCTAAGTTTGCACCAACTCTCAAGGTGAGAAAGGGCAATGCACGCAGTGCAAGAGGCTAGCAAAGGCGGAAAGGTAAAAGTGCGTATAATCCATGGACTCAACATTAGGCAAAAGAACTCATATAGTTATTGGAAAAATTTAGAAGTCATAAAAAATCAAGTACTACGCACATGCTCCTAGGGGGATAGATTGGTAGGAAAAGACCATCGCTCGTCCCCGACCGCCACTCATAAGGATGCACAAGCCAGGTACACTTCATGTTTCAAATTTGTTACACAACTTAAACCATACGTGCATGCTATGGGACTTGCTAACTTCAACACAAGCATTCTTTAAATTCACAACTACTCAACTAGCATAACTCTAATATCACCATCTTCATATCTCAAAACAATTATCAAGCATCAACCTTTTCTTAGTATTCAACACACTCATAAGAATTCTTACAAATCTTGTATGCTTAGCATATTATGATTATTTGAAAATTACCATGCTACTTAAGACTCTCAAAATAATATAAGTGAAGCATGAGAGTTCATCTAATTCTTAAAAATAAAACTACCACCATGCTTTAAAAGATATAGGTGATGCACTAGAGCAAATGACAAACTACTCCGAAAGATATAAGTGAAGATCAATGAGTAGTCGAATAATTGTGCAACTATGTGAAGACTCTCTAACATTTAAGAATTTCAGATCTTGATACTTTATTCAAACAGCAAGCGAAGCTAAATAAAACTACATTGCAAGGATAGCACAACTCAAGTGAAGAAGCAAAAACTTAGGTTCAACCGATACTAACCGATAGTTGTTGAAGAAGAAAGGTGGGATGCCAACGGGGGCATCCCCAAGATTAGATGCTTGAGACTTCTTTAAATAATATCTTGGGGTGCCTTGGGCATCCCCAATATTGAGCTTTTGTGTCTCCTTAATTCCTCTCATATCATGGTTTCTCTTTTTATCAAAAGCTTCATTCACAACAAACTCAACAAGAACTCGTGAGATAGGTTAGTATAAACCAATGCAAAACCTTATCATTTCCTACTGTAACAAATCACTAAAATTATTATTCAACATTGTATACTAAATACCTCTGCATATTTAATACTCCTATCCTCAAATAGAATCATTAAACAAGCAAACATATGCAAACAATGCAAACGTAACAGCAATCTGTCAAAATAGTATAGTCTGTAAAGAATGCAAGATTCATCATACTTACCTAAATCCAAAAATTATGAACGAAAATTCACACTGTAATAAATTTATCAGAGCTCAATATGCAAAAAGATTCAACATTATACCACTGTCTGACTTTTCTAGGGAATTTTTGCAACAGCGGTAAACTTTCTGTTTTCAAACAGCAACATGTATAGTAGCAAAATAAGCATGGCATAGGCTATCCTTGAATTTTTTTATTGAAACTAAATATGCAAAACATTATTCTAAATAACATCAAGAAAATACTAACAAAATAAAATGACGCTCCAAGCAAAACACATATCATGTGGTGAATAAAAATATATCTCCAAGTAAGGTTACCGATGAACGAAGACAAAAGAGGGGATGCCATCCGGGGCATCCCCAAGCTTAGGCTATTGGTTGTCCTTGAATATTACCTTGGGGTGCCTTGGGCATCCCCAAGATTAGGCTCTTGCCACTCCTTATTCCATAGTCCATCGAATCTTTGCCCAAAACTTGAAAACTTCACAACACAAAACTTAACAGAAAACTGGTGAGCTCCGTTAGCGAAAGAAAACAAAACACCACTTCAAGGTACTGTAATGAACTCATTCTTTATTTATATTGGTGTAATATCTACTGTATTCCAACTTCTCTATGGTTTATACACTATTTTACTAGCCATAGATTCATCAAAATAAGCAAACAACACAATGAAAACATAATCTGTCAAAAACAGAACAGTCTGTAGTAATCTGCAACTAACGCAAACTTCTGGAACTCCAAAAATTCTAAAATAAATTGGTGGACCTGAGAAATTTGTCTAGTAATCATCTGCAAAAGGAATCAACTAAATAGCACTCTCTAGTAAAATTTTTTAGCTAATCTCGTGAGCGCTAAAGTTTCTGTTTTTTACAGCATGATCATAAAGACTTCACCCAAGTCTTCCCAAAGGTTCTACTTGGCACAAACACTAATTAAAACATAAAACCACATCTAAACAGAGTCTAGATGGATTATCTATTACTAAACAGAACCAAAAATCAAGGAACTAAAATAAAATTGGGTTGCCTCCCAACAAGCGCTAACGTTTAAAGCCCCTAGCTAGGCATGATGATTTCAATGATGCTCACATAAAAGATAAGAATTGAAACATAAAGGTAGCATCATGAAGAATATGACTAGCACATTTAATTATAACCCACTTCCTATGCATAGGGATTTTGTGAGCAAACAACTTATGGGAACAATAATCAACTAGCATAAGAAGACAAAACAAGCATAACTTCAAAACTTTAAGCACATAGAGAGGAAACTTGATATTATTGCAATTCCTACAAGCATATGTTCCTACCTCATAATAATTTTCAGTAGCATCATGAATGAATTCAACAATATAACCAGCACCTAAATCATTCTTTTCATGATCTACTTGCATAGAAATTTTACTACTCTCCACATAAGCAAATTTATTCTTATCAATAATAGTGGGAGCAAACTCAACAAAATAACTATCACGTGATTGAAAATTAAGATCAAGATGAAAAGTTTCATGATTATCATTATTCTTTAAAGCATACGTGTCATCACAATAATCATCATAGATAGGAGACATGCTTTCATCATAGTAAATTTGCTCATCAAAGCTTGGGGGACAAAAAATATCATCTTCATCAAACATAGCTTCCCCAAGCTTGTGGCTTTGCATATCATTAGCATCATGGATATTCAAGGAATTCATACTAACAACATTGCAATCATGCTCATCATTCAAATATTCAGTGCCAAACATTTTAATGCATTCTTATTCTAACACTCTGGCACAATTTTCCTTTCCATCATTCTCACGAAAGATATTAAAAAGATGAAGCGTATGAGACAAACTTAATTCCATTTTTTTGTAATTTTATTTTATAAACTAGACTAGTGCTAAAACAAGAAACAAAAAGATTCGATTGCAAGATCTAAAGATATACCTTCACTTACCTAGCCTCCCGATAACAGAACCGAAAAAGAGCTTGATGTCTACTCATAACCTTCTCCTTGTAGACGTTGTTGGGCCTCCAAGTGCAGAGGTTTGTAGGACAGTAGCAAATTTCCCTCAAGTGGATGACCTAAGGTTTATCAATCCGTGGGAGGCGTAGGATGAAGATGGTCTCTCTCAAGCAACCCTGCAACCAAATAACAAAGAGTCTCTTGTGTCCCCAACACACCCAATACAATGGTAAATTGTATAGGTGCACTAGTTCGGCGAAGAGATGGTGATACAAGTGCAATATGGATGGTAGAAATAGGTATTTGTAATCTGAAAATATAAAAACAGAAATGTAACAAGTGGTAAAAGTGAGCGTAAACAGTATCGCAATGCTAGGAAACTAGGCCTAGGGTTCATACTTTCACTAGTGCAAGTTCTCTCAACAATAATAACATAATGGATCATATAACTATCCCTCAACATGCAACAAAGAGTCACTCCAGAGTCACTAATAGCGGAGAACGAACGAAGAGATTATGGTAGGGTACGAAACCACCTCAAAGTTATTCCTTCCAATCAATCCGTTGGGCTATTCCTATAAGTGTCAAAAACAGCCCTGGAGTTTGTACTAGAATAACACCTTAAGATACAAATCAACCAAAACCCTAATGTCACCTAGATACTCCAATGTCACCTCAAGTATCCGTGTGTATGATTATACGATATGCATCACACAATCTCAGATTCATCTATTCAACCAACACATAGAACATCAAAGAGTGCCCCAAAGTTTCTACCGGAGAGTCTAGAACGTGTGCCAACCCCTATGCATAGGTTCATGGGCGGAACCCACAAGTTGGTCACCAAAACATACATCTAGTGGCACATGATACCCCATTGTCACCACAGATAAACACAGAAAGACATACATCAAGTGTTCTCATAAAAGACTCAATCCGATAACATAACTTCAAAGGGAAACTCAATTCATTACAAGAGAGTAGAGGGGGAGAAGAAACATAAGATCCAACTATAATAGCAAACTCGCGATACATCGTGCCAAATCAAGAACACGAGAAAGAGAGAGAGATCAAACACATAGCTACTGGTACATACCCTCAGCCCCGAGGGTGAACTACTCCCTCCTCGTCATGGAGAGCGCCGGGATGACGAAGATGGCCATAGGTGAGGGTTCCCCCCTCTGGCAGGGTGCCGGAACAGGGTCCCGATTGGTTTTTGGTGGCTCTGGAGGTTTTGCGGCGGCGGAACTCTCGATCTATCTTCTATTCTGGAAGTTTTACGATACGTAGGTATATATGGGTGCGAGAAGTGCGTCGGTGGAGCTACGGGGGCCCCACGAGGCGGGCGCGCCTTAGGGGTGGGCGCGCCCCCCACCCTCGTGAGCACCTCCCGTATCTCCTGACGTAGAGTCCAAGTCTATCCGATGGCTTTCCTTCCAAAAATAACTTCTCCAGTTGATTTCGTTCCGTTTGACTCCGTTTGATATTCCTTTTCCTCATAATCTTGAAATAGGCATAAAAGCAACAAATCAGGTTGGGCCTCCAGTTAATAGGTTAGTCCCAAAAATAATATAAAAGTGGATAATAAAGCCCAATATAGTCCAAAACAGTAGATAAAGTAGCATGGAGCAATCAAAAGTTATAGATACGTTGGAGACGTATCATTCGCCTGAAATGAAGCAAAGATTGCATCATTCAGCTAGCAAGAAGTACTTGCTCTTGTGAGCTGGCAGGTTCTTCTTTAGTAGTTGCACTAAAATTGAGGAACATTAAGGTTGGCTGTCCGGCTCATGTAAGATGCAACTATAATTTTCTTATCCTTTTGTGCAGTTCCACTAAAATAAAGTGCCATGGTGGTGACAGTCACAGCTCCATCTTGCAAAGGCTAATAAAATGTTGCACGAGATTACTAGCAGAACTTGACGGAGATTTTGGAAACTCCAATCACCATTTTTTGCATTTCCACCAAAATTGAGAGATGTTGCCCACGTGACATTTTAGTTGAACTGCACAAACACTTATTCCAAAAAAATTGTTTTGCGCAGTTCACCAAAAGGTCACAATAGCAACAAGGTGAAATGGATATCCCTATCTGCACAAAATGATAGAAAGTAAACAGTTGTTGGTCAATAAGAATGTATGAAACATATACAAAATGAAAAGAAGCATCTTAATTATGTTCATGGCAATCACGCAAGGACAGTAGAAATTTTAAAACGTCAGCAATGCTTCATGTTACCAGAAGCATTAGGATCAACAATGAGATTCCTCAAATATGGGATTACTTTAATGGTGGCATTGCTTGTTTACCAGACACAGTAAATCAACAGCAGCTAAGGAGTTGGTTTAAGGGCATGGGACCGTGGGGACACCAGGACACTCGGCAGCGTAAAGGAGCAACTTACTTATCATCTTGGGAAAACAGCAGGAGTGCCATTTGTAACACAGTTTAATTGCATCTTATCCTTTGGAGGCATTAGATTAACAATAACACTGGTTAGACATGTCCCTAAGGTAACAGTGTGATCGCTTCATTTTACATGCGCCCTTACATTAACAACAGCAAAAGGTTGGTATAAGGACATGCGACGGTGGGCGCATCGGCACAATGTACCTACAAGGAGGCATAAAGTGGTGATGCCGAGCTTGTTCACGCTATGTGAGGGCAGCAAACCTAATCACGAGACCTTGTACTATGTGAGGGCAGCAAATCTAATCACGAGACCTTTTACTATGTGAGAGCAGCAAATCTAATCACAGAGACCTTTTACTATGTGAGGGCAGCAAATCTAATCACGAGACCTTTTATTATGTGAGGGAAACAAATCTAATCCACGAGACCTTTTACTATGTGAGGGCAGCAAATCAAATCCTGAGACCTTTTACTATGTGAGGGCAGCAAATCTAATCCTGGAGACCTTTTACTATGTGATGGCATCAAATCTAATCCTGGACATACTCTGTTGACTTGTCCACCAGCCGCCACTTTCTATCCTTTTTCAACCAATAATAGATATGTTCCTTATCCAGTTTGTACTGCGTTTTCCCATTATTTCCCTTTTCAACCAAGAGATTGGTTGGGTATCCGGTCTCTACTACTTTCACCATATTATTTCCTCTTTGAATCAAGTCCTAGATCCATGCTACAACTTTCCCCCCTTTCTTCGTTGTTTGAACAAAGCCCTAGATTCGAATGCATGAAGTAGCTTTACCTCTAATAATACTAAAAATTTAGGTGGCTTTGGAAGAGCTGATGGGAGTAGAAAAAGATGCACATGCAGAACACGTGGGGAGCTGGGGCAGAGAGCAAGGGCTTTCAAGAACTTATACTGAGGTCGCGGGATATCGGGCGGCAGGTCGGATCTGCGGACAATAGGGCAGGGAGGAAGAAGGGTCGGAGGACCTCCTGAGCTGGCGCTTTGTCAGAGAGAACGGCACGGGCAGAGGATCGGGCCCCTCCGGCAGCTGTGGGTTTCCTCCCTCGACAGTGATGACCGCGTGAATGATGCACCTTTTAGTCCTCTACACACACCTGCCGAAGGGATCCGGCCGGATCTGTGACCAGCGGTGAGCAGAGAGAAAATGTCGCTACCGCTATCTTGTTTATATCTGGAGAGGATGAGAGAATGAAGAGAGCAACCCTAGTAAAGCAAGCACTCAGGCCCGTGCGTCCATGTATAGTGGAGTGATTATCTTTTTTCTCTCCACAACAAGTGTTTCAATTTGTGTACGTGGCATTAAAGAAAAGAAACTCTCTATTTAAGGTTCACTTGTGCTCCCCACCCCTCCATTCATTGAATAACTCCACGGGTGAATAAACATACAGTAAGTACTGTATTTATATAGAACAAACAAGCTTGAACTATTTTAGCGTAGTTAAAAGTTGAGGCGGGGCTTTTCCCGGCGTCTGTGGCGCATTTTCGGGTGGCGGTTTGACAGAGAGGCGAGGAGGATGGCGAGTGGGGCTGTGCAATTTGTGGCGGCGTTCTTCTGGAAAGACTTGTGATATGACCACTCACTATAGTCATGAATTCTGGGCGCTCCGACCGGGTGATGCCCCCTTCCGTTCAGCGCTCTAATCGGTGCATGACACATCGACCCAGATGCTGGCTCTCCCACATGTCGGAGTAGTAAGAAGGAGCAAAGAATGATGCGGTATATACTAGTACTATACTACTCCCTCCGTTCCTAAATATAAATGTCTTTGGAGAGATTTCACTATGGACCACATACGGAGAAAAATGAGTGAATCTACACATAAAATGCATCTATATACATCCGTATGTGGTCCGCAGTGAAATATCTACGAAGAGTTATATTTAGGAACAGAGGGAGTACTACTCAGGTCGGAGGAGTGCGGACCACGACAGCCCAGTGAACCAGCAGTGCGAACCACGGTAGCCCAGTGAACCAACAGTAGAAAACAATGTGGTGATATGGCCATAAAAAACAATGTGCTACGGTCCACACTGTAGCATGTACAGTAACACTCCTCTTTGTTTGGATCCCTGAGTTAGAGCTAGTTTGGGTTGAAATAGCCACAAATTATCGAAACAAGAGGGGTTAGTTTGAGCTAGTTTGCTCTAACCCAGCTAACGAAACTAGCCCGGTGGAGAGGTTCTAATTGGGTTAGTTATCCTTGGGCCCACTAAAAGAGAACTAAAAAAATCTCACCTGCCCGCATCAGATCGCTCCCCCCTCTCGCACGACTCCTCTCTGTTCCACATAGGGCCGCCCGCCCAAGCACCGCTCGCCCTCTCTCTCCTCCGGCCGCCCTCTCCTTCCGGCCTCCGCCGCCCTACTCCGGCCGCCCTCTCCCTCCGGCCTTCGAAGGTCGCCCCGCTCCCCCTTCACCAGTCGTTTTTATCCCTCTGTCGTGCGCGGCGGCGGCGCATCTACCAGGGAGGTCGCGAGAGGGGTGAGTTTGTTCGTTCCTTCACTGTCTCACGGCCATATAATTGATCTTGCTTGCTCTAGCGCTAATTCTGATTTGGAAAAGTAGATCTGATCAAACTTGCTATAGATTTGTGGTGCACGCATGGAATTGTTTGATGCTGCTTGAGGAGGTAATAAATCTTTCTAGAGGCCCAAAGATTTAGGTCACCTTTCTAGGTATTTCAATTTCAGCTTGCATTATTTGTAGAGGCCCAAAGATTCAGTTCACCTTTCTAGGTATTTCAATTTCAGGCTTGCATTATTTCTAGAGGCCCAAAGATTGAGTTCACCTTTCTAGGTATTTCAGTTTCAGGCTTGCATTATTTCTAGAGGCCCAAAGATATAGTTCACCTTTCTAGGTATTTCAGTTTCGAGCTTGCATTATTTCTAGAGGCCCAAAGATTGAGTTCACCTTTCTAGGTATTTCAGTTTCGAGCTTGCATTATTTCTAGAGGCCCAAAGATTCACTTCACCTTTCTAGGTATTTTAGTTTCGAGCTTGCATTATTTCTAGAGGCCCAAAGATTGAGTTCACCTTTCTAGGTATTTCAGTTTCAGAGCTTGCATTATTTCTAGAGGCCCAAAGATTGAGTTCACCTTTCTAGGTATTTTAGTTCTGAGCTTGCATTATTTCTAGAGGCCCAAAGATTAAGTTCCCATTCGGCGGCAAGCGGCCCTGCTACCCATGCCGGTGTCGACCTCAACTCGCAAGGGCTGGCGTCGGAGGGGTTCCTAGGGCTTGGGCTCTACAGAGCCTTCCTACAGAGCTACAATGGCGAGCTCCTCCCTCGGTGCGTGAGGGCCTCCGTGCTCCCTCCCTATCGTGAATGACTTCCGTGATGAGTTAGCTCATTCTTTGTTTCATGAAGTGTTTTTTATTTTGTGAAGCTTGATTGACGACTTGTATGTTTAAGTGGGATATCTTATTTGTATGGACAAAGTAAAATTATCATGTTTTGCATGCTTGATTTGTATAGATGGTTCGTTTATGTCAATTGTGAGCGGGAGGAGGCCACAGAAGAGCTGGCCACACCAAGAGGGTGCTTGGATCCAAGGGACTTATTTTAGTCTGACGAAAAATAGGGTCCAAAGTAGTCAAATGATTGAGATAGAGCATTTATTGTCAATCTAACCCTGCCATCTATACACCTCTATGGTTTAGAGTTAGTTCAGGGTTAGAATATAACTCTAACCTCTAACTGAGTTAGAGTTCTCCTTGTCTCAGTTCATCGCCATCATACTTTCCCAATTCCTGTGTTTTCAGTATCCTGCGAATCAAAGAGGCCCTTTTTTTGCGGAAAAAATCAAAGAGGCCCTTAGACTGGTTTAGGTCCGGTCATTTTTTATAAACGTGTTATGTCCAAAGTTTAATGAACGTGCTCCGGTTTCCATGAAAATAATCCGGTTTCATGTAGTAATTCATTCATTTATTTATTCTTCTGCGGGGTTTGCATGTAATTAAATCGAGGTCTGAAATGTAAAGTACCCGGCATATGCTCAGTCGTGCATGCACTACAACCCGGATGCTCTATGTCCCACATGTCGTGAATGGGAGCACGTGGAAATAGCCTAGGAGTACATATAGGAGGATAAATCGTGAAAAAATATGTCTTGTGAAGCGTAGCCCGGTTGAAAAGGAGACCTAAAGTGATGACAGCTATAGGTCGACGCACCCAACTAGTGGTACTAGACATACGACTAATTTTCCCTCAAAAAAGAGGCACGAGTGCTCGGTACTTCTACTCTATAAACACGAGTCCCATCGACAACAGCGTCCGTGCTACAGCTAGCTCTCCTCCTCGTTTCTCTCTTCTAATTCTAAACTCGGCCGGCCTTGGGTGGTAGGTGGGTTTGCTCAATCTATGGCCCCACCTCACAGTGAAAACGTTACGACTGGAATAAAAATGCCATATACTCCCTCCGTTCATAAATATAAGCCTTTTTAGATACTAGTTCAAATGGAATACAACATACAGATGTATGTAGACATAGTTTAGAGTGTAGATTCACTCATTTTGCTCCGTATGTAGTAGTCACTTGCTGGAATCTTTAGAAAGACTTATATTTGGGAACGGAGAAGTCTATACTAATAAAACATTAAGGCCACAAGGCGATGCGGTGCTGGTTACAGGAGGCAAGAAGAAGATATGCATCCATCGACGACGTCCAACTCCTCGACTCGAGCGTCGGCCACCGAGCAGCGCCTAAGTAGCGATGGCTTTCATGTCGGTCGGCGTGCTTGAATAATGGCGTCCAAAGATTCCAGCGTTGGAAGAAGGCCAGCGTCTTTCATCTCGCTTGCCTTGTAGTGTCCTATGTAGCGATTTCCTCGTGAGCGTGGATGTGCGGTCGACGGTTTCTTGCATGGCGGCGCTGCCGCAGCGGCCTGACCTCGAGTGCACATTCTTCGTCGCGACCTCCGACACTGCGCAGGCCACGAGGGCTTGAAAGAGTTCGTCACCATGTAGGCCGATGAGGTGGCGAGGCAATGAGGAGCACAGGTGCGCGGCTGGAGCAGTATGGCAAGGTCGTCCAGCGCTTCTTGGCGTGAACTTGCGGATGAAGTTGACCATCATGTCGTCCATGCGAGGCGGCGGCGTCGGCGAGGGCTCGATACTGCGATCGCCAACACCATCTGGAAGCGCTTCTGCGGTCTTGGGGCCTGGCGGAGCCTTGGATGATTTGGCACAACCGACTGCCTCTCGTGTCCACCGCCTCCATAGGTGCTTGTGGCTTCTGGTCACTTGGTCTTGGATTGGAGTGAGCAGTGTTGCGCAGAGACTTGGGAGTAGATGGATTGGAGTAGTGGGGCGCCTTTATTATATGAGAGTCCAAACTCTGTTGCATTCACATCGTGCTGGCTCTATTTTGCTTCTCCAATTAATTCCCTCTGCATGTAATTGAGGATGCATCATTGACCGTTCAACGTCTCGGGAACCGCTACCCTCTTCCTCCTTGGCATTCAAGCACCTATGGACCCGTCATCGACGAGTGCCTATGGTGACTTCGTAAATTTCAAGATGATAGTGTCGTGCGTGTGTGCGTTCATAGGGGTGAGTGTATGCACGTGTATATGAGCGCTTGCGTCTGTACTGTGTAAAAAAAAACGTAAATGCGTGTCAAAAAGAGACTAGTCAATATACTCAATATTGTGCACCTCGGAGAGGAAAACGATAGAACTAGTACATATTTATTTACGCTGCAGATTCACTCATTTTGCTCCATATGTACTCTGTCTCGGTGTAGTCTAGTCTAGTCACTTATTGAAATCTCTAGAAGGGCAAATACTCCTTTCTGGTTTACAGGGCTATACTAGCAAGTAGTTGTATGTACTAGTACAATAGTGGGCTCACATAGCAATTTTGTCTCATGTAAGAGCACGGCTATATCGTGCTCAATGTTACGAATCGCAACATTCAGTTTAACGCTTGGCTCTTCGCCTCTTGAGAAGGCGAACAATGATGTTACTACTACTGCTTCTACGATGTCGAATCCTTCGCTGCATGTCCATCCACCATGGCGGGACGGATAGCTTGTTGTAGAAGTACTACTAAGCAAAAGCACATCGTTGTTTGTGAGCAACACAGCATGGGCGAGGGAGAAGGCATGTAGTAAAATCAAGCTTCTCCTCACTGTACGAGTTGACGCGACACATCATAGCACTGGCCCCACATGCTTGCCTCTAAACTTGGCTGAAAGACCCGCAGTGTTTAATATATTTGCTGCAACCTCTAACATTTACCCACCACAAATTAAAATATATGTGGCTGTATGCATCGTTCTAATGCAGAGGCCGAGGAGTCCCCCCTTTAAAAAAAACAAAAATTAAAAAATATATTCCTGCCTTGACCAGATGAGCGTGCAAACTACAATCACCAGGGTGACAGGTAGGGCCAGAAGACTATTTTAATTTTTTTTAAAACTTCGAGACGGCCACATGGCATGGAGCCGACCCCAACGATTTTAAGCTTACATGCATGGTACACGCTATCCTAGACTACTCTACAGATGAAACTGCCACACGAGCGTCCGGGCTGCGCTTGGCTCTTCGCCTCTTCGGGAAGTCGAACAATGATGAAGTACTACTGCACTGGAGGAGTACTACAGTATGCTTCTGGCCATCTGACACCGATTGAACTGCTGCATGTCCACGGCGTGCGGGGGAGGAGTGTGTAGCTTCTCATAGTCTTGCCAGCCACCACGCTCATGGGCGAGGGAGGGACGCTCCTGCCTTTGCGTTTATGATAGGTGGGCCCGACAAGTGTGTGGCCAACCTGTCGTACAGCCAAAGGCAGGTGCAGTTAAGTCCGCGAGGGAGAGGATAATCAAACTTCTCGTTGATGTACGAGTTGACGCGACACATCAAAGCACTGCACTCGATATACTTCCTCCTTTCCGGTTTATAAGGCTCAATTCAAAAATCTCACCAACCAAGGTCGATGGTGAGTGGTGGAATACATTTTGTAGTTTGCAAAAGAACCCAATTAGTGGTCTTGTTTTTCTCAAAAAAGTATGTTTATCAATGCATTAATTGCAATGCATGCATGCATAAATTACATGCATTGGTTAATTTTCTCTTAATACTTGCATGCAATGATTTAATGCACCTTGGAATCTGAACATGTGATGGGGAACAACCAAATTGAGCCTTATAAAATGGACAAACTAAAATTTTGAGATAAGCCCTATAAACCGAAAAGGAGGGAGTATTTCAATAATTTGCATTTACCGATGCATTTATTACAACGCATGCATGCATGCCGTGACTCTTCTTTTGATACTTGCATGTGTTGATTTAATGCACCTTGAAGTAGTACTATAAAATATGTGACGGTAAAGCTTTGTAATACCCCAGCCCAAGTCGAGAGATGGTTGTGCACGAGGAGGGCGAGATCATGCAGACCAAACAGGACCCGACGATGGAGCTCTCTAAGGTCTCGATGGACCTCACCGTGCTCCACTACCCCTTGTGCCTCCACCCCTTGACGCCTCCAGTGTATGAGGTTCGAATACACCTCGTCCGTTCGGCTGATTGAGCAAGGTGCAGGTTTCTTGATTGATGTGCTGTTCGATTGATTTCTGAAGTGCAAGGGAGGGCACCTGGGCTGCGTGGACTGCCACGTCGGCGCCCGGGAACCAGCGGCGATGCGAAGTGCGGCGTGGCGGTGGCCGGCGTCGCGGAACACGGCGGTGGACTTCGCCCTTTCGTCGGTGAGGGTGGAGTGCCCGCATGAAGGCTGTGGGCTCTACGCCACTTACCACAAGCTCGCCGATCACCAGAGCGTGTGTTCGCTCGCGCCTTGCAAATGCCCCGTGCCCATCTGCGGCTATGAAGGCCCGCCGCCGGCGCTCTACCACCACATCAGCATCGCGCATCCCATGCCTGTGAACAGGATCCAGTACGGCAAGGTGCTCCAGCTGCAAGTGCCATTGTCGGAGCCACGGCTCTTGCTGTTCGCGGAGGAGGACCGCCACACGTTTTTCTTGGTCGGCGGCGTGCTCGACATTGGCGCGCCTATCGCCGTGTCGGTCGTCTGCATAAGAGCGGGGGTGTCCCCACTGCCGCACTACTTGGCCAAGCTGTGGGCGAATGGCCCGCCGGGGGAGCCCAAAGGCACGATCAACGCCGCAAGGTGGAAATGGAGGTGACAAGCAGCAACGATCCCGACGACGTCGACATGCAGGAGCTGACCTTCTTGACAGTTCCGCCCAAGCTGCTGGCCGGGGCTAAGCTTGTGTCCCTCCACATTCAGATTGACAAGCTCACGTCCTAAATGTTTCTCTGATGCCTTCTGTTTATCTTAGTAATATGCTAATATAGGGATTACCATGGTCTACTTTAGCTTAAGAAATGGTGGGTTTTGGTGGCGATGCAGCAATTACTTGACATCGGATCGGTAATTTCCAACGATCGAGCGAATATTTTGTGTCTGTTGGATATAAAGTTCCTTTGGGTAAGAAGTACTACTTGTCATCAAAATGGATAAAGGAGATGTATGTAGGCGTATTTTAGTTCTAGATACGTCCTTTTATCCATTTTGATGAAAACTCCCTCCGTTCCACAATACATGCCTTCCATTTGTGAAAATATAGATGTATCTAGACATGTTTTAGTATATAGGTACATCCATGATAGAGCCAATCGGATGGTTGAGAACACTACAATTAAGTAGCTACAGATCGTGTGTGACTCCCGATCACGAGGCCGGGGTCATCATCCTCCTTTTCGAGAAAAAACAGGCGCGTGTGTGAGAGGGCGAGTGCGTGCATGCACCTCTTCTCTTCTGTATAACGTACTACCAAACTCGAGTACAAGTTTTTGTGGGTGGCACGATGGTGCGTGCGAGAAGTCCCGAGAGATAGGTTTAATGCGTCGAAAAAGGACTAGCCTAGAGCTCGCCACGCGGCTATTCTGTCGAACGCCCCATTAACCGTAAGATATGTATCTGAAGGTGCCGATTATTGCACGCATACACAGCGATACTCCCTCCTTTCCGGTTTATAGGGCTTAATTCAAAAATCTCACCAACCAAGATGGTGAGTGGTGGAATATTTTTTGTAGTTTGCAAAAGCACCTAAGTAATGCTCTTGTTTTTCTCAAAAAATTATGTTTGTCAATGCATTAATTGCAATGCATGCATGCATAAAGTAGCTTGCATCTCGTCACATTCCAAATTACTCCACGCTATATTGAATTGCAAACTTGTTCACACCGATCACAACCTAAACGGTTTCCCACTTAGGAGCGTATTAGTACCACGCTATATTGAATTCCAAACCTGTTCACACCGATCACTACCTAAACGGTTTACCAATTAGGAGCGTATTAGTACTCGGTTATAAATACTAGTATGCCAAGATGACTGCACATTCCTCCTCAACTCCTCATCCACAAAAACAAACAAGTCATTCAGCATCCTTCCCTTGCGTACGCCATGGCGGCAGTGAGTTACGGGTCGAGATTGCCACCAGGGAGAGGCGAGCATGGAAGCGGAAGCACGAGAGATGTCCCGCCTCGCTGCAAGAGCAGCCGACATGTCCCGCCGCGCGAAAGTAGCAGCACAGAGGTCCCGCCACGCCGCTGAAGTAGCACGGAGGTCCCGCCGCGTCATCGATGCAGCAAACTGGTCCGGCCGCGCCGCGGAAGCAGCAGAGATGTCCCACCGCGCCACGAATGCAGCAAACTGGTCCGGCCGCGCCGCGGAAGCAGCAGAGATGTCCCGCCACGCCGCGGCGGCTTGGGAAAATTTCTCGTGGGCAGGCGATGACTGCTACAGGCGCATGCATGCGATCGTCCATAGCCGGATGGATCAGATCTCCGGCTGGGCAAGGTTGCAAGACGACGTGAAAGCCTCGTTTGAACAAGCTACCGCCGTCATCCGGCAACTAAGGGAGGGCAATGAGAGGCTCTAGGCCGAGCGCGACCTGCTGAGGGAGAAGATCGTCCGAAGTGCAGACCAGCAGGAGGAGACCAGTGCCTTGTTGAAGAGGACCGACGTCATCGTCAAGAAACTTATGGACGAGAATGACATGCTCCGCAATGAGCACCAAAGGCTGGTGGAGGAATCCGTGGATGTTCTCAAGCAGCGTCTTGAGGACACGAAAGAGCTCATTGGCGCTCGCTGAGGAGACTAGTTCCCGCGGCCTGCAACAACGCATCAAGAAAGTAGAGATCAGCGAGCCAGATCCTTGGCTTCCTTCTTCTTTTGCCCTTGTGTATTTCGGGCGTAGCCGCATGTGGCTTTTTAATTATCTTTCTAATTATGTAAGACAATTAATCATCCTTATCTTTCTATGGAAGATCAATGTTGTGAGGCTGGAATGAAGAAAACTCTTGTTGTGGAGACCCTGGCGTTGCTGTTCTTCTAGTTGCTGCTGGGCTTCCTTCAGTTTCCTGGTTTCTTTTGATGTAATAATCGGTTTAGGATGTGGATTGTGTCGTCGGTTGTGAAATGTTGGGTTCTAGCGCGGATGTTTGGCCTTTGTTGGCCTCTTGGGATGTTGCAATTTCAATCTGGTAGCTTTTAGTCCTTCGTGTTAGGCTGGAGTTGTGCTGAACTTCTTGTGAATTGTGGTGGTTTTCAGTAATGAAAATCGGAAGGGGCAAGCCCTTCTTTGATCAAAATTTTTTTTTAATCGTCCTTATATATTCATCAGTCTTGCTACAAGTCGCAGTAGATGCTATATAGGTCCGTCGGATCTTACATCAAGATCCGTGCTTTCAGATTTTCTTTTTTCTCTCTTAAATCTCAGTCGAGTGAGACATAGCCACGCCATTAAACAGGGAAAGGCTCGGGCGCCATCAATGCAGACCTTGGGAGAGAGGTGGAAGGCAGATGGAGGTCAAAGGGCTCTCCTCTTGATAAGCACGCGCAGGGGTCTGATCGCACGCCTCTCGTACTCAAATAGCTACCCTGCACGACGCCTCCTAGCTAATAAAAAATGGGGACGCGTGGCGGCACGTAAATGGTACTAGTAAGTAGAACGCCCACGGTTTCAATAATACTTGTGTTTCCGATTGTAACATGACATCACTTGTTCCAAAATGACTTTGTTGATTGTTAATGTGTGCCTTCGCCGTCGGACTGCAAATTTACCACAGCATGTTGGTGCCATGTCATGGCACCAAGCCAAGTTTCATTATTTTCATGCGTGTTTTGGATTTACAGGAATTAAAAAACTAAGTTTCTCAATGTTTCCAACCCAGCCACGACGCCCAGAATTTTGAATTTCATTCCCATTTCTTGCATGGAACCTAGAAATTTACCCGAGGACACACATGTGGTTTTTCATCCAACTTTGGTGCACTGGAACATGTGCTTGTATTTTAAATTTGAATTATGCACACAAAGGTGACACGTTCCCTCCCAGAACCACGAGCCTTCTTGAGAGAAGCTCCGATTTGCAAGAAGCTTATACCAAAATTTGTTCCTATTCGGCCAATTTCTTTTACCACGGCATGGTACTACCATGACATGACACCATGCCAAGTTTCATGATTTTAAAACCAAGTTTCTCAATGTTCTCAACCAAGCCACAATGGCCAGATGTTTGAATCTTATTCTCATTTTTTGCATGGGACCTACTCCCTCCTTCCATCTATATAGGGCCTAATGTGTTTTTCAAGACAGCCTTTGACTATTGACAAGATTAATAGCACATGAGATGTATACTATGAAAATTATATTATTGGAAGCTCCTTTGACATACAAATTTGAAGGTATGCTTTGTGTAAGTTGCATGCCATATATTATTGCTCTAACGTTTGGTCAAAGTTAGCCTCGAAAAACGCATTAGGACCTATATAGATGGAAGGAGGGAGTAGAAATTCACCCGAGGACACAAATGTGATTTTTCAACCAACTTTGGTGCACGGGAGCATGTGCTTGTAGTTCAAATTTGACTTATGCACATTAAATGACCAGAAACTCAATTAATGTATAAACAACGACAAACGAACTCGGAATAATTCCAAAATTTAATAGGGCACTAATGTAGTTCTATTTTGCCTTTGTTAAGAAACTCAAGGGGGGCAGCGTATATCGTTTCACACTCAAAGGTGGCACGTTCCCTCTTAGAACCACGAGCTTCCAAATCGGCCCAATTTTTTACCACAACATGTTAGTGCCATGACATGACACCATGCCAAGTTTCATGATTTCCAGCTGAGTTTTGGATCTACATGAATTTAAAATCTAAGTTTCTCGATGTTCTCGGCAGAGTCATGACGCCCAGATTTTTGAATTTTATTCTCATTTCTTCCATGAGACCTAGAAATTCAACCAAGGACACACATGTGATTTTTCAACCCACTTTGGTTCACCGGAGCATGTGCATGCAATTCATATTTAGATTGTGCACATTAAAAGTCCGGAAACTCAATTAATGTATAAAAAGGCCAAATGAACCCAAAATAATTCCAAAATTTAACAGGGCACTCATATAATTCTATGTTGCCTCTGTAAATAAAATCAGGGGGGAGGCAACGTATATCGTTTCGCACACAAAGGTGACACGTTCCCTCTCGGAACCACGAGGCTTGTTGAGAGAATCTCCGGTTTTGCAAGAGGCTTATACCAAAACTTGTCCCAATTCAGCCAAAAATTATACGTACGAAAACAGGGTTTAGATTATCCCGAACATCTCGCTACCTAGACCAATAATGTACTATGATTTGAATTCAACATAAAACGGATACAAATATTTGAATTGGAGAGCGTATGGTACAGGTAGTTCATAGTGAAATATGATTACTGCTATATGCATGTCTTTTTGTTATCAAGATAATATTTAAATTATTGTATAACTTGACAACAATCGTATTCAAATAAGGAAAATTGATTCAAATTTAGTCCATATGGTAGACAACAATATATATGTTCACATGGTGGAGTAAAATGTTCATATATGATGGAAGATCAAAATGTACGACTACATCAATTATAAACCGCAAGGTCACCTAATGATATATTTGAATTCAACATAACGTGGATTCAAAAATTGAAATTCGAGATCATGGCATCTGTAATCATATAAAAAGGGACATTACGCTTTCTTTGGTGGGAATTGATTTGTTTTTTGTTGTTGTTGAGGGAAGTGCGAATCGATTTGGTATTGTGCAGGGTAATCTTGTTTTCCTGATTTTTTGTACATTCTTCTTGTAGTTTTTTCAATGGCTTCTATAGCAATATAGTAAAAGGGGACATGACTCTCTTGTGTCTTGTATGAATTGTTTTTTACACGTTAAGTTTGTTCTCCCGAACAAGGAATCCGCACCTTGTTATCCCGAAATTTTCAAGCTCGAGTATCTTTTGTCTCACCTGCTTTGAAACTCCCGCTTCTTCAACCCGCGCCACGCCTTGTTATCCGAAATTTGGGCCTTGCGAGAACTCCCTCCTCATCCAAATCGCTCCCGCAGCCCGGACACGAAATCCCCTTCTACCCCTCGGTAGGAAATGAAGCTCCACGTCACGGTGTCAAAACGGTGGGGGTACGCTGGTAACTTACCCTACATTTCGGACAAGCGCGTCCCTAAGCTTGGCTCCCCCTCCCCCTTCGCCCCCCATTCGTACACCGAGGCCGCCAAAACACGTGAAACCCCACGCTCCTCCATCGGCCTCCCGACCGCCGCCCAGCCGGAGACTCTTCCCCGACTACGTTGTCCACCGCAACTGCTCGCCGTCCCTCATCCACCGCACCGGATGAGGATCCATTGTCGATCTCGTCGTCCCGCTGGATCATCTGCCCCATCCTCCACCTCCAAGGAGCTGCCCCGACGTTCGCCTCGTCTATTGCACCACCTCAATCCCCACAGCGCCGTCTTGACCTGCCCCACCGGAACCGCATCACCCTCACCCATTCCTCTGATGAAGCCGAGGCCAACTCGGTGCCACCAAGGAGGTTCTGCACTCACTGCTACATTTTATCTTTTATTCGATCTCACGGGGCTGCGGTGCTCGATCTGAAACGAACATGGCGTCTCCATCGGCTGTGCCGTCCGCCGCCACATCATCCACGGCGTCTCTCCCCATGTCGTTGCTTCCTCGTGGCGACTTCCACAACGGCACTAGCTGCAGCTGCTCGGCTCTCGCTTCGCTGCTGCTCTGCTCTTCTTGTCGATCGCCGCTGTTGCACTTGCTCTGCTTTCGTTCGTGCTGCTGCTCTGCTCTTGCTCTTGCTTGCTTGCTTTGCTGCTGCCGCCACGACCTCCGGCAGCTATAGGAGTTGCTGCTTTAGCACTCGCTTCATGGTGCTCTTGCACGACTTGCTCTCTGCTAGTCGTTCCTCGCTCGGCGTCTCTGATTTAGATCCTTGCTTCTCTGCTACTAGTGCTCGAACGCCCAAAACATCTATTGCAATGCTCACATTACTTGTTCAATCAGTTTGACGGTAAAATTCAGTTTCGATTGTGAAGTTCATTTTCTTGATTAAGTTCGAGTGAACAATACTTACAAGATCTGTCGAGCGGCCGTGGCGCTGCTGATGCGTTTACATCTAGCACTTTTGGTGATGTATTTTACATCATCTATTGCAGATGCTATTAGGGTCCCACTTCAGACTAACATTATACGTCTTGTCATGCTTCAGCCTCGTCGCCGTACACCTTAGTGGAGCTGCTCCAACGACGGAACAGTCCATCACAGGCGAGCAAGACCCTCGGCGCCATTTCCGGAGGCCTCGGATCTTCTTCCCGCCTCCAGCAGTCACACCAAATCATCACCATCCTCCACGTCCAACCCAATGATGCCGAGGTCCACAAGGCTATGCCAAAGAGGTTGTACACTCGTCGCATCACTTTGTTTCTCCATTCCTCTGTTCTTCCAATTCATGTGAGCCAAACACCGGGTTGACTGAAATCCTATGTTTCCAAATGCTCTGTTTTGCACGTGCATTCATATCCTATTCATGTGTTTTTCTGTCCCTGCGTTTATAGAATCCTCCAATTCTAAGGAGCCCTTACAGATTTACTTCATTTTCAGATTGGCGTAAAAGAAAACTACATGTGTTATGTCCTGCTCCTGCCGTGCCGTCATCCACCCACACCGAGGTGCACCATCGACGAAGTGTTCACTGCAGCGAGATTCCCCTGCAGACTTTCTTTCGCCGCCTCGATCATCTTCCCGTTGCGGCAGCCATGCCAACTGCATTACCATCATCGACTGAGAAGATGAACCTGAGGACTACAAAGTTCCGGAAGAGAGGTCGCAGTCTTTCGTGTTTGCTTACGTTATACATCGGTTATTATTACCTGCTACTTTATCGTTCAATCTTGAGTTTTGAATTGCCCATGGGTCTCATATCAAGCCAGCAACAAATAGTATCTGTCTACTATCTGGTTCATTTGGGGTCTTCTATGTGGTTCATGTTGGGTGGGCAACAAACAATAGATGATCCATTGTCTATCTTTTTAAACTGAAGCTATAATCTACCTGCTATCATTAGTTTTGGATCCATCCACTCGTTTTCTACCATCAGTCTTGATTTTTGCATGCACCCCTTAGGCCTTACAAAATCTAACTATTTTTTTATTATGCATGTCAGATATTGTACACAATCATCTTGAACATGTAGAGAAAAAGATAAGACCGTTATGTCTTGAATATAATGTCATGCAAGCGCCGCTCCATGGTGGGAGAAGTGCCCCCTCTCCTGCATTTCAGATTGTATTCTAGAGGAAGATAACTGTTGGATGGAGATTCGAAGGAGCCGACCACGCTTGTTTACCACCGAGGTGTTTGCTCTAACTTTGGCATCTTGATGTTGGTGATATCATGCATATGGCGCCTTGCATTGCTTACATTATACATCTTATATGTCATCAGCTTAGTTTAGATTTGCTTTGTGTGAATGCCACCTGTTTGGTTTCTATATCATACTCCACCATTCCTAAATATTTGTCTTTTAGAGATTTCAACAAGTGACTACATACGAAACATAATGAGTGAATCTACACTCTAAAATATGTCTATATACATCCGTATGTGGTAGTCCATTTGAAATCTCTAAAAGATAAATATTTAGGAATGGAGGAATATATAGGAATTATGCAATGCCATCTTCTTTAGCCGGGCATCATATCGTGAATCATGCAATGCCATCCTGTTTAGCCACCATCGTATATGTGAATTGTATCGTGCCATATTTTTTCCATATTGTATTCCATTTGTCAACAATGTTTATACATTCATCTACTCTTCCTGTGCATCAGCCATTTGAGTCGGTCATGGGAAAATCTGGAGTGAAAACAAGGTCTTCGAGAGTCGGTGCTACACGATGCAGATTTCTTGCTGATTACGAGATAGCTCCTCGGAGGAGGATTCAGAGAGATGACCAGTCATATTCCCCGAGGTGCATGCTCTAACTTGGCTGGGTTATATTGCTCATATCATGCATATGGTGTCTTGCATTGCCATGCCATCTCGCTTAGATTAGACATGCTTTGTGTGAATGCCTCTGTTTGCTTTCTATATCGATATGTGAATTATGCAATGCCATGTTTTTCAGCCAGTTATCATATATGTGAATTATGCACCTCCATGGAGCCAGGCATCATATATGTGAATTATCTCATGCCATATTTTTTTTCATTACGTATTCCGTTTGTCGACAACCTGTGTATATTGAACTACTCTTCATGTGTATCAGCCATTTGAGCCAGTTATGAAAAAATCTGGAGTGAAAACAAGGTCTTCAAAGCAGGCAATGGTACCTGTTGAAGCATATATCTCGATGGTTATAGGGAGCTCCTCAGAGCAGGATTCAGAGACAAATGACCAGTCCTATATCCCACCTGAGGTGTATGCTCTAAGTTGCAATGTTTATATTTCTCATATGATGCATATGGTGTCTTGCATTGCTTAGTTTAGACATCATATGCACAATATTGAATTCTATCTACTTGTTTTAGAGATCATACATGCGAGTGCCAGCTGCTTAGTATATGAATCAATTATGTCAATTATATCATGCCATCCTGTATACTTAGACAACATGTATGTGAATTATTTCATCCCAACCTATTTTAGAAAGACATCATATAGTTTTGTCATGTCATCCTGTTTAGGTACTCATCATATGTTGAATTATGCCATTATATCTTGTTAAGTTATCCATCATATATCTGAAATCTGTGTCATGCTATCCTGTTTAGTTAGGCATCATATATGTGAAATTGTGTCATCTTGTCATGTTTGGTTAGACAACATATATGTGAATTACCACATCATCTATCATACAATGTCATGACGTTCAATTTCTTTTCTTGTTTATCAGCCATTTGAATTGGAGGGGTGATGGCAGTATCTAAGGAGCAAAACCCGTTCTTCACAAAAGACAAGCTACCCGTCGATGCAGATAGAACCATGGTTGTCTTGGCCCACAAACTAGCCCCACCACACATAATCGAGACTCTTCCAGATTGCACACTTACACCGTTGGGCAGAGAACCAGCTAAACCCATCTAACCGCAGCCCCAACGGATAGTAACCCACTTATAGTTGACAAAGCACCATGTCCACCATAGAGTACCCCCACAAGAGCAGTTTGTAAAACTACTGCAGTGCCCAAAGCATGAAGACCACCACAAATAACCCAAACTCCACGTTTAAAGCAGAAAAGCAACTGTTCTCAGGTCAGATTCCGTAGCTATGGTCCATTCCTTTGCTGTTGCATCACTGTATTTACTCATACCAACTACTTTCAAATTTGAAGGATCCAATTGAAACTCCAATGGCGCAACAGGTATGTTTTAAACCTATTTCTTTACTGGATTGTTGTTCTAACTTCTTGCTCTATGTTGATTTCAGTTTAAGTTGTATAAACAGTTATGTTCTCATGTGATGCATATTACAAGTGCTGCCAATGCTGTGTAGTTTCTCACGCTTATATTCTGTCTATGCTGTTGTGTCTTAAAAATATATGAGTTGAACTGTGTCTCTATCTTGATTAGGGAACATAAACTAGAATGATATGGACAATACAGTGACCATAGTACATAGATATATGTTTGTTTCATGCTATTATCCTGTCCACCTTACTACTGAACCGGTTTACCAAAATGAGTTTCGTATACTACAAGCTAAACCTGTGATGTGTCTGCTTGTTTCTCTTGTAGTATGCAAACAGAATATTGGAGAAGAGCACCCCACTATGCAATGGTAGAGAAAGTAATGCAGATAAGGTTCAAGATAGTGAGACAACCCTGTTGGTCTCCAAGAAAGGTGATAAAACGATCTTGTAGACAGTGAGAAAACCCCACAGTCCTGCGTTGATGTAGTGTTCGAGTTCTTGGCGATTATCACTGGCACAAGCTCTTCAAACTCGCTGCTGAATCACTTGACTTCTTTAGTCTCAGCTAAAAGCTGAAAGGCATCGATCGGTGTCTTTGCGGCAAGAAGTCAAGGACCGAGGAAGTCCTGCAGAATTGAGATCGTGCTTTCTTGTGCAAACAAGAAGTTACCGGAGGATTTAAGCGCAAAACAAGAGAATGTTAATAAGCTTGCTAAGCATCTTGCCAGCATTATGGGTACCCAGGATATTGTTTCTTGAACTCTTCTGAAGTTGTTTCAGTTCTGGACTTGTTTTGTTGCGGCGTGTATATGCTGCTTTGTTCCCTATATTTGCACTGGTGGCGAACTTTGATGCCCAGTGGATGTAATATGTGTAATAGCCGTGATAGCCTAGCATAAGTTGCTTGCTTATTTATTTCCTTGTTGTCTTGTTTATTTGTTTGCTTGTAGTCAGTGCAGTTCTTTTTCCGCGGTTTGCTAGTGGCTGCAATAACCTATTTTTTAAAACTAGGCCACAATAACCATGGGCTAATATTTATTGTAGTGACACTGGGCCTCCTACGGGCCGTAGAAAGCGATGGGCCTTCTACGGACCGTAGAAGCGATAGGCCTTCTACGGGTCAGAGAAACAATGGGCCTTCTACGGGCGTAGAAACAATGGGCCTTCTACGGGCGTATCATCAATGGGCCTTATACGGGCCGTATGATCGATTGGCCAAACATGGGCCAATAACAGGCTGCATTATGGTCGTAAACGGGCTAGAGTTGGAATCGCCCGTTCATGGGACGACCATAACGGGCCATCATTAATAGGCCGTATTTGATGACGCTATGAAAACGGCCCAACGTATTAACGGACCACAAACGGGCCGACTATAACCACGGGGTGAATTTGGCCCACAAGCAGAAAATGACAGCAACGGGCCGTAAGTAAACAAATGTTGGAAATGAGCCCAAGAATAAATGGGCTCTGAGAAGGCTGAAAGATAACATGGGCCGGAAACGGCCCAACTGAATAACGGGCCCTTAATGGGTATAAAGTGATACACTGTTCATTACGGGCCAGTTTCACCACGGGCCGTCAATGGGTGTAAAGCGATACACTGTTCATTGCGGGCCAGTTTCACCATGGGCCGTTAATAGGCCAAGAGTTACAAAGGGCCTCATATGGGTCGAAAGACGTCATGGGCCAGAAGTGAAAATGGGCTGGAATCATATTGGATGGCCCAGATGACGCTACTGGGCCTAATTCGGACAGGATGTAACGGGCCTTGGGTTAGTTGGATGTAAATGGGCTATATGCGAACAGGCCGTTAACATGCTTTCCATGGGCCGGCCCGCCACCTTTTGACCAAGTCAAACGGGCCGGCCTTTTCATAGGAATGGGCCTCTGTTGGGCCGTGCCACGTGTCGACGTATCATAGGCGCCTTCTGTCCAATGAGTGGATGACATCTGTCCCAACGATGAGCCGACACGCGTGTTTCCTCCAGCCAATGATGATTTTACACGGAAAATCCCCATTGGTCGGGCTGTTAACGGGTTATCGGATCAAAAACCCGACCCGATAGCTTAACGGCGTTCCGTTATGGTGGATGCCACGTGTCGGTCACCCTTGACGAAAGCACTTCTGTGACGCGCGATTTATCGTCATGGAAGTGGACACTCCCGTGATGATAATTTTGGTAATGTCATGGAACACTTCTCGACAAAGACATGTATGACTATCTTGATTCGTCATAAAATCATCATGGATGTACATGCATGACAAAAAACGCGACCTACTGTGACAAACACGTATCATCACGGAAGTGTATTTTTTTGTAGTGCTCCTCCCCCGCCCTATAGGGAGAGAGACTTCAACGAGTTTAGTACGTCGCCAAAAGGCGAGTACTGAAAGATATCCGCGGAGGTAAACTCCTTGATCGGTGCCCAATCGGATTTGATGGGCACTCGCAGTCCGTGGTCGGGGACGAATCCAACGGTTCGGCAACACGGGTCTCGTAGGAGGTGAAGTCAGTATTCGGCTCTATCGCCATTGTGTTGATACTGACTTCACCTCCACGATAGAGCCGAATACTAACTTCACCTCCTACGAGACCCGTGTTGCCACGGAGGTCCATCCACCCATCCTCAGATGGCGCAATTTGTTCTAGATTGAGGGCCGGAATGGTTGTAGGTGTGATCTCCCAAACACTGTCCTACAGCAGAGCTAAATCATGCTCGTCGTGATTGTGAGGCGCACCTAACATGGGCTCGAATCTGTCGAAGATCAAGTTTGCGCGGATGTCGGCAGTATAGTTCAAGTTTCCAAATCTGACCTGATGGCCAGTGGCATAGCTTTCGATCTGCTCCAGATGGCCAAATGAATTAGCCCGCAGTACGAAGCCGTTGAATACGAAGATCTATCCGGGGAGGAAAACCTCACCCTGGATCGCATTGTTGCCGATGATAGAAGGAGCCATCAAGCCTTATGGTGACGGCACAGTGGAACTCTCAATGAAAGCACCAATATCGGTGTCAAAACCAGCGGATCTCGGGTAGGGGGTCCCGAACTGTGCGTCTAAGGCGGATGGTAACTGGAGGTGGGGGACACAATGTTTACACAGGTTCGGGCCCTCTAGATGGAGGTAATACCGTACTTCCTGCTTGATTGATCTTGATGATATGAGTATTACAAGAGTTGATCTACCACGAGATCGTAGAGGCTAAACCCTAGAAGCTAGCCTATGGTATGATTGTTGTTGTCCTACGGACTAAAACCCTCCGGTTTATATAGACACCGGAGGGGCTAGGAATTACAGTAGTCGGTTATAAGGGAGGAGATCTACATATCCGTATTGCCAAGCTTGGCTTCCACGCCAAGGAGAGTACCATCCGGACACGGGTCGAAGTCTTGAGTCTTATATCTTCATAGTCCAACAGTCCGGCCAAAGGATATAGTCCGGCTGTCCGAGGACCCCCTAATCCAGGACTCCCTTAGCCGCTGACATGGCAGGGTCCGACGGACTAGCATTACTTGAACGACGTTCACAAGACCAATGCCCTTCTCGGTAAGGCTTCGGATGCGACCTTGCAGAGTCTGCACTTCATTGACGGATCCCCAGTCCAGTCCCTTATTGATCCAAGAAGCAAGCTGAATTTGAGGGCCAGGTCGGAACGCAGGCGTAGCCGCCCACTTGGAGCCCCGCGGCTCGCTGATATGAAACCACCCCTGCTGCCATAGGTCGGAAGACTTGGTGAATGATCCTTTAAACCAAACTGCGCTGGCAAGCTTGCCTATTGTGATGGTGACGCACTCTGCCTGCTCCTTCTCTGTCACCTGTGGCCTCATGTCAAAGGTCTTGAGCCACAAACCAAAGTGCGAAGGAGTCCGGAGGAAGGCCTCACACGTAACGATAAATGTCGAGATGAGGAGAATAGAGTCCGAGGCCAGATCGTGAAAGTCTAGCCCATAGTAGAACATGATCCCCCGGACGAAGGGGTTAAGTGCGAACCCTAAACCATGGAGGAAGTGGGACACAAACACTACCCTCTTGCCGGATTTGGGGGTAGGAACGACCTGCCCCTGTGCAGGAAGCCGATGAAGGATTTCGGGGTCGATACCTGCGCTGTGAGCTTCGCAATATCCTCCTCTGTGACAGAAGAAGCCACCCACCGGCCTTGACGGCTGGATCCGGACATGATTAGGGTCGGTGGCGATGGGAACCCGAGGGTTGGAACTTGGGGTGGCTAGGGTTGAGGAAGAAGCAAGCGCAAATGAAGAAGATGAGTCTGGGACCCTATATAAAGACCCCAAATACTAAGTGTGTCCACCTGGGTCTCGAAACTTACCTATCCCCAGAGAGTTGTACCCAGGGGATGGTTGGGTTACCCAAGCTTGCATTAATGAAAATCCCGTGAATAAGGGAACACGATCTCTGCCTTGGCAATACGTGCAAGTAAAACCGCGTCCCGAGACGTGGGACGACGTGCCAGCCAACGGTTGGAAATAGTAACCGGGAAGGCGTGATGCGATGTCATAAAAAGTTTTCAACAAATTAGACTCGTGGAATATTGTATTTTCTACAATTATATACACAGGTCCGAATATATCTACTACATTCGAAGACTATTTCGGAATTCGGAAGGAGGGAACCTGCCTTGCAATGCCGAAGATAGTCTGCGCGCCGGACTCCTCATCATTGAAGCCAGGTTCAGGGGCTACTGAGGGAGTCCTGGACTTAGGGGTCCTCGGGCGTCCGACCTGTTATTCATCGGGCCGGACTGATGGGCTGTGAAGATACGAAGGCCGAGGACTATACCCATGTCCGGATTGGACTTTCCTTGGCGTGGAAGGCAAGCTAGGCGACCAGCTGTGAAGATTCCTTCTTATGTAACCACTCCATATAACCCTAGATCTCTCCGGTGTCTATATAAACCGGAGAGCATAGTCCGGATAGGGGACATTCATTACCATATACACCTAGGCTAGGCTCCTAGGGTTTAGCCATTACGATCTCGTGGTAGATCAACTCTTGTAACACTCATATTCATCAACATCAATCAAGCAGGAAGTAGGGTATTACCTCCATAGAGAAGGCCCGAACCTGGGTAAACATCGTGTCCCTCGTCTCCTGTTACCATCGATCCTAGATGCACAGTTCGGGACCCCCTACCCGAGATCCGCCGGTTTTGACACCGACAAAGGCTCTTGCCGGGGCCCGGCAAGGGTCTTGCCGTGGCGTTGCAGTCATCCCCAGCAAGGCGCTTGCTGGGGGTCTTGTGGATTTCCTCGGCTAGGATCCCGTCGAGGGTCGCCGTCTTCTGGTCCTCATCTGATCCTGTGTATTTATGATCTTGACAAAGATCTGCATGCCACCACGGAGGTGCCTCCCGAGCCCTGGTTCCAATGTAGTTGTCGATGGCGTTTGGAACCTTTGGGCTCAAGGGTGGCTCGCTCTGTTGGCGTTGGGCAAGTTGCCCCGGCAAAGCTCTTGCCGGGGGGTCCACCTCGCCCCTTTGCTCTTTGTGTCTCTGGTCTTGGCGTTGCTTTTAGTCGCCTTGTGCCTTCGGCTTCCCTCCTCTGCCCTGCTTAGTGTGGCCGTGGGCGCGGCTCCGACTGTCCGTGCACAAGTAAAGAGGTAAAAAGGAGTGCCCCTACTTTTGTACACCGATAGGAGCCCCCAGGTCTGGGCCGCACATAAGCGTGACACGTTGTTGGGCCCGGCCCAGAATGGTGCGCGGGCAGTCGGGGCGAGATTTTTACTGTGGTAACTTCTCGTCTGCTGCGCTTCTCCACGACCCGCGTTGATCGCGCGACATGGAGAGTCGTGCATGATGTGGGGGTCATGCGTGGGGCGGTTACCGCACGCATGCGTCACATCGCAGTTAATGGGAAAAGAGGCGGCCCGCACCTTCCCCGTAAAAAGGAATAACCGCGGGCGCGTTGCTCATTTACCCTCCGTGCTTTCCCCAATCTCGGAACCGCCGTCCCCTTCTTCCTTCCTCTCAAGCTCTTTCCTTTGCTCGCCGCCGTCGCGCCTTCGCCATCCTTCATTCCTCGCCTCCCGCAGCCGCCATGGCACCCAAGACCAGCAGAGGCAAGGGAGTGGCCAAGGATGCCGGGACGAACGAGCCGCCGAAGAGCGAGTTGGCGGTGCGGCAGACGCAGTCCGCCTGCTTCCCCACGGCGGTCGATGGAGTCCACTATCGGATTTCGGGTTCCGGCAGACCCTCTAGGTTCGAACTCTGGGGTGCACGCGGAGATCTCAACCCTACCTACCTACACCTCGTCGCCTCGCAAGGATCTAAACTACACAAAGAGCAACACGAGGGACACAAGGTTTATACTGGTTTGGGCCACCATTATGGTGTAATACCCTACCCAAAGGTGTGGTGTGGTGGATTGCCTCTGTGGGCTGATGATGAACAATACAAGGAAGAACAGCCTCGCGAGGGTCTGTTTCTTGGCCGGGCTGACGAACTGCTAGGGGAGTTCGGTCGCTTCTCTCTCTCTAGATTGCTTGACCTCTAGCTCGCTGCTCGATCCCTCCGCTCACCCCTGTGGGAGGCTAGTCCTATTTATAGGCAGAGGCCCTGGCCTCTTCCCAAATATTGAGCGGAAGGGCGCCAACAATTGGCCATTTTGAAGGGGAACATCTAGTACACTTATCCTAACTGTTGGTCCTCACCGTCAAAGGCTCGACGGTGGCCGGCTTGGGCTCCACGATGACCTCCTTCCTGCCAAGCAGATGGTCTTGGTCTTGTTGCACCGAAATGGTTGCCTTTGTTGATGTTTCGCCGCGCTTGCCTCCTTTGCACCAAAGAGGAAATGAGGACATCAAGGGGCTGCCTCCTCGGGCGCCCTTGGCCATCATGGCTTATGCCATGGGCACCTCGTGAGGTACCCGCTTGATCTCTCCGGGCCTCATGAGCCAGCCCGACGAGGTGCGGCTCGAGGAAGCTTCACGTCACTTCATGAGGCTTGGCCTCGCGAGGGTCTTGAGCTTGTGCCGATGAAGATGGGCCGTCTGGGCCACCCCTTGAGCTATGCCGCAGGCCGCATGCAGTAAGTCTGGTACCCCATTCCCGAACGCCGACAGTAGCCCTCGGCCAAGGCGTGCCTCGACTTGGCTGAGCAGAAGCGAAGGAAAAGTGCGGCCATGCTGGGCCTAAGAGTCTGGGCCTTGGGTGCCGCGTGGCGGTTTATTGGGCGGGGCGTCTCGCTTCCCAGAACGCCTTGGCAATCGCCGAAATCGACAAAAGAGCGGCACCTGTCTAGGCTTTACCTCCTTTGCCTTCTCCGCCATTGCCTGATCCCTTTCTTGCACCTATCCTTCCTCGCTTCAAATCTCCAGATCTACTTAGACCTCGTGGCTCTAGGGAGATATGGCGCCGCCGCACTCTCGGCCGGAGCTTGGTACTGCTGTTTTGGACTCCCCTAACGTGTCGGAGAAGAGCCTTGCCCGGGCGCGCCGGATGGTGGCGGCGCAAGGCAACGACGGGGCAGCGGTGCTCAGGGCTGGCTCCGCCCTCCCTGAGGACCAAGGAAGCACCTTCTATCCGCTCTTCTTGAGCGCCATTGCTGCCGGTCTGGTGCCTCCCTTTTCTGAGTTCTTCTTTTCTATCCTCCGCCATTACAAACTGCAAGCTCTGCACCTCTACCCCAACTCTGTTCTTCTCCTGGCGATCTTCGCCTACTATTGTGAGGTCATGTCGGGGTGCAGCCCTCAGTGGCCTTGCTACGCCACTACTTATACCTCCGGGCCTCTCGCGGCCCCATCACCGCGTGCCCGAGCTTTGTCGCGTACGGCAGCTCCAACACCATCTCAAAGCCCGGGAAGAGGATTGAAGGCTTCAGGAGCGAGTGGGTCATGGTAGATGCTGGGCGCATCCATCCTCGGCTGGTTCTGCCCACGGAGCAGCCCACGCCCATCGACGATTGGTCTCGCTTGGAACTCGTGGATCCTCGCTGGCCGCGGCTGAGAAGATGAACATGGACCTCGTGGCCGGAAACATGGCAACGACGGTTGACCGGGCGCTCCCCGAGGGAGTTCCCTGAGCATCGGGTGGCCCGGCCACAGCTCGCTCTACTGAGGAGGCCTCGCCAGAGCCCCGTAGTCTTGGCCGACGAAGATCTGGCCGCCGGGTCCTCCAATCTTTGGTCGGGGAGACGTGGGCGAGGCCGAGGGCGCTTGTACCCCTGCTCTTCGAGATGATTGGGAGCTGGTGGTGGGACTCCATGCCCGCTTAACGGGACGGGCCTGTGCCCATGGAGGTTCCCGAGACCCGCGCCCCGGCAACAAGTGAACATGTCCTCCGGCGACTCCAGCGGAGAGGAGGAAGAAAGGAGCGGGGAGAGGGCCCACTCAGGCGACTGATGGGGAGTCGAGAGCGCCTCCCGACAAGCAGGTCCCGCGCTCTCCGCCTCTTGCTGGACGATGATGAGGATGGCGATGAGCGGGGCGGCGAGAGCTTGACCCTGATCCCAAAGAAGGACAGACGGGCTGGTCTCTGGTCTGCCCCTGCCCGAGATGATCTGGCAGACGCGCCCCCGCCTCCCGAGCCTCTTGAGGCTGATCCTCGCACCGCTCTTGGGCTTCAAGTTCGCCGAGGTTGCTCGAGCCCACGAGGGATGACCAGTAAGTGCTAGATTCTTGTTTTATTCCTTGCTTTGT
>CM038682.1:359938944-360074686 GCA_021605205.1 Aegilops longissima | reverse complement strand
TATTCCACCACCCGGAAAATGTAGCACGAGACTACAGAAATTTCGTTTAGAGGCTTGCCATCGGGCGCTTGCCTCGTAGGAACGAATTCATCAAAGTGCTTGAAAAGCAACCAACCCTTGCTCGCATCACAATCCAGTTTGCTCCCTATTTAAAAGAATGAAATCTTGTGTCTTCGTCAAGAAACATATGCAGATGACCATGAATAACATTAGTACATTACTTACGCATAAGTTGCGGAGGAACGAAATTGTTCTGGTTCTGGTATAATCTTTCCATGAAGGAAAGATGCGACAAAGTTCCCGACAACAACATAAGCTTGCTTCTAAACTGGAAGAAATGGAACAGGGTCCTATTTGCTGCAATTGGGGCCTTCTGTTCAAAAGGGATTTGGCAACGGATTTGGTGTACTTTTCTGGAATGGGGTTTGCGCACATACTGGTGCTATGTCAACTGGCATAATCATACTATTTGCTGCAGTTGGGTTCTGAGTTGGGGCATCGTAAACCAGTAGTAGGGCTAGAGTCTGCTAGAGTTGGGGTATTTTGGGGTCGTGATATTGCAACTACACCTAATGGGCTATTTGATTTATCAGTGCCACTACCTTTTCCAAATACTTTGCTTGTGCTCCTCCACGATCAACAATCGCCTCTTCCTTTTGAACGTCTGATACACAAGAACAACATTTGAATGGATAAATATGGTATGATGAAGATGGAATATGTAATCAAAATGGATAGGTGGATTCACATACACGAGTGTAAACTAAGCTAATGGCAGTTCAACAAAGTAGAAGCAATGCAAAGCATCGCTAAGATATGGCGCAATGTAACCTTGGAAAGTTAGAGCAAGTACCTTGATGGGTGAATAAGATAGGGCATCTTCCTCCCACCTCCACTAGGGAGCTACATTGACTTAGGTTCCTCTAGCTCGTAATCATTGTTTGGATCATATTCCGAGCATGAATCAGTAGGTGGAGAGCGCTTGATTGCATTGCATCCGACTTGATTTCATCCCTTAATGCCAAGTTTGACAGCCATGGCATTGTTTCGCTTTATTCTTTCATCCGCAAGCTCATAATCATTATGATGCTGTTCGTAATCTGAGATTCATGAAAACATAAAAAGTAGTAGATTATCTATGGAATGCATTATGATTCAACTGAGAGTGTCTCCTATAAACCCCCTGATATGCAAAGTTCACCTCCCAACCGTGCGACTGACCACACAGTAAATACAAACCCTTATGTCTCTATAACAGTGCACACATTTCAAAACTGAAGTAGGAACATTAGAATCATATGAAATTCAGATTTGAACAAATAAACTAAGCAATTATGAGTGGCGAATGTTTAGCTTCAAGGGTGGAGGTTGGTAACACAAAGCAAGTAGGCAGATTGTATTCCATGTAAAAGATCAAACCTATGTAAAAGCTGAAATGACACTTTCTTTTCTATACAATGCAATGTTCTACTCCACACATGATGGAAGAGATCACATAGAGAAATACTATTCACTCATGTTCACGGTTCCAAGATTTAGAAACAGGTGGTCCACCCTAAAAGAATATTGACAACAAATATGACAAGGCAAGCATAGATGTAGTGAATCAATCATTTACTTGTGAGCTTATTAGGACAAGTATGCGAATTGTAAATCGCAGAAGAGACCGCCCAAAATCTGAATGAAGAAGTTTGTCTAGCACTTATTGTTTGCAACTAATCGACGGAATAATTGGATATTATATCGAATGAGTAAGAAAGACAAGTAAAATTGTCAACAAACCTGGCTTGGAGTAATCGGGTCAATGTCACTACGACCAACAATCCAAAATGACTAGTTTCTATTCCGAGGGCCGGAATTTTGAAAACCCCGTGAACTTTAGAGGTACTAAAGATTACCAAATACATCGAACCATTAAGTGTAGGTAGCATCGAGCACACAAAAACCCTAATGACAGTCCCGCCTAATGAGTAATGAATCAATTAGAAAATGGGTGATGAGGAGTGGCCGAGTGTTGAGGACGATCTCGTGATAAATCGGGTTGGCTTGGTGGTGCTGACGCTTGAGCCCTGAACGGACTGGAAGGTAGGCACGGCGCGCGCCGGCAGCGTGACGCTGTTGGCGAGCGGCTCTGGCCTCCGTTAGTCCGGCGCCTCCTAGAGTCATGCCGTCCGGGACGGAAGTCACCGGGAGGCAAAGGGCGGGCGAGTAGAGATCGGAAGCGCAGCAGAATAGAGGGGAATCGGGCCCGGACACCCAAAATCCTGGGTGGGCCGCCCACCGTGGGCACCTCAGAGAGATACACACCCGAGCCGTAACATGCATTTTAAACTAATTTAGGAACATTTAGCTAACCAATTAAACAACTCGTTTTAATAATATCAGATTCAGATTTGAACAACTAAGCTTGTTTAGCTTGATGGGTGGAGGGTTATTATGACACAAGCACGATTCTGATCAGATAGTGATCAAAAAGGGGAAACTCTAAGCATATTTTTTAGCAAAAGAGGGTTTCCTCCGATTTCTATTAAAGAAACCACCACGGAACCAACATGATCAATTAAACCCTAAGCATGATCAATTAAACCAGATATGGTTGTGCCATGGCAGATTTGAAGTGCAAACCCGAGAAATGATATTTAGCATCCATTGTTTGCTTCAACTAAGAACTAAATTCTAAGAGCTGAAAGAAAGTAGAGTCAAGATCTATTTTCTGGTTGAGATCAAAAGTTGAGATATGAAGTACCACCTCTTGCGCGCCAGTAGGCATCAAAAGGAGGGTTGCTGCGGGCGTTGGCAGATTTCCGACTAGACGGTGCATCGGGGATAAGTCCTGCTATGTGGAAGAATGTGAGCGCCCCGAAAGAGGGACGACGCCGATGAAGCGAGAGGACGGATGTAGGCTATGGTCCGCCGCCATGGATGAGAAACGCCCATCTCAAAGGATGACGCGGTCTTGGTAGGCGCCCGGCATGGTGGAGGACGCATGGATGGATGGACGCGATGGATGGGGTAGACGGCTGGTGTGGGGATGGGGTGTTCTAGCGGACGGTGTATGAATGGGAAAATGGAGGGAGGTACGGAACCATGTTTTTGGGACGCTATCGTTCAAATATGGGAAAGTTAATAACTTAGCCCTCTTAAAATTTGGACGCCTCGCTTTGGGGATAGGATTAATCTCGTGATCTCGCCAATATTTGCACAAAGCGATTTCAGGAGAGGTGGTTGGCGCCATGGTTGGCGCCTACTGTATGAACAGGCTGACAGGGCAAGGTGTCACGCCCGAGTGAAGTTACAACCTGCCCCTATTGAAAATATTTGCCTACATCGATTTCGCCGAGTCGAGTTTTTTTGCCGCCCACCGTATGAATGGGGAATGGAGGAGAAAAAGAGGTCTTTCTGACGAGCTTGAATCAAATGTGTTTGTCTACCATGTTTGACGCCCACGTGTCGGAATGGGCTCAGAGGCGTCGTGGCACGCCTAATTGAAGTTACTAACCTACCCTATTTAGAGCAAAGGGAAATCGGCCGATGGATTGTCCGTAATGGGTAGACAGAATTTCCATCTCCCAAACACTTGGCTTCGGGCAACATGGGAGTGGACATTTTGTTTTCTTTAATTTTGGGACAATAAGCATCCACGCTACTCCTGGAACTAAATTAATCCATTTTGTATTCCTATATGAATCTTTATAAATCATTCTATGTGTTTTATATATCTTCAAAAGGATGACAAAGATGTATTCCACTCATATATGAATATGGTTTACAAATGCCGATACTCAAATTCAGAAACTAGAATCCAGCTTTAAGGTGAATTAATATTTGGAACACTTCATGTCCAACTCAAATGTCACACGCAGCATAATGTGTATCCCATTTAGATATGTACAAGTTTATGTATCAAGATTCAAATACCAAGTCAATCAACCAAGAATGTACAGAACTACATATAAACACTTATAGAGTATATGGATCAATAATATCAACTAACATACATAAGCCGTGCCGCTGTACTTTTTTTGGCTACAACAAGATCCTTTTTAGCCAAAGATTGGCCCTTCCGGCGTGCCACTTATGGTCCATCTATACTACTACTATTGTTGAATGCACATTCATTGGACATATTTGTAGGTCTGCACAGCAATCCAAATGAAATGTCTCCAGTCTTATCAATTAATACAGACTTGTGCTCAAATAAAATTACAAAACAAAAACAATTATTACATGATCTCTAAAACAAATGGTTTGATTGATTACATGAAGACAACACAAAGGTTATTCAACTATGGAAAGAACATTTCACCTATGATTTACCAAGTAGGAATTTCCTTTTTTCCTTCGGACCTTAACAATCTGGTCAGTCTCAGCTTGCTTCTTTTGAAATCCACCAAATATTTAATGGTTGTCTTGAGTAATCGCTTGTGATTGTGCTGTTTGCTTCCTCAACATGTCAACTTCATCTCTAAGTGTTGAATCTCTTTCTACCACTAGTTTAGCCTCTAGAGCATCAGCAGCTGGCAATTCATAATGCACGATTAATGGGTGCATCGCTGAGGATGATGCAACGTCCATGGGGACCTCGCTTTGATCTTGGGCTAACCTGTTTTGCCATTAAAGTTTCGATTGATTCTAGTTAGTTAGCAAAACATCTCAATCGGGAGTTATAACAAAGAAACCGCTTAAACAAACAAGGAATTAAAGAGTTTCAATTGATGCTGAAAAGTAGTTATTAACATCATTGTAACCTGCTGTTGCAGCAAAGAAAGCAGTTAAACAAACAAGTAGATATTTAAGTTAAGGCAAACAGTAATTCTAACAAAGAAGTATCAAACACATAGATAGGCGCACTATAATATGATTAACAGGTTGTGCCATTATGTAATCAGAGCAAACTAAATTAAGCCAAGCAACCTAATTGAACAATTTTGCAATAAGTGGCTAACTAAAATTCTGAGAAGTAGGTAATCAACTTATGCTAGTTCTTTGTACAGCACACTGCAACTTCTTTTTCGCTACAAGGTTGTAAAAGGAGTCCATGGCATCAATTGCTTGGATACGCAGTCCAATACTTTTCTTCCCACACGCATGGGTAAGTTGAATGGTTAATCAAGATGGTGCGTCCTTGATATGTTATATGAGGACACAGTAGTCGACTAGTTGTAGCCAAACACATCACAATCGCTTTTATCAGATATTTCATGTATTACTTTTGGCATATCGAGATCTAAGCAATCACAATAGGATGAAAAGACCGCATCCTTCACATTATTGGCGTAACTCAGTTCATAAACAAGCAATTCAACCATTCTGTAAATCAAAACATCGAATATTTTTCACTATCCAATCATACACGCAAAGCGGCGACGCCACCATAGGGGCTGGTATGGGCAGCCGCCTCAGGCTGGAAAGTGTGCACCTAGTTTGAGTCATCCAGTTGGCCCACGCTAGTTTTGTTCGTCCCAACACACGAGCAATGTAATGAAAAAAATGTTTCAATTTGATGGGCCAATAACATAAGTGTGCAGGCCCTAGCAAGGCTCAGCCCAAACGAAGCGCCTCCCATATCGATCGACAACAGAAAATCCCAATTCATTCGAGCCAACCTCCACCGTTCGCTTCCTAACCTAGCCGCCACCGATGACCGACACAACACTTCCTCGCGCCTCGTTGGAGGGCGGTCGCGGCTTCAAGCGATCTAAGGACAAGAAGATGAAGATCCAACCTGGGTGTATCCTCGATGGGAGGCAAGGCAGCACTCGGCATGGCATCGAGCTGCAATAAACGGACAATGCAGCTTCAAAGAGTAGTACACGAAAGTGTACATCACATCCCTTATATCTAATTCAACTCTTCAATCTCGCCAATAGTTAAACCCGACGTGTTGTAAACTGCTTGTATGTAGGGAATCTAAGAAAATGAAACCAATTTCTACTTATTTTATAACTCCCCAATCAATACCGAATCGACTGAATCTGATGTATCTAATCAAGTTTTGCAAACATACAAGCTCATGTTGTTCTGGAGCTCAAGTGTCTAATGAACAAACGCTAATGAAGGATTTGATGCAAACATTTTACATGCTCCTCGGTGATGAATATATAGTGTCTAATGAGGATCTAATGCAAGCATTTTGCAAGCTCATCAAGGATTTAGTGTCTAATGATGATCTACTATGTTGAGAGAGACAGAGATTTGAAGGCATTGATGACAAGCAAATTATAGTGCATTTTCATAGCTTGAGGAAACGCCGAGGCCATCTACCGTAAAGTCCCCTGATCATGACAACATAGCATAAATACTTTTCTAATCTGTTGTTTGAAACTATTGGCATACTTGTGCAGGATAGATATATTGATATGCAGTTTGATCAAGTTATGTGCAATTACACTTTGATATTTTCAGCCGAGAACTAATAATTCAAGGTGCATGCACTATGTTTGTAGTCCTTGTACACCATGTTGCATTTTGTGTTTTTGGTGCTTGCATCATTTAGTGTTTATAATCTGAACTACTTTGGATCATTAGCTGGTTTTCAAAGTGCATGTAGCTTTCAAGTTATGTTGATTCTGAGTGCAAGTGCCTTCAGATTTTTAAGTTAAATGTTCGCCTCGGTAACTTGAATTCGGATCAGCCATCGCACACAAATCATACACGAATGCCAAGATTTAATTAAATGAAATGCAGGGACTTACGCTAGCTCGTTGTACAGGCTCATCGCATCGGCTATGCTGGGATGTTCCATGTACAAGTCCATGTTACCACTTGCTTGGATGTGTGCCTTGTGCTCCTTGCATCCCTCTCGCATTTTTGACACAGCTAATGGTTGATCAAATAAGAGGAATCGACCTTGATGTTGTACCGAGGATGATACTTACAAGGTTATACTGGTGCAGATGTGTACCAGATCCCAGAGCGCCATGCTTCGCTAAAAATGGATTTGCTTGTTTTATGATATCTCCGTAAGAAATAAGAGTTAAAGTCGAGTTGCATAGGCGTAAGCTAAGAGAGCAGTGAAAGGATATCCAAACATCGCTTTAACAGTGCACAAGGGAGTGATGTGGATACCTAGTTCGCTTCAAGCTTGGGGCATGCTCGCCAGCTAGAGCGGGTCACTTCAGAAGCTGCTGAGGGTGATGCGCTGGCATGCTATTGGACGCAAGACGATGCAGATCTTGAGTGGCAATGAGCGCCACGATGCGTGGACGAGACCTCATGGAAGCCCCAACGCCTCGGGGGAGGTGCGACGATGTGCTCGGTGAAGTAGCCCCGTGAGCTGGGAGACGCCGCTGTGAAGCGCACCTGATGCAAGGAACTCGGTGTCCTGGAGGCACGCCGTTGCGGCGGCCGACGTTGTGGGGACCACCCGGCAAGGTGGACGAGGGCGAGATGAGGTAGCTCTGTGCGGTGGTGAAGCGACCGCCGCCTTCGCCTTCGCCGTCCCAAGACAGAGGTGGGGAATGGTGGGGAAAGAGATGACGAGGGGCGATTCGAGGTTGGTGGAATTAGGGATTTGAGCAATCATGCCAAGGGACGGTGGAGAAGAGAGATTTTGAGGGCTGGAATTGGGGCCGCCAGATATTTCAACCAAACGTGAAGCGCCAACTTATATTGTCGCTGCCCTTTTTTTGGGGAGGGGGTGGGTGGTTGGTGCTACGCGTCCGTCCGGCTGCTTAATCACCTCCATACAGATTATGCTGTGTTTTAAGGCACCGCTTGTGTCCATGACATGTGGGCCCAACAGTGGCTAGCCCACATGTCAAGGACTCCAAAGGAAGTTGCTTTTAAGGCATCAAGCAGCGCCCACCCCGACATCGAATCCCGGTCTCCCTGCGCTTACATTTGAGAATGCAAACGAATCTTCTTTCATTTGCAAACTAATCAGTATGTATTACCATGCCCGTGTTTTCCTTGCAATAATTAGTCATTCGAACGAGATACTCCATCCGCTCACTTTTGTAAGTCGCTTCATAACTTAAAATGAACTGTTTTACATTGTCCTAAATGTCTTCAAGGTCTTATAAAAGTGAAAAGAGGAGTACTATAAATTAATTAATGATGAGTTATTTGAAAAAATCGAACGGTACCCACGCTTAACGGGATTAGAGTGTGTGTCATAATTAGTTATTTGAATTAGAGTGTCACATAGTTAGTTATTTGAATTAGGAGTGTCACGAGATTCTTAATTTAACGTGGATTTCTCGATTCACTATCCACGTACTTTAATACAAATTCATATGTATATGATGAACACCATGGTAGTGAGAAAACTTGGATGGATTCAAATTTATTCAATAGATGACCCAACTTTACTCAATGTTAGCACAAAGTTGGTCATCTATTGGAACAAAGTAAAAATAGCACAACAAACTGAGTCAATGTCAACTTTTCAAACTTAGTATGGCACTAATCAAATAATTACCCGATGCTCGGTCCTTGTTCAAATCTTACAATGTAATC
The DNA here is from genome assembly GCA_021605205.1 of Aegilops longissima. Taxonomy (NCBI): domain Eukaryota; kingdom Viridiplantae; phylum Streptophyta; class Magnoliopsida; order Poales; family Poaceae; genus Aegilops; species Aegilops longissima. The sequence continues at coordinate 360,066,226 of CM038682.1, read as the reverse complement.
TAATTGAAACATCGATATTAAGTCTCGTACTATGTACATTCAAATGTTGTTTTTAGTCCCTCCTACAAATGCTACATACTCTCAGATCGGTCAATCTTCCTCTCCTAACCACCTTAGGAAGCTATCGTTTCCAACACACGCTCATTCTTTCTCTCCATGTTTCGATCTCTAAGTCTCTCAACTACACAACCCCTTTTTCCACTCTCTACTAAATGTATTTACTCACACACCCGCCATTGCACCCCATGCCGAGCTCTCTCTCTCCCCCTCTCCTCTCACCTCTCAAATACATGCATCATTTCATCTAGCCCCCCAACCTCTCGTATGCACGCACGACGTTGTATATCTAGGTCACCCCTCGAGACGTCTCACTCTTTCTTCCGCACGACGGGCCACACTTGCTCAATCTCGCTTCTTTATCCGAGTCTCTTAACCTCGCTTTTCACACACAAATGATATATCTCCCTGTTGGCCTCGATCGACACATCTATACTCTCTCACGAGATTGTCTATCTAGGTCACCCATCCAAGCCACGCCACTTTTTTTCAACCTCATGGTGGGCCACCACTCTCTCTCTCCGTATGTCTTGATCGACTCATTTTCTCGCATAAAAACGATATATCACCATGTTTGAGCCCAATCGACCTATTCACATTGTATACTCTCTCACGCACATCGCCTATCTAGGTCACTCTTCCAACCTCGCTCACTCTTTCGATCGACAAGGACCCTATGTGATCGGTTGACCTTGCTTCCTCCCACGCACAAAATATATCTACATCTGCGGATCGATCATATCTCAAGCTCTATCTTACAGCCCTCACCTTGCCAAAAAGCTCAATCGGACAATATCTCCTGAGCATATATATTTGTTCAATGAATGTCGACCACACTCACTTTGTCTCTATCTATATGTCTCGATTGACCTCGCTTTCTCACACCGTATCTTCCACGCCTGAAGCTACTACCTTCCATCCTCGCAGTCGAGCTATTTACATTGAGGGGCACTCCAACCTTGGATTAATTTGTAGGCATTTATTCCGGCGGTTTAGATTATATTGTAGCATTCGCCCACAACTACTCCAAACACCGCTGCAACCCACGCAACTCCCCTAGTTGATTTCTCCTGCTCGGTCATCCTCTCTCGACATCCTTTCTCGCTTCAACGTCGCACCATGGTATTATTGAAAAACTATGTTGTTCTCTTTAATTATTATAAATAAGCTACAAAACTACACAACCGATAGTCCACTTGGAATGGAACAAATTTCGACCCACAAATTAAAGTGCTACAACCATACAACCGAGGGGCCCATGTCATGAAACAAATTTGGACCCATATACAAATTAAAAATAAAGGACGAGGATCAACATGCGACCTGCCTTCAAGCCGCACGCCAATAGGCAAAATATACGAGAATAGCAATGTTTGTTGTACCTTTGTTCACATAATGTTTTTATATTACCACAGCCTAATTAATGGATAACATGTAATATTATTTTAGTACTATTCGCCTTCACTTACTGGTGGGTTCCATGTGTGCTCTCTCTCTCCTCCCTTCATGCTTAGACGCACGGCAAACAGGAAGAACTCGTATGTTGCTGCTGACCATATCTCGACGCTGCTCAAGTCACGGCACCATTACGCACTAGCAGCACTAGTCAGGTACGTGCAATGCACGTTAATTTGGAAGTATATTATGCATGCGGATATTAACTACTAGGATATTATTTGGCGGTTGTCATGTGATTAGCACTATTTTTGGCATGAAATTAACTGCACGCTAAACGTGTTGAGCGCCGACATTGAAGCGCCTCAGGTCTGGATGAAGGAATACATGTGGCTTGATGACGTTTATATTTAATTTGATACGGTTTAGCGAACATTCAATCGATCAAACCATACATTTCGCTCAGTCCGACTCGATTTTAAATTATAATGACGATCGATATAAATAAACGAATGATAAACGCTCGATTTTAAGCATGGCAATCCAACGTTTTCATGGCAAATTTAGATTACGCGCGCGGGGCGCTCTCGTGTGGAAGCGGCCTTCGCTGCGGCTCGTGTCGCCGGGCCATCGACCGACGGCGATGGCGTTGCCTGCGCCATTGTGGCGCATTTCGGACGTTGGCCTAGCTTCAAGGAAGGCAAAATGTTTTGACTTCGGAGCGAAGTCAATCGGCGGGAGGAGGTAACCGGCGCTTGGTGCAAGCGGGTCGACGGCGCCATCCATGCCGCCGAGGGGGGAACAGCACCTGGGCGGACAAGGCCGTCAACGGCTGGCGGAGACATTCGTGCATCGGCACTGTGACGGGCGCCAAGACGCCGTTGCACGCAGAGCGCATGCGCTCGCGGTGCATCGGCACCAAGACCGGGCGCGCAGGCGCAAGGCACGCAGGCACATGATGGCAGGTGCACTGCGGAAAGTCGGCGGGACCTCATGGAACCCCGCGGCATCAAGCTCGGCGATGACAAATGCGGCTCCCAGCCCATCAATGCCATGGGGATGGCGCTGGCGCAATGGGCGCACGGAGCCAACAGAGCAGGGACAGCACGACGCCTTCCGCAAGGCCGTTCAAGCTCGTCCCAAAGCGCCTTATGTTCTTGAGACTCCACTGGGTGTCTTCCTCAAGAAACTAGAACACTAAGGGCAGACCATCGTGATGCGGCATGGCGACATTTAGGTCAAAGAAGGAGGTAGACGACAGGAGAATCGGAGAGGAAGAGAGAGGATTGTAGCGATACCGTAGAAAAGGGTTGATTTTAAATCTGCAACGCGCATTAAAAGTGGAGAGGACGACGGGCGGCGGAGTTTGGTCAAAGGGCTCTCCCGTGAGCTCAAGATAGCGGTTCCGTCAAGACGCCTCGACACCGACGAGTTGTCATTGCACGCTGCCGACCACACGCTTGTTCTGACGCAACTCGCTGATGAGAAGCGGGACTCGTGCACGACAAACACCCATGGTTTCAATAGTGAAAGCGTCGCTTTAACGTGACAGGTCTTTGTTCCAAAATACCTTGGCTCTTCATTTGTGCAACTTGTCATAAGCAGCTTGTCTCAAATTGAAGAAAAAACTACGGTAATATTTGTGCCATATCACGTGACCATGCTTAGTTTCAAGAATTTATGCTCACTTTTGATTTTCTAAAATTTAAGATCCAGGATTCAAACAATATCATAACCTGCATCATGCAATAAATTTTCGCCGCATATGTGTCCCGTTGTATTTCTTAAAAAGGATTTGGTCAAACATTTTGCTTAGTTAGACTTCGCATAAGTTATATATGCAGAGTAAAAGGATAATCCTCCCACTGCATTGCCCGATATATTAACTCAAGTACTTGGTCAAACAAACGGGCTCAATTATGTGCTCATCCAGGTGTAGTAGTAGTAGTAGTACTAGGCAATGCAATTGACGGGTGACCTTGACGAGCGGCGCATCGAGGAATTGAACCGCGTTTCGCACGGTAGGTAACGTTGTCTAGTTACTAAAGCATCCTCCGTTGTTCATCGGTAGTCATTATGGACCGGGACATGAGGGAATTTTAGGCTGGAATTCGTCACGGATATTTCGACTTGAAACGCCGAGGCTCGACCGTTGGGTTTGCCTAATGTGCATACCACGACGCCACCGGGGACACGAGCCTTTTTTTAGGATCAACACGAGCCAAGGTCTCGCTGGCGTTGCTGGTCCTACCATTCGAGAATACGAAGGAACCTTTAAATTGCCAACAATCTATGTATTACAATACCCAAGTTTTCCTTGCAAATACTAATCTCAACGTGGTAATTGATTTATGAGTTGTTGAATTAGAGTGAGTTTGTGATATAGTGATCCCAACGGGATTTCACATTTCATGGTATCCCTAGTAAGTTTTCCAATGCAAATTCAAATTTAAAAGTGTCGAAGTTGATCGTGACCACGAACACCCATATGGACACACACACGACCGAAAGTCCCAATAATCAGTGCATCTATTTCACCAAGAGCATGATCGAGGCGATGCAAAAATATTCCATTTCCAGCTTCTTTGAGCTCTCTCGGAGAGATAATACCCCATCGCTGCTATGTCTGATTATCTTGTGTTCCATTAGGAGCAATGAGAGCTACAAAACCTAGCTTGAGGTCTCTAGTCTCAATATTTAAAATGAGCATGAATCGAAACGAACCTTCTTCTACGCTGCACATGGGCCTCCTTTTTGAGGTTCAAGGGGTCACCACACGTGGCAACGTAAAACAAGGCAATGGGAAAAAGAGAAGCGGTTGGTACAGCTATTTTGTACAAAGGTATTATACCTAATCGACGCAAGGGACAAGAGCAATAAATGCCCGCCCATGTCAAATAGTGCGTAAAGGGGACCGTAGCGCCATCAGTTTGCCACTTGGTAGTTCTCGCAGGCCAAGGCTTTATCGCTGTTCCCCGCCTGGCTGCACAAATTTCTTGACACGCCACAAGATGGAATGGTCTCTCATGGCGACACGTTGGTGGATGAGTCGAAGATGAAGAGGTTGCTCTCCGCAGAAGCACCTTGCCGCTACTGAATCCTTGTCGCTACGGAGCTTTGTCGCCACTGCCTTCCCAGCCCTCACGGGTCTTGTCTTCTGCTTTTGAGTGGGCCTTCCAAGAAGCTCCTTTTTGACGGGCTTGCCTTCTTGGTTAAATACTTTGTTCTTGAATGGTTCAAGGAACCGTGGAGGATCTTGGCGGTCACTTCTAAGCCTTGCCGCGGTGTCAGGGACCACCGCACGAGTTCGGGATACTAGGGTACCCCTACCTAGTACTAATCGGTCAGGAGCCTCTCGGCTCGGGCCGGACACGGTGTTGAGCGCTGTTGTGCCCAAAACAGTGCACGGGCACGCGCTGCCCAGATCACACCGCTACCGCCCGGACCACCACGCCCCCACGAACAACACGCCACGGACGCGTGCCGTAGATCGTGGGGCTTTTAATTGGAAAGCGGAACGTCTCCTCTCTCCCCTTATAAACAGGGGAAACAGGGCAGATCGCCTACTCGCCATTGTCGCTCACATTCAAAACCACCGCCGCCCTCCTCCTTCTGAGTCTCAGAGAGCGACGCTCGCCCCCATCGCCACCAACGCCATCAACGCCGCCGGCCTCCACCACCTCCACCATGGTCGGAAGTCGACAAGGGAAGGGCGGAAGTCGGCCGAGGTGCTCGGGCGCTGGCGAAGGAGCGGCCACCTTCACCCCGCCGATGCAAAGGAATGCGGAGGGGTACTACCTCTCCGGTCGACGGAGACGCTGGCGCACTCCACAAGACAGGGTGATCTCCGCCACAGATCCGAGAACGCTTCACGGCATCCTTCTTCGCCATCGCGGGCTCGCCTACTTTTTCCGAATTTTTGCGACATCATGAACACCCTACCGCCTCTGATTGATTTCACCCCAACGCTGTCCCGACCATGGCAGTTTTTACCTTTATGTATACTTTGTCGGAGTCCACCAAACGTAGCCCTCTTCCACCACTTCTTCATGCCCCGCTGAGAGAGGAGAGCCGCTGCGTGAGGGATTGCTTGGATCTCCGTGGATCGGCAAGAAAGAAGCATATCCGGAAGGAGAGTTCGAGCAAATGGGAGGAGTGGAGAGCCGATTGGTGTTGGATCATCGAGGAGAACTCCGCAGCCCTTCACCGCCCAGCGCTAAACTCCCAGGTGCGCTGCAACGATTGGAGCAACGGGCGCCGAGGATGCTAGGTTGAAGATTGCCGTGACCTCGATCTTGCGCCGTGCATGCCGGACCATCAGAGGTGCTGCTACGCTGGATTTCCTTCACAAGACGCTTCCCCTTGCAGTGAGAGGAGGAGGCCGCTGGGAGTTCCAAAACGCGCGGACACTGGGCGAGAGGCGCCTGGCCTCAATCGAATTTCACCGTTTGGAGCCGGATGCGGTCGCCGGAGTTGTTCAAGCACGCACCCGCATCACCCCGAGTGGTTCATGTTGCCGAGGGGGCCGCCCCTGTAATAACTCTTCGCTTGACCGATCCGGTGCGATGATGCCGCAGCGATTCCTATGGGATCGCTCCAACTTGGCAAGAGCCCGCCGACGACATCGCAGCAGTTCTTGACAGCTGGAAGAAGTGCCGATCCGCCCGACGAGGTAAGTGGCTCACCATGACACCACTACCGACGCCGAAGCAGCGCCAGATCGCCACCTGGCTGGAGGAGGCGGCGGAAGCTGTCAGCCAGAATTGGTTCACCGTGGAGGAGGCTAAGGAAATGAGGCGGCAAGCCTTGCCGACCGAGAGGAGCTGTTTGCCGCGTGAGGGAGCATGCCGAGCCCGAGCGTCGAGCCAACGACTGCCGGGGCGCCCCCACCTTCAGATAGCTGTCGCAGGAGGAGCCCGCAGCTCCAAAAAGAAGGCGCCCGCAGGACGGGAAGTGGCGGGCGGCAGACGGCCAACAACTGTCCGCTGGCGACGCTGCCTGATCATGCAAGAAGCTCTGTTGCTGAGCGCCACGCCGCCACAAAGAATCGGAGCGGGCCTTCTGGGACCACGGCTCCTGCACCCGCCAAGCGCCCGAGGGAGCCTACTTTCCAGTTGTCGTGACCGAGGTGGAGCGGAATTGACTTTTCCGCCTCAGCCCGAGGAAGAAGAAGAAGAGTAAGATCTTGTCATTGCTTATTTGTAATTTTCAATTTGCTGCTTTGTCTTGTATCTGACGGTTTACTCAACTCTTCCTTTTCAGGACGCCGGGCTCAGAGAGGCCGAGAGCCAAACCCCCGTGGTTGTCATCAAAGACGATCCCCCTGTATGCATAGGAGGCGGCCTCGAGACCCCTTGACGGACTTAAGAACCCTTCCTCAGAAAGCCCCCAAGACAGCTCCCCCAGCAGTAAGTAATTGGTTTATTTTATTTTGGTTAGTGCATGGGTGCTCCTTCCTCACCGATATCTCGACTTGTTGATTTGTGTAGGAGCAGAGCAGCCTCATCGAGGGCCCGGAGGTCGCCCCAAATTCCGCTCTGCCTAACCACGCCGCCAAGGGAGAATTCTCCACAGGGAGCGCCTCCCTAAGGGATGCCTTCCACGAGGGATGCCTCCGCCAAGGGACATCACCAGTGATCTCCTGGTTGAGACCATGGCTGCGCACTTATCGCAGTAATCTTCTGTGTGACAATTTCCTTGGGTTCTTTTCCGCTTTTCCTTTTCAACATTTGCTTGACTGTTCTTTTTCTTTTTCTCGATCGCCGATCCATCCGCCAAGGAGCCGATGGAGACCGAGGTCGCCATGCAGGAGGACGCAAGGCAACACCGACGCATATCGCCACCATGGAAGAAGAGATCGCGCTGGCGGATCCGCCGCAAGCAGGAGGCCGCCAGCTGCCGCCAAGAAGGTCGGGCGAGGGTTCATGATCAGATCGACGACCCGAGGCAGCAGGAGCGCCAGCGCCATATCCACCGGCCGATCCCTCCGCCACCGACAAAAGATCGTTCAAGAGCCTTCAGCCCCAGCCACCAAGGTCGGCGACGACGCCTTCATCAAGCTCCCATGGGCGCCGAGCCTGTGGCACCCCAGGGAGAGACTTCGATGAAGAGCTGTTTTCCCGCTGGCTGCCGCTGGATTGCCAAGCAGCAGCAGCAGGGCGTAGTCCGAGGAGGAGCAACCGAAGAAGTTGTTGTCGCCTACCGCGCCCAACAAGCTAAACCGAGTCCCGGAAGCACTTGTCGCGAGGGCGGAGTCGACATGGAGAAACGCTGCAGAAGAGCTTCGCGCGCCAACCAAGAAGCCTCCGAATGTAGCGTAAGCTGGAGCAACTCTCCGAAGAGCGACAACCTTCATCCTTGAGAAGGTTGAGGTCAAGAGCAGCAAAGGCTTGCCGCGAGAAGGTATCGCCAAGAAGGCGAAGCTGGCGAGCGGAAGATCAACCTTGACAGCTTATGAGGAAGAGTCAGCGAGCAATCACTACGGAGCTCTGTGATTCAAAGGACGCCTCTAGCTGCCGAGGCGCCAAGAAGGAGTTGAAACAAAGGTGACGTAGCTGAGGCCAGTTCGCGTAAGAGCGGGCGAAGAGCTCACCGCTACCGGGCACGAGCGCGAGAAGGACACTCTTGGCGAAGCTGGGTGGCCGCCTCGCCAGAAGATCAAAGAGCTCGACACGCCAAGGACTCCAAGGCAGATCTTGAGCTGAAGCGACCACCTTGATGGAGACGCTGACGGCGCCAAGGAGCGGAAGCGGCCTGGAGAAAATTAAGGCCAACGAGGGAGCCACATCGCCACGATCGCCTATAACACCTTCAAAGAGAACATGATGCATCGGACGGAGGGTCTTGTGGATACCGCCGCCGCCATTGACAAGGAGCTGATGGAGATGGGGATGGTGGATCTCGGTACTCCACCGACGAGCATCTCCAACCCAGCGCCAAGCTCACTGCTCTCAAGGGCGCAGACGACTCTCCAGGGTCCGGAAGAGATCCCAGCAACGGGTCCGACGAAGTCGCGCCAAATGCAGGCACGGCCCTTCAAGGTGCCGGCGAAGGTGGCCTTCCGCAATCCAAGCGTTAGCTTCGCCAACGCCCTCAAGTCCGCCACGACGGCCGACGCTGAAGCGCCATGCCTTTGTCGCACCCATTGTGATGTGGTGAGCGGAGTCAAGAGGGTTGATGGCTACCGCATGGACTAGGCCGCCAATTTATCTTTTCCTTGTCGCTATTGATCATGTTTAGGAGAACAATTTATTAGATCTGCATGTTATTTTTGTAATATACTCTATCTTAGGCAACGATTGCAATGTTATTTCCTTTACTCGATTCCTTCCTTGTATGTTTGTTCACGCTTTTAGGGAACTTGTCGGCGCTGGCACCCTTGTCATGAAGGCCGAAAGTAACGTCAAGAGCTCGCCGGCGGTGTCATTCGATAAGCAACCTTGTCGCAACTAGTTGCAGCTCACGGTTGTTGAGCGGACTCAAACAAAGTAAGGGAGCAATTAAATACGAGTTGGTTCCTCCGCAAGCATGTGTTTTCCATACAAAGTACTATCGCTCGAGGAAGATAACTTAAAATTTAAAACTGATTGCTCAAACTTTGGCAACTTAGCTTTTCTGGCTGCTCACTTCCCGGCAAGGCGATATTTCCTCGAGTGACACTTGGTGGCCCACACCATTATCTTCTCGCCTCGCTAACTTGTGGGGTGGATGAACCTTCCTTTCTTTGAGAAAGAGAAAGAAGAGAAAACAGTTATGGAGCCTTGTGGCTCTATTGCTATGGTGTGGATGCTGCACAAAATGTTAGATAACACATGCAAAAGAGGATTTATGAAAGCATGTATTTAACAAGTTGTGCGCAACACATAAGCTTTATCGATGCACGGGTTCAGGCCTGCTTTGTACAAAGGATTACATGCAACATCGGTAAGACTTGTATAGGGTGGTTGTTTAACAGTTCCGAATCATACTTATGGGTAAAACTTACGAAGATGCTCAATGTTCCGTGAGTTGCTCACCTATGCCATCTTCGATCTCAAGGCGGATAAATACCAGCCTAGTGACTGCTTTCACCACTTTGTGGCTATGGGTAGTATTAACAAAGCTTGTCGATAACGCAGCTCAGACAGCAGCCTCAAGACGGTCCTCCTCAAGGAGCAGCCACACATCTTGTCGCAATGCTCTTGCTCAAGCTCATCATAAGCGAACCGAGGTGACCTGTGATACGAAGTTCTGTGGGAGAATCAGACCGCCTCCATAGACTAGAGCGAAGGTGTCTGGCCGCGGCTCAATTTACGCCGTCTCCGATCGACCAAAGAACCACCGCAGCATTCCTCAATCCAGTTTCTTCAAGACTTGTGCAGCCTCGGTCGAAAGTTCTCGTCTTGAGTCCTCGCAAAGACTTCAAATAGCGTTTCCTCTCTCGCTTGACCGCTACACCCGCCTAATGAGTAATGAATCAATTAGAAAATGGGTGATGAGGAGTGGCTAAAGTGTTGAGGACGATCTCGTGATAAATCGGGTTGGCTTGGTGGTGTCAGACGCTGAGCCCCGAACGGACTGGAAGGTAGGCACGCTAACCTGCAGCGTGACGCTGTTGCGAGCGGCTCTGGCCTCGTTAGTCCTGCCTCCTCCTAGAGTCATGCCGTCCGGGACTAAAGTCGCCATGAGGCAGGCGGTCAGCGCAGTAGAGATCTGGCCGCAGCAGAATAGAGGGAATCGGGCCCGACGACCCAAAATCCCTGGGGGCCGCCCACCGGGCACCTCAGAGAGATACACACCGAGCCAAGTAACATGCATTTTCAAACTAATTTAGAACATTTAGCTGACCAATTAAACAACTCTGTTTTAATAATATCAGATTCAGATTTGAACAACTAAGCTTGTTTAGCTTGATGGGTAAGGGTTATTATGACACAAGCATGTATTCTGATCAGATAGTGATCATAAAAGGGGAAACTCTAAGCATATTTTTTTAGCAAAGAGGGTTTCCTCCGATTTTATTAAAGAAACCACCACGGAACCAACATGATCAATTAAACCCTAAGCATGATCAATTAAACCAGACATGGTTGTGCCATGGCAGATTTGAAGTGCAAACCCGAGAAATGATATTTAGCATCCATTGTTTGCTTCAACTAAGAACTAAATTCTAAGAGCTGAAAGAAAGTAGAGTCAAGATCTATTTTCTGGTTGAGATCAAAAGTTGAGATATGAAGTACCACCTCTTGCGCGCCAGTAGGCATCAAAAGGAGGGTTGCTGCGGGCGTTGGCAGATTTCCGACTAGACGGTGCATCGGGGATAAGTCCTGCTATGTGGAAGAATGTGAGCGCCCCGAAAGAGGGACGACGCCGATGAAGCGAGAGGACGGATGTAGGCTATGGTCCGCCGCCATGGATGAGAAACGCCCATCTCAAAGGATGACGCGGTCTTGGTAGGCGCCCGGCATGGTGGAGGACGCATGGATGGATGGACGCGATGGATGGGGTAGACGGCTGGTGTGGGGATGGGGTGTTCTAGCGGACGGTGTATGAATGGGAAAATGGAGGGAGGTACGGAACCATGTTTTTGGGACGCTATCGTTCAAATATGGGAAAGTTAATAACTTAGCCCTCTTAAAATTTGGACGCCTCGCTTTGGGGATAGGATTAATCTCGTGATCTCGCCAATATTTGCACAAAGCGATTTCAGGAGAGGTGGTTGGCGCCATGGTTGGCGCCTACTGTATGAACAGGCTGACAGGGCAAGGTGTCACGCCCGAGTGAAGTTACAACCTGCCCCTATTGAAAATATTTGCCTACATCGATTTCGCCGAGTCGAGTTTTTTTGCCGCCCACCGTATGAATGGGGAATGGAGGAGAAAAAGAGGTCTTTCTGACGAGCTTGAATCAAATGTGTTTGTCTACCATGTTTGACGCCCACGTGTCGGAATGGGCTCAGAGGCGTCGTGGCACGCCTAATTGAAGTTACTAACCTACCCTATTTAGAGCAAAGGGAAATCGGCCGATGGATTGTCCGTAATGGGTAGACAGAATTTCCATCTCCCAAACACTTGGCTTCGGGCAACATGGGAGTGGACATTTTGTTTTCTTTAATTTTGGGACAATAAGCATCCACGCTACTCCTGGAACTAAATTAATCCATTTTGTATTCCTATATGAATCTTTATAAATCATTCTATGTGTTTTATATATCTTCAAAAGGATGACAAAGATGTATTCCACTCATATATGAATATGGTTTACAAATGCCGATACTCAAATTCAGAAACTAGAATCCAGCTTTAAGGTGAATTAATATTTGGAACACTTCATGTCCAACTCAAATGTCACACGCAGCATAATGTGTATCCCATTTAGATATGTACAAGTTTATGTATCAAGATTCAAATACCAAGTCAATCAACCAAGAATGTACAGAACTACATATAAACACTTATAGAGTATATGGATCAATAATATCAACTAACATACATAAGCCGTGCCGCTGTACTTTTTTTGGCTACAACAAGATCCTTTTTAGCCAAAGATTGGCCCTTCCGGCGTGCCACTTATGGTCCATCTATACTACTACTATTGTTGAATGCACATTCATTGGACATATTTGTAGGTCTGCACAGCAATCCAAATGAAATGTCTCCAGTCTTATCAATTAATACAGACTTGTGCTCAAATAAAATTACAAAACAAAAACAATTATTACATGATCTCTAAAACAAATGGTTTGATTGATTACATGAAGACAACACAAAGGTTATTCAACTATGGAAAGAACATTTCACCTATGATTTACCAAGTAGGAATTTCCTTTTTTCCTTCGGACCTTAACAATCTGGTCAGTCTCAGCTTGCTTCTTTTGAAATCCACCAAATATTTAATGGTTGTCTTGAGTAATCGCTTGTGATTGTGCTGTTTGCTTCCTCAACATGTCAACTTCATCTCTAAGTGTTGAATCTCTTTCTACCACTAGTTTAGCCTCTAGAGCATCAGCAGCTGGCAATTCATAATGCACGATTAATGGGTGCATCGCTGAGGATGATGCAACGTCCATGGGGACCTCGCTTTGATCTTGGGCTAACCTGTTTTGCCATTAAAGTTTCGATTGATTCTAGTTAGTTAGCAAAACATCTCAATCGGGAGTTATAACAAAGAAACCGCTTAAACAAACAAGGAATTAAAGAGTTTCAATTGATGCTGAAAAGTAGTTATTAACATCATTGTAACCTGCTGTTGCAGCAAAGAAAGCAGTTAAACAAACAAGTAGATATTTAAGTTAAGGCAAACAGTAATTCTAACAAAGAAGTATCAAACACATAGATAGGCGCACTATAATATGATTAACAGGTTGTGCCATTATGTAATCAGAGCAAACTAAATTAAGCCAAGCAACCTAATTGAACAATTTTGCAATAAGTGGCTAACTAAAATTCTGAGAAGTAGGTAATCAACTTATGCTAGTTCTTTGTACAGCACACTGCAACTTCTTTTTCGCTACAAGGTTGTAAAAGGAGTCCATGGCATCAATTGCTTGGATACGCAGTCCAATACTTTTCTTCCCACACGCATGGGTAAGTTGAATGGTTAATCAAGATGGTGCGTCCTTGATATGTTATATGAGGACACAGTAGTCGACTAGTTGTAGCCAAACACATCACAATCGCTTTTATCAGATATTTCATGTATTACTTTTGGCATATCGAGATCTAAGCAATCACAATAGGATGAAAAGACCGCATCCTTCACATTATTGGCGTAACTCAGTTCATAAACAAGCAATTCAACCATTCTGTAAATCAAAACATCGAATATTTTTCACTATCCAATCATACACGCAAAGCGGCGACGCCACCATAGGGGCTGGTATGGGCAGCCGCCTCAGGCTGGAAAGTGTGCACCTAGTTTGAGTCATCCAGTTGGCCCACGCTAGTTTTGTTCGTCCCAACACACGAGCAATGTAATGAAAAAAATGTTTCAATTTGATGGGCCAATAACATAAGTGTGCAGGCCCTAGCAAGGCTCAGCCCAAACGAAGCGCCTCCCATATCGATCGACAACAGAAAATCCCAATTCATTCGAGCCAACCTCCACCGTTCGCTTCCTAACCTAGCCGCCACCGATGACCGACACAACACTTCCTCGCGCCTCGTTGGAGGGCGGTCGCGGCTTCAAGCGATCTAAGGACAAGAAGATGAAGATCCAACCTGGGTGTATCCTCGATGGGAGGCAAGGCAGCACTCGGCATGGCATCGAGCTGCAATAAACGGACAATGCAGCTTCAAAGAGTAGTACACGAAAGTGTACATCACATCCCTTATATCTAATTCAACTCTTCAATCTCGCCAATAGTTAAACCCGACGTGTTGTAAACTGCTTGTATGTAGGGAATCTAAGAAAATGAAACCAATTTCTACTTATTTTATAACTCCCCAATCAATACCGAATCGACTGAATCTGATGTATCTAATCAAGTTTTGCAAACATACAAGCTCATGTTGTTCTGGAGCTCAAGTGTCTAATGAACAAACGCTAATGAAGGATTTGATGCAAACATTTTACATGCTCCTCGGTGATGAATATATAGTGTCTAATGAGGATCTAATGCAAGCATTTTGCAAGCTCATCAAGGATTTAGTGTCTAATGATGATCTACTATGTTGAGAGAGACAGAGATTTGAAGGCATTGATGACAAGCAAATTATAGTGCATTTTCATAGCTTGAGGAAACGCCGAGGCCATCTACCGTAAAGTCCCCTGATCATGACAACATAGCATAAATACTTTTCTAATCTGTTGTTTGAAACTATTGGCATACTTGTGCAGGATAGATATATTGATATGCAGTTTGATCAAGTTATGTGCAATTACACTTTGATATTTTCAGCCGAGAACTAATAATTCAAGGTGCATGCACTATGTTTGTAGTCCTTGTACACCATGTTGCATTTTGTGTTTTTGGTGCTTGCATCATTTAGTGTTTATAATCTGAACTACTTTGGATCATTAGCTGGTTTTCAAAGTGCATGTAGCTTTCAAGTTATGTTGATTCTGAGTGCAAGTGCCTTCAGATTTTTAAGTTAAATGTTCGCCTCGGTAACTTGAATTCGGATCAGCCATCGCACACAAATCATACACGAATGCCAAGATTTAATTAAATGAAATGCAGGGACTTACGCTAGCTCGTTGTACAGGCTCATCGCATCGGCTATGCTGGGATGTTCCATGTACAAGTCCATGTTACCACTTGCTTGGATGTGTGCCTTGTGCTCCTTGCATCCCTCTCGCATTTTTGACACAGCTAATGGTTGATCAAATAAGAGGAATCGACCTTGATGTTGTACCGAGGATGATACTTACAAGGTTATACTGGTGCAGATGTGTACCAGATCCCAGAGCGCCATGCTTCGCTAAAAATGGATTTGCTTGTTTTATGATATCTCCGTAAGAAATAAGAGTTAAAGTCGAGTTGCATAGGCGTAAGCTAAGAGAGCAGTGAAAGGATATCCAAACATCGCTTTAACAGTGCACAAGGGAGTGATGTGGATACCTAGTTCGCTTCAAGCTTGGGGCATGCTCGCCAGCTAGAGCGGGTCACTTCAGAAGCTGCTGAGGGTGATGCGCTGGCATGCTATTGGACGCAAGACGATGCAGATCTTGAGTGGCAATGAGCGCCACGATGCGTGGACGAGACCTCATGGAAGCCCCAACGCCTCGGGGGAGGTGCGACGATGTGCTCGGTGAAGTAGCCCCGTGAGCTGGGAGACGCCGCTGTGAAGCGCACCTGATGCAAGGAACTCGGTGTCCTGGAGGCACGCCGTTGCGGCGGCCGACGTTGTGGGGACCACCCGGCAAGGTGGACGAGGGCGAGATGAGGTAGCTCTGTGCGGTGGTGAAGCGACCGCCGCCTTCGCCTTCGCCGTCCCAAGACAGAGGTGGGGAATGGTGGGGAAAGAGATGACGAGGGGCGATTCGAGGTTGGTGGAATTAGGGATTTGAGCAATCATGCCAAGGGACGGTGGAGAAGAGAGATTTTGAGGGCTGGAATTGGGGCCGCCAGATATTTCAACCAAACGTGAAGCGCCAACTTATATTGTCGCTGCCCTTTTTTTGGGGAGGGGGTGGGTGGTTGGTGCTACGCGTCCGTCCGGCTGCTTAATCACCTCCATACAGATTATGCTGTGTTTTAAGGCACCGCTTGTGTCCATGACATGTGGGCCCAACAGTGGCTAGCCCACATGTCAAGGACTCCAAAGGAAGTTGCTTTTAAGGCATCAAGCAGCGCCCACCCCGACATCGAATCCCGGTCTCCCTGCGCTTACATTTGAGAATGCAAACGAATCTTCTTTCATTTGCAAACTAATCAGTATGTATTACCATGCCCGTGTTTTCCTTGCAATAATTAGTCATTCGAACGAGATACTCCATCCGCTCACTTTTGTAAGTCGCTTCATAACTTAAAATGAACTGTTTTACATTGTCCTAAATGTCTTCAAGGTCTTATAAAAGTGAAAAGAGGAGTACTATAAATTAATTAATGATGAGTTATTTGAAAAAATCGAACGGTACCCACGCTTAACGGGATTAGAGTGTGTGTCATAATTAGTTATTTGAATTAGAGTGTCACATAGTTAGTTATTTGAATTAGGAGTGTCACGAGATTCTTAATTTAACGTGGATTTCTCGATTCACTATCCACGTACTTTAATACAAATTCATATGTATATGATGAACACCATGGTAGTGAGAAAACTTGGATGGATTCAAATTTATTCAATAGATGACCCAACTTTACTCAATGTTAGCACAAAGTTGGTCATCTATTGGAACAAAGTAAAAATAGCACAACAAACTGAGTCAATGTCAACTTTTCAAACTTAGTATGGCACTAATCAAATAATTACCCGATGCTCGGTCCTTGTTCAAATCTTACAATGTAATCTAATTGAAACATCGATATTAAGTCTCGTACTATGTACATTCAAATGTTGTTTTTAGTCCCTCCTACAAATGCTACATACTCTCAGATCGGTCAATCTTCCTCTCCTAACCACCTTAGGAAGCTATCGTTTCCAACACACGCTCATTCTTTCTCTCCATGTTTCGATCTCTAAGTCTCTCAACTACACAACCCCTTTTTCCACTCTCTACTAAATGTATTTACTCACACACCCGCCATTGCACCCCATGCCGAGCTCTCTCTCTCCCCCTCTCCTCTCACCTCTCAAATACATGCATCATTTCATCTAGCCCCCCAACCTCTCGTATGCACGCACGACGTTGTATATCTAGGTCACCCCTCGAGACGTCTCACTCTTTCTTCCGCACGACGGGCCACACTTGCTCAATCTCGCTTCTTTATCCGAGTCTCTTAACCTCGCTTTTCACACACAAATGATATATCTCCCTGTTGGCCTCGATCGACACATCTATACTCTCTCACGAGATTGTCTATCTAGGTCACCCATCCAAGCCACGCCACTTTTTTTCAACCTCATGGTGGGCCACCACTCTCTCTCTCCGTATGTCTTGATCGACTCATTTTCTCGCATAAAAACGATATATCACCATGTTTGAGCCCAATCGACCTATTCACATTGTATACTCTCTCACGCACATCGCCTATCTAGGTCACTCTTCCAACCTCGCTCACTCTTTCGATCGACAAGGACCCTATGTGATCGGTTGACCTTGCTTCCTCCCACGCACAAAATATATCTACATCTGCGGATCGATCATATCTCAAGCTCTATCTTACAGCCCTCACCTTGCCAAAAAGCTCAATCGGACAATATCTCCTGAGCATATATATTTGTTCAATGAATGTCGACCACACTCACTTTGTCTCTATCTATATGTCTCGATTGACCTCGCTTTCTCACACCGTATCTTCCACGCCTGAAGCTACTACCTTCCATCCTCGCAGTCGAGCTATTTACATTGAGGGGCACTCCAACCTTGGATTAATTTGTAGGCATTTATTCCGGCGGTTTAGATTATATTGTAGCATTCGCCCACAACTACTCCAAACACCGCTGCAACCCACGCAACTCCCCTAGTTGATTTCTCCTGCTCGGTCATCCTCTCTCGACATCCTTTCTCGCTTCAACGTCGCACCATGGTATTATTGAAAAACTATGTTGTTCTCTTTAATTATTATAAATAAGCTACAAAACTACACAACCGATAGTCCACTTGGAATGGAACAAATTTCGACCCACAAATTAAAGTGCTACAACCATACAACCGAGGGGCCCATGTCATGAAACAAATTTGGACCCATATACAAATTAAAAATAAAGGACGAGGATCAACATGCGACCTGCCTTCAAGCCGCACGCCAATAGGCAAAATATACGAGAATAGCAATGTTTGTTGTACCTTTGTTCACATAATGTTTTTATATTACCACAGCCTAATTAATGGATAACATGTAATATTATTTTAGTACTATTCGCCTTCACTTACTGGTGGGTTCCATGTGTGCTCTCTCTCTCCTCCCTTCATGCTTAGACGCACGGCAAACAGGAAGAACTCGTATGTTGCTGCTGACCATATCTCGACGCTGCTCAAGTCACGGCACCATTACGCACTAGCAGCACTAGTCAGGTACGTGCAATGCACGTTAATTTGGAAGTATATTATGCATGCGGATATTAACTACTAGGATATTATTTGGCGGTTGTCATGTGATTAGCACTATTTTTGGCATGAAATTAACTGCACGCTAAACGTGTTGAGCGCCGACATTGAAGCGCCTCAGGTCTGGATGAAGGAATACATGTGGCTTGATGACGTTTATATTTAATTTGATACGGTTTAGCGAACATTCAATCGATCAAACCATACATTTCGCTCAGTCCGACTCGATTTTAAATTATAATGACGATCGATATAAATAAACGAATGATAAACGCTCGATTTTAAGCATGGCAATCCAACGTTTTCATGGCAAATTTAGATTACGCGCGCGGGGCGCTCTCGTGTGGAAGCGGCCTTCGCTGCGGCTCGTGTCGCCGGGCCATCGACCGACGGCGATGGCGTTGCCTGCGCCATTGTGGCGCATTTCGGACGTTGGCCTAGCTTCAAGGAAGGCAAAATGTTTTGACTTCGGAGCGAAGTCAATCGGCGGGAGGAGGTAACCGGCGCTTGGTGCAAGCGGGTCGACGGCGCCATCCATGCCGCC
The DNA here is from genome assembly GCA_021605205.1 of Aegilops longissima. Lineage (NCBI taxonomy): Eukaryota > Viridiplantae > Streptophyta > Magnoliopsida > Poales > Poaceae > Aegilops > Aegilops longissima. The sequence continues at coordinate 360,047,598 of CM038682.1, read as the reverse complement.
GAGGGGGGAACAGCACCTGGGCGGACAAGGCCGTCAACGGCTGGCGGAGACATTCGTGCATCGGCACTGTGACGGGCGCCAAGACGCCGTTGCACGCAGAGCGCATGCGCTCGCGGTGCATCGGCACCAAGACCGGGCGCGCAGGCGCAAGGCACGCAGGCACATGATGGCAGGTGCACTGCGGAAAGTCGGCGGGACCTCATGGAACCCCGCGGCATCAAGCTCGGCGATGACAAATGCGGCTCCCAGCCCATCAATGCCATGGGGATGGCGCTGGCGCAATGGGCGCACGGAGCCAACAGAGCAGGGACAGCACGACGCCTTCCGCAAGGCCGTTCAAGCTCGTCCCAAAGCGCCTTATGTTCTTGAGACTCCACTGGGTGTCTTCCTCAAGAAACTAGAACACTAAGGGCAGACCATCGTGATGCGGCATGGCGACATTTAGGTCAAAGAAGGAGGTAGACGACAGGAGAATCGGAGAGGAAGAGAGAGGATTGTAGCGATACCGTAGAAAAGGGTTGATTTTAAATCTGCAACGCGCATTAAAAGTGGAGAGGACGACGGGCGGCGGAGTTTGGTCAAAGGGCTCTCCCGTGAGCTCAAGATAGCGGTTCCGTCAAGACGCCTCGACACCGACGAGTTGTCATTGCACGCTGCCGACCACACGCTTGTTCTGACGCAACTCGCTGATGAGAAGCGGGACTCGTGCACGACAAACACCCATGGTTTCAATAGTGAAAGCGTCGCTTTAACGTGACAGGTCTTTGTTCCAAAATACCTTGGCTCTTCATTTGTGCAACTTGTCATAAGCAGCTTGTCTCAAATTGAAGAAAAAACTACGGTAATATTTGTGCCATATCACGTGACCATGCTTAGTTTCAAGAATTTATGCTCACTTTTGATTTTCTAAAATTTAAGATCCAGGATTCAAACAATATCATAACCTGCATCATGCAATAAATTTTCGCCGCATATGTGTCCCGTTGTATTTCTTAAAAAGGATTTGGTCAAACATTTTGCTTAGTTAGACTTCGCATAAGTTATATATGCAGAGTAAAAGGATAATCCTCCCACTGCATTGCCCGATATATTAACTCAAGTACTTGGTCAAACAAACGGGCTCAATTATGTGCTCATCCAGGTGTAGTAGTAGTAGTAGTACTAGGCAATGCAATTGACGGGTGACCTTGACGAGCGGCGCATCGAGGAATTGAACCGCGTTTCGCACGGTAGGTAACGTTGTCTAGTTACTAAAGCATCCTCCGTTGTTCATCGGTAGTCATTATGGACCGGGACATGAGGGAATTTTAGGCTGGAATTCGTCACGGATATTTCGACTTGAAACGCCGAGGCTCGACCGTTGGGTTTGCCTAATGTGCATACCACGACGCCACCGGGGACACGAGCCTTTTTTTAGGATCAACACGAGCCAAGGTCTCGCTGGCGTTGCTGGTCCTACCATTCGAGAATACGAAGGAACCTTTAAATTGCCAACAATCTATGTATTACAATACCCAAGTTTTCCTTGCAAATACTAATCTCAACGTGGTAATTGATTTATGAGTTGTTGAATTAGAGTGAGTTTGTGATATAGTGATCCCAACGGGATTTCACATTTCATGGTATCCCTAGTAAGTTTTCCAATGCAAATTCAAATTTAAAAGTGTCGAAGTTGATCGTGACCACGAACACCCATATGGACACACACACGACCGAAAGTCCCAATAATCAGTGCATCTATTTCACCAAGAGCATGATCGAGGCGATGCAAAAATATTCCATTTCCAGCTTCTTTGAGCTCTCTCGGAGAGATAATACCCCATCGCTGCTATGTCTGATTATCTTGTGTTCCATTAGGAGCAATGAGAGCTACAAAACCTAGCTTGAGGTCTCTAGTCTCAATATTTAAAATGAGCATGAATCGAAACGAACCTTCTTCTACGCTGCACATGGGCCTCCTTTTTGAGGTTCAAGGGGTCACCACACGTGGCAACGTAAAACAAGGCAATGGGAAAAAGAGAAGCGGTTGGTACAGCTATTTTGTACAAAGGTATTATACCTAATCGACGCAAGGGACAAGAGCAATAAATGCCCGCCCATGTCAAATAGTGCGTAAAGGGGACCGTAGCGCCATCAGTTTGCCACTTGGTAGTTCTCGCAGGCCAAGGCTTTATCGCTGTTCCCCGCCTGGCTGCACAAATTTCTTGACACGCCACAAGATGGAATGGTCTCTCATGGCGACACGTTGGTGGATGAGTCGAAGATGAAGAGGTTGCTCTCCGCAGAAGCACCTTGCCGCTACTGAATCCTTGTCGCTACGGAGCTTTGTCGCCACTGCCTTCCCAGCCCTCACGGGTCTTGTCTTCTGCTTTTGAGTGGGCCTTCCAAGAAGCTCCTTTTTGACGGGCTTGCCTTCTTGGTTAAATACTTTGTTCTTGAATGGTTCAAGGAACCGTGGAGGATCTTGGCGGTCACTTCTAAGCCTTGCCGCGGTGTCAGGGACCACCGCACGAGTTCGGGATACTAGGGTACCCCTACCTAGTACTAATCGGTCAGGAGCCTCTCGGCTCGGGCCGGACACGGTGTTGAGCGCTGTTGTGCCCAAAACAGTGCACGGGCACGCGCTGCCCAGATCACACCGCTACCGCCCGGACCACCACGCCCCCACGAACAACACGCCACGGACGCGTGCCGTAGATCGTGGGGCTTTTAATTGGAAAGCGGAACGTCTCCTCTCTCCCCTTATAAACAGGGGAAACAGGGCAGATCGCCTACTCGCCATTGTCGCTCACATTCAAAACCACCGCCGCCCTCCTCCTTCTGAGTCTCAGAGAGCGACGCTCGCCCCCATCGCCACCAACGCCATCAACGCCGCCGGCCTCCACCACCTCCACCATGGTCGGAAGTCGACAAGGGAAGGGCGGAAGTCGGCCGAGGTGCTCGGGCGCTGGCGAAGGAGCGGCCACCTTCACCCCGCCGATGCAAAGGAATGCGGAGGGGTACTACCTCTCCGGTCGACGGAGACGCTGGCGCACTCCACAAGACAGGGTGATCTCCGCCACAGATCCGAGAACGCTTCACGGCATCCTTCTTCGCCATCGCGGGCTCGCCTACTTTTTCCGAATTTTTGCGACATCATGAACACCCTACCGCCTCTGATTGATTTCACCCCAACGCTGTCCCGACCATGGCAGTTTTTACCTTTATGTATACTTTGTCGGAGTCCACCAAACGTAGCCCTCTTCCACCACTTCTTCATGCCCCGCTGAGAGAGGAGAGCCGCTGCGTGAGGGATTGCTTGGATCTCCGTGGATCGGCAAGAAAGAAGCATATCCGGAAGGAGAGTTCGAGCAAATGGGAGGAGTGGAGAGCCGATTGGTGTTGGATCATCGAGGAGAACTCCGCAGCCCTTCACCGCCCAGCGCTAAACTCCCAGGTGCGCTGCAACGATTGGAGCAACGGGCGCCGAGGATGCTAGGTTGAAGATTGCCGTGACCTCGATCTTGCGCCGTGCATGCCGGACCATCAGAGGTGCTGCTACGCTGGATTTCCTTCACAAGACGCTTCCCCTTGCAGTGAGAGGAGGAGGCCGCTGGGAGTTCCAAAACGCGCGGACACTGGGCGAGAGGCGCCTGGCCTCAATCGAATTTCACCGTTTGGAGCCGGATGCGGTCGCCGGAGTTGTTCAAGCACGCACCCGCATCACCCCGAGTGGTTCATGTTGCCGAGGGGGCCGCCCCTGTAATAACTCTTCGCTTGACCGATCCGGTGCGATGATGCCGCAGCGATTCCTATGGGATCGCTCCAACTTGGCAAGAGCCCGCCGACGACATCGCAGCAGTTCTTGACAGCTGGAAGAAGTGCCGATCCGCCCGACGAGGTAAGTGGCTCACCATGACACCACTACCGACGCCGAAGCAGCGCCAGATCGCCACCTGGCTGGAGGAGGCGGCGGAAGCTGTCAGCCAGAATTGGTTCACCGTGGAGGAGGCTAAGGAAATGAGGCGGCAAGCCTTGCCGACCGAGAGGAGCTGTTTGCCGCGTGAGGGAGCATGCCGAGCCCGAGCGTCGAGCCAACGACTGCCGGGGCGCCCCCACCTTCAGATAGCTGTCGCAGGAGGAGCCCGCAGCTCCAAAAAGAAGGCGCCCGCAGGACGGGAAGTGGCGGGCGGCAGACGGCCAACAACTGTCCGCTGGCGACGCTGCCTGATCATGCAAGAAGCTCTGTTGCTGAGCGCCACGCCGCCACAAAGAATCGGAGCGGGCCTTCTGGGACCACGGCTCCTGCACCCGCCAAGCGCCCGAGGGAGCCTACTTTCCAGTTGTCGTGACCGAGGTGGAGCGGAATTGACTTTTCCGCCTCAGCCCGAGGAAGAAGAAGAAGAGTAAGATCTTGTCATTGCTTATTTGTAATTTTCAATTTGCTGCTTTGTCTTGTATCTGACGGTTTACTCAACTCTTCCTTTTCAGGACGCCGGGCTCAGAGAGGCCGAGAGCCAAACCCCCGTGGTTGTCATCAAAGACGATCCCCCTGTATGCATAGGAGGCGGCCTCGAGACCCCTTGACGGACTTAAGAACCCTTCCTCAGAAAGCCCCCAAGACAGCTCCCCCAGCAGTAAGTAATTGGTTTATTTTATTTTGGTTAGTGCATGGGTGCTCCTTCCTCACCGATATCTCGACTTGTTGATTTGTGTAGGAGCAGAGCAGCCTCATCGAGGGCCCGGAGGTCGCCCCAAATTCCGCTCTGCCTAACCACGCCGCCAAGGGAGAATTCTCCACAGGGAGCGCCTCCCTAAGGGATGCCTTCCACGAGGGATGCCTCCGCCAAGGGACATCACCAGTGATCTCCTGGTTGAGACCATGGCTGCGCACTTATCGCAGTAATCTTCTGTGTGACAATTTCCTTGGGTTGTGCGCCACGTTTGCCACGTTGGTAGGCTCGTCGGCGCCGCTTATCGCTGCTCCCGGTGGCTGCACTGACCTCTTGACCTTGCAGCGCATGGAATGGTCTCATGGCGACACGTTGTGGGATGAGCCGGGCGGAGATGAAGAGAGGTTGCTGGCAGCGGCAAGCACCTTGCAGCGGCTGAATCCTTGTCGCTCGGGAACTTGCCGCTCACCAAGCCTTCGGCAAGCTCCTCTTGCCGGGGTCTTGTCTTCTGCGTGCCTTGAGTGGCCTTCCCGGCAAGCTCCTCTTGCCGGGGCCTTGTCTTCTTGGTTAAATACTTTGTTCTTGAATGGCTCCGAAGGAACCGTGGAGGATCTTGGCGGTCACTCGGCAAGCCTTGCCGCGGGGTGCTGCGACTACCCGTGCATGAGTTCGGGATAGTAGGGTACCCCTACTCTAGTACACCGACAAAAAGATGAACAATATGGAGGTGAGAAAACTTTGTATGTATCAAACATATGACCACACACACACACACACAGAGTCACACACGCACGAACACAACAACAATCCAATAAGTATAGTGCATCTATTTTTCCAAACCATGCATGTATGACACGAATTCCTAAATATTAGTCTTTTAGAGAGTTCAACAAGTGACTACATACGGAGCAAAATGAGTGGATCTAGACTCTAAAATATGTCTATATACATCCGTATGTGCAGTCCATGAAGCCTCTAAAAGACTAATATTTAGGAACGAAGAGTAAAATGTAAGACATCCATGGTCCTCAGGTTCAATATTTAAAATGAACATGAAGCTGAAACATGAATATTAAGTCTAGTACTACGATTACATGCAAATGTTGTGTTTAGGCGAACTATGATTGTCGGGGTCAACCCCTCGACCTTAGATAAAATTGTGGAGCTCTGTTTAGGGTTGTTTAGTTTATATTTGTCCCCACCCTCCCAACCACCGATTGGTTGTGCACCCCCCCCCCTCCTCCCAGGGAGAATATCATGTGCCCCCATACCTTTGATGCTAGATGCCGTCTGAGTTGCTTGGAGCTTGTAGATCTGAGATATAGCAGCTCACATGATGTGTCTTAATATTTTTTGCAGGAAACCTTGATGAGTTTGAGAATTGCACACAATTTGTACAAAACTACTTAGATGCCCTTTGATCCCATATCCAACGACCTCGAAGCTCGTATCACCGTAGCATCTAAGATGAAGGAGGACATCATATTCTCACAGTATGTAAGAATATCATGTGCTACCACACCTTAGATGCTTTGGTGATACAAGCTCTTGAAGGCGTTGGTTGTGACAACACCTCCTCGGTGGTTGAATGGTTTTTTGCGAAAAGCCCCAAAAGAGTTCGACCCTTTGCTTACAAGCACAAAGACTGCTTTCGGATGCCATTGGATCTCGGATCAAGCGACCTCGTAGCATCAAGCTGTGATAGCACCTTATGTTTTTTCTGCTTGCGGGAGAGTATGAGGTGCTCCCATGCCGTAGATTCTATGGTATCTGAGTTCACTTGAGATCTAAGGGCCCACAATAGGAGGTTTGAATGTTTTTGCAATATCTGGTGATAGAGTTTGGGAAATCATTGAAAGTACAAGTACTACGCATGTGCCATCGATCCATGATCATCGACCTAGATGCTCATATCACCGTAGCGGGTTATTAAGCTATGGGGAGGACCTAATATGAGCACCGGGGAGCCATTGGATCGAAGATGCAGCGGCATACACGAGGCCTGAATGTTTTATTTGCAAAAAAACCTTTGGAGAGTTTGGAAGTGCGCATAGTTACAAAGACTACTCCCAAGCCATTGGATCTCTCTTCCAGCAGTGTAAAAGCTTCGTATCACCATAGTATCTAAGCTGCGGGGGTGGATGTGATATTCTATGCCGCTGTCATTTTGTTAGTAAACTTTGCAAAATCGTGTAACTCATGCCATTACTTGTCTAACCGCGCAATTTGTTTGTTCAAAAAACCATCCTACACTGAAATATCGGAACAACACGGGGTCCCACTTGTCATTAATCAAATTTGGACGTAAAACTAACAAATCTGAAAGGCGAGATTGAGGCGGCAACCTAGACTACAAAGCGTAAGTCGATAACTGAAAAAAGCGAGCGGTTGTCGCTTTGTCCCATAACTTGATTTTATACAGTACTTGCGTTGAGTAGAGTAGAGAGTGCCTCGTCAACACGTGCATGACCGTTGTCTCACTTCTTGGTGGGTCCAGTCTGCAATCTCAATCTATCTTCTCTCCGTCGTCTAACCTTTGCGGGCACACGAAGGCGGCTAGCTTGCCGTGGTGTTATTAGAACTAAAAAATCTTGGAAAATAGAAGAATCGCCTAGAACAAAGACATTGTGGCTTGTCGAGACGAGAGCTAACCACATCTATCCTCCGTGCCATGTTTGCATGATGAAGCTGTGTGGCTAGTGGGGTGTTTTCGACCCATTGGTGGGTCGAGGTCGAACCATAGGTACTACGTCGTCTGATATATTTTTACCGCACATTTTCCTCCGTGCGAGGCGTGGCACACCTACCCAGCGGTTTGGGGTCCTCCGGGTGGTGCCGCATATATTCTTCCGGCGTCGGACGCCCTACCGCGTGTTTTCAGGTCCTCCTCGGTCGTGGCGCGAAGCAAGTAAATGAGTCGTCAAATCACGAAAGACCACCTTTCCCACCGAGTACATCAGTGAAGCACGGTGGCTAGCTAGTTGGGCTAGTTCGACCGATTAGCTAGGCCTCCGCCACATTTGTTTTTCACCCCTTTTTTTATCTACTTACCGGCAGGTAAATTTAAATATCCACCGCGGCATTGCTCTGGTGTTTGGGTGCGGCAGGATTTCTAATTTTTTGATTGACGGGAGCAGGCGCAGCAGGATTTTTAATTTTTTGATTGATGGGAGCAGGCATGGCAGCAATTAGTCACGATGACTCAGCCTATAAAAACCCACTGCTCCCTGATGTGGGAAGTCGTCGACTGGTGTTTTATCGTGGTGAAAACCAAAAGATTCCCAGCTCCCTCCGCCTTCCCGTAGATTGCATTGCCTTTTAGCCGTTTTGCCCCCTTTGCTTCCTCTCCCCATTGCTTCTACCTGGTGCCATGGCAGCGCAACAGATCCTGGTCAGGGTGAGGTGCGACACGGGAGCTCCATGCCAGGATGTGGAGCTTAGGGCCAGGGCGTGGAGCTCCGTGAGCTCAAGGAGGAAGAGTGCCATGCTCCTCCGTTATGTCGGGAGTTCACGGAGCTTCAAAAAAGCGGCGTCCACCACAAAAGATGCTCGGCGTCGGTGGCGTTGCTTTGCGAAGCGGGAGATCGATAGGCCGTCAAGGGAGCGGCTGGGCGGCGGCAGGCGATCGTGGCGAGGTCGAGGATCGCCTCGGCCACTTGGTGAACCAAGTTGCCACGCGCGTGTTGCGGCTGCGTGATGCCTACCGTCGTGCGGTAGCGGCGATGCGCCGTCGAGGCTAAACCCGTTCGACCACCGGTCGACTTCAACAGCTGTGACTTCGACTGGTCTCCTTCTTCACCTATATCTCCGAGGGCTGAGGCTGTCTCGCAGCGATGGTGGGGGCTGAGCTGGACAAGGAGGGTTGCGGAACTGTCGTCGCCATTCTGCGGCGAATCCTTTCAGGGCTCCGTCACGGAATCCATTCATGCCATTGGGCGCCGTCTTTGGCGAGCTGGCTCCGCCGACCGGGAGGCGGAGCTCTGCGGCGGTTGCACCCTGCATCAGCAACGTCGTGCGCCTCGAGAAGCGAGAGGGACTTCGGTGGTGTTTAGGCGCCCTCTGCATGGGCATGTTCATGTCTCGGCGCTTAACATGACCGTTGGACCAAACTTCAGACGGTGTAGATCGATCCTTTGTAGCACAAAGCGTGTGGGTGTGTTTGGTTGCATTCTCATCTCAATATAGTTGTTTCCTCTTAGTGTATTTTGTCAACCTACTAGTGTGGACTCATGCACCCTTCATGCACTCCAAACACCCAAAAGTGGGTCGAGAAGGGAACTTTTGCTCCTGTCCGTGCACCCTTCATACACCCTGCCTAACACTATTCGTGCTTCATATGGTTCATGATTAGTGGAGTCTTTGTAGCACCGTACTCTCCGTCTTGTTGTGGACCTAGTTACATTAACATTGATCTCACCGTTCATTCTCGTAGGACAGTCTAAAAAGTGGTACTATGTTACATATAGGAGTAGTTGACATGCGCACAACATCATTTGTTATCGTCATATCTTACTACACTAGCGACAAGATTGTGTAGTACTAACATATGAACCACTGCACATGCCTAGTAGTAGGAGCACTGTGTATGTTCAAGTGGCTGCCGTGTTTCGCACTCCTCCGTCGTAAGAGTGGAAATGCTTGCTTTAATTATTTTTTTCTTGAGAAAAACATTGGACCGCTCTCTAGGTGTGGATACTCCTCCGACCATGCACTAAATTACTCACTTTTTGACGTGTGGGACAGCCCGGCACACAGGTCTACCAGCCATGCAAATATGAAATATGCCCTAGAGGCAATAATAATGTTATTATTTATTTCCTTATATCATGATAAATGTTTATTATTCATGCTAGAATTGTATTAACCGGAAACATAATACATGTGTGAATACATAAACCTCTGAGTGTCACTAGTATGCCTCTACTTGACTAGCTCGTTAATCAAAGATGGTTATGTTTCCTAACCATGAACAAGGAGTTGTTATTTGATTAATGGGATCACATCATTGGTTGAATGATCTGATTGACATGACCCATTCCATTAGCATAGCACCTGATCGTATAGTTTGTTGCTAGTGCTTTTCTTCATGACTTATACATGTTCCTATGACTATGAGATTATGCAACTCCGTTTGCCGAGGAACACTTTGGGTGCTACCAAGCGTCTGGCGTAAGCTGGGTGATTATAAAGGTACATTACAGGTGTCTCGAAGGTACATGTTGGGTTGGCATATTTGAGATTAGGATTTGTCACTCCGATTGTCGGAGAGGTATCTCTGGGCCCTCTCGGTAATGCACATCACATAAGCCTTGCAAGCATTGCAACTAAATGTGTTAGTTGTGAGATGATGTATTACGGGCGAGAAAAGAGACTTGCGATGTGAGATTGAACTAGGTATTGGATACAAGCGATCGAATCTCGGGCAAAGTAACATACCGATGACAAAGGAACAACGTATGTTGTTATGCGGTCGACCGATAAAGATCTTCGTAGAATATGTAGGAACCAATATGGGCATCAGGTCCGCTATTGGTTATTGACGAGAGAGGTGTCTCGGTCATGTCTACATAGTTCTCGAACCCGTAGAATCCTTGCAACAACGTTTGATGGCGGTTATTATGAGTTTATATGATATTGATGTACGAAGGTTGTTGAGTCCGGATGAGATCACGGACATGACGAGGAGTCTCGAAATGGTCGAGACATAAAGATTGATATATTGGAAGCCTATGTTTGGACTCGGAATCACTCCGGGTGAAATTGGGAATTTCTGAGATGCTGGGGAATTCGGAACCTCCGGGGTCAATGGGCCTTGATGGGCCTTAGTGGAAAGGAGAAAGGGGCCCAAGTGCTGGCGCACCTTCCCCCTTCCTAGTCCTATTAGGACTAGGAGAAGGGTGGCGCCTCTCTCTCCCCCCTTGGCCAATCCTAGTTGGACTAGGATTGGGGGAGAATCCTACTCCCGGTGGGAGTAGGACTCGGCGCAGCCCTTGGTGGCAGCCAGCCCTCCCTTCCCTCCTTTATATCTGAGGGGAGGGCACCCCATGACACACAAGTTGATCATTGAGATCGTTCCTTAGCCGTGTGCGGTGCCCCTTCCACCAAACTACACCTCGAATATACCGTTGCGGAGCTTAAGCGAAGCCTGCGCGGTGGAACATCATCATCGTCCTGCACGCGTCGTCTTGTGAAACTCTCCCTCAACACTCGGCTGGATCGGAGTTCGAGGGCGTCATCGAGCTGAGCGTGTGCAGAACTTCGGAGGTGCCGTGCGTTCGGTACTTGGATCGGTTGGATCGGGAAGAAATCGACTACTTCCTCTCGTTGCGTCAAGCGCTTCCGTTCTGGTCTCTGAGTGCGTGACAACACTCTCATCTCGTTGCTATGCATCACCATGGTCTTGCGTGATCGTAGGAAAATTTTTGAAATTACTCGTTCCCCAGCAGTGGCATCGAGCCTGGTTTTATCGTTGATGTCATATGCGAGTAGAACACAAGTGAGTTGTGGGCGATACAAGTCATACTACCTACCAGCATGTCATACTTTGGTTCAGCGGTATTGTGAGATGAAGCGGCCGGACCGACATTACGCGTGCGCTTCGCGAGACTGGTTTCACCGCTGTGAGCACTTTCGTTGCTTAAAGGTGGTGGCGGGTGTCTGTCTCTCTCACTTTAGTTGAACGAGTGTGGCTCGCCGGTCCTTGAGAAGGTTAAAGCGGAGTCTATTTGTGAAATATCGTTGTGGTTTTGATGCGTAGGTAAAACGGTTCTTGCTCAGCCCGTAGCAGCCACGTAAAACTTGCAACAACAAAGTAGAGGGCGTCTAACTTGTTTTTGCAGGGCATGTTGTGATGTGATATGGTCAAGGCGTGATGCTATATTTTATTGTATGAGATGATCATGTTTTGTAACGAGTTATCGGCAGCTGGCGGAACCATATGGTTGTCGCTTTATTGTATGAAATGCAAGCGCCATGTAATTGCTTTACTTTATCACTAAGGAGTAGCGATAGTCGTAGAAGCAATAGTTGGCGAGGCGACAACGATGCTACGATGGAGATCAAGGTGTCGCGCGGTGGCGATGGTGATCATGGCGGTTGCCGGAGATGGAATCACAAGCACAAGATGATGATGGCCATATCATATCACTTATATTGATTGCATGTGATGTTAATCCTTTATGCATCTTATCTTGCTTTGATTGGCGGTAGCATTATAAGATGATCCTTACTAAATTATCAAGAAGTGTTCTCCCTGAGTATGCACCGTTGCGAAAGTTCTTCGTCTTTGAGACACCACGTGATGATCGGGTGTGATAGGCTCTACGTTCAAATACAGCGGGTGCAAAACAGTTGCACCGCGCAGAATACTCAGGTTATACTTGACGAGCTATGCATATAAGATATGACCTCGGAACACGGAGACCGAAGGTCGGCGTGAATCATATAGTAGATATGATCAACATATTGATGTTCACCATTGAAACTACTCCATCACGTGATGATCGGTCATGGTGTAGTTGATATGGATCACATAATCACTTAGAGAATTGGAGGATATTTTTCTAAGTGGGAGTTCTTAAGTAATATGATTAATTGAACTTAAATTTATCATGAACTTAGTACTGATAGTATCTTGCTTGTCTATGATGTGTAGATAGATGGCTCGTCTTTGTTGTTCCGTTGAATTTTAATCGTTCCTTGAGAAAGCAAAGTTGAAAGATGATGGCAGCAATTACGGACTGGGTCCGTAACGAGGATTATCCTTATTGCTGCACGGAAGAATTACGTCTGGAAGCACCGTTAGGTGCCAGGCCTGATGCAAGGCTGCGCCGAAGTTATGAGCGTCTGGCAAAGCAAAGCTGATGACTACTCTATAGTTCGGTGTGCCATGCTACGGCTTAGAACCGGGACTTCAACGTCGTTTTGAACACCATGGGGCATATGAGATGTTCCAGGAGTTGAAGTTAATATTCAGCGAATGCCGGATTGAGAGATATGAAGTCTCAATAAGTTCTATAGCTGTAAGATGGAGGAAAGCAGTACTGTCGGTGAGCATATACTCGGAATGTGCGGATATAACAATCACTTGATTCAAGCTGGGAGTTAATCTTCCGGATGATTGCGTCATTGACAGAATTCTCCAATCACGCCACCAAGCTACAAGAGCTTCGTGATGAACTATAATATGCAAGGGATGACCAAAACAATGCCGAGCTCTTAGCGATGCTGAAAGCAGCGGAGGTAGAAATCAAAAGGAGCATCAAGTGTTGATGGTTAACAAAACCACTAGTTTCAAGAAAAGGGCAAAGGAAGAAAAGGAAACTTCAAAAGAAGCGGCAAGCAAGTTCTTGATCAAGAGAAGAAACCAAGTCTGGTCCTAAGCACTGGCTGAGTGCTTCTATTGCAAGCAGGCTGGTCCTTTGAGCGGAACTGCCCCAAGTATTTGGCGGATAAGAAGGATGGCAAGGTTAACAAAGGTATATGTGATATACATGTTATTGATGTGTACCTTACTAATACTCATGATAGCTTTTGGGTATTTGATCTTGGTTACATTGCTAATATTTGCAACTCGAAGCAGGGACTACGGATTAGCGAAGATTGGCTAAGGGCGAGGTGACAATCTGGCGTGGGAAATGGTTCCAAAGTCGATGTGATCATGATCGACACGCTACCTCTACATCTACCTTGGGATTAGTATTAGACCTAAATAATTGTTATTTAGTACCAGCGTTGAGCATGAACATTATATCTGGATCTTGTTTGATGCGAGGCGGTTATTCATTAAATCGAGAGAATAATGGTTGTTCTATTTATATGAATAATATCTTTTATGGTCATGCACCATTGAAGAATGGTTTGTTTTACTTAATCTTGATAGTAGTGATACACATATTCATAATGTTGAAACCAAAAGATGCAGAGTTGATAATGATGGTGCAACTTATTTGTGCACTTGCCGTTTAGGTCATATCGATTGTAAAGCGCATGAAGAAACTCCATCTTGATGGACTTTTGGAGTCACTTGATTATGAATCACTTGGCACTGCGAACCGTGCCTTATGGGCAAGATGACTAAAACACCGTTCTCGGAACTATGGAGAGAACAACAGATTTATTGGAAATCATACATCTTGATGTATGTGGTCCAATGAATGTTGAGGCTAAATGGCGGATATCGTTATTTTCTCACCTTCACAGATGATTTGAGCAGATATGGGTATATCTACTTAATGAAACACAAGTCTGAAACATTTGAAAAGTTCAAAGAATTTCAGAGTGAAGTGGAAAATCATCGTAACAAGAAAATAAAGTTTCTACGATCTGATCGTGGAGGAGAATATTTGAGTTCTGAGTTTGGCCTACATTTGAAACAATGCGGAATAGTTTACGCAACCACGCCTGGAACACCACAGCGTAATGGTGTGTCGAGCGTCGTGTCGTACTTTATTAGATATGGTGCGATCTATGATGTCTCTTCTTGATTTACCGCTATCGTTTTGGGGTTATGCTTTAGAGGCGGCTACATTCACTTTAAATAGGGCACCATCTAAATCCGTTGAGGCGCGCCTTATGAACTGTGGTTTGGCAAGAAACCAAAGTTATCGTTTCTGAAAGTTTGGGGCTGCGATGCTTATGTGAAAAAGCTTCAACCTGATAAGCTCGAACCCAAATCGAATGTGTCTTCATAGGATACCCAAAGGAGACAGTTGGGTACACCTTCTATCACAGATCCGAAGGCAAGATTTTTGTTGCTAAATTGGAAACTTTTTGGAGAAAGAGTTTCTCACGAAAGAAGTGAGTGGGAGGAAAGTAGAACTTGATGAGATAAGCTGTATCTACTCCCTTATTGAGAAGTAGTACATCACGAAAACAGTTTACGTGACACCTACACCAAATAGGGAGGAAGCTAATGATGATGATCATGAAACTTGAGATCAAGTTTCTCTGAAACCGTAGATCAACGAGCAAGATCCGCTTTTGAGTGGTGCGGTAATCCTATTTTGGAAGTCATATTCTTTGGAACATGATGAACCTACGAACTATGAAGAAGCGATGGTGAGCCCAGATTCCACAAAATGGCTTGAGGCCATGAAATCTGAGATGGGATCCATGTATGAGAACAAAGTATGGACTTTGGTTGACTTGCCCGATGATCGGCAAGCAATTGAGAATAAATGGATCTTCAAGAAGAAGGCGGCGCTGATGGTAATATTCTTGTCTATAAAGCTCGACTTGTTGCAAAAGGTTTTCGACAAGTTCAAGGGATTGACTACGATGAGACCTTCTCACCCGTGGCGATGCTTAAGTCCGTCCGAATCATGTTAGCAATTGCCGCATTTTATGATTATGAAATTTGGCAAATGGATGTTAAAACTGCATTCTGAATGGATTTACGGAAGAAGAGTTGTATATGATGCAACGAGAAGGTTTTGTCGATCCAAGGGAGCTAACAAAGTGTGCAAGCTCAGCGATCCATTTATGGACTGGTGCAAGCCTCTCGGAGTTGGAATAAGCGTTTTGATAGTGTGATCAAAGCATTTGGTTTTATCTGAGACTTTTGGAGAAGCTGTATTTACAAGAAAGTGAGTGGGAGCTCTGTAGCATTTACGATATTATATGTGGATGACATATTATTGATGGAAATGATATAGAATTCTGGATAGCATAAAGGGATACTTGAATAAGAGTTTTTCGATGAAAGACCTCGGTGAAGCTGCTTACATATTGGGCATTAAGATCTATAGAGATAGATCAAGGCGCTTAATAGGACTTTCACAAAGCACATACCTTGATAAAGTTTTGAAAAAGTTCAAAATGGATCAGGCAAAGAAAGGGTTCTTGCGGTATTACAAGGTGTGAAGTTGAGTAAGACTCAATGCCCGACCACCGAGAAGATAGAGAAAATGAAAGATGTTCCTATGCTTCAGCCATAGGCTCTATCATGTATGCAATCTTGTGTACCAGACCTGATGTGTGCCTTGCTGTAAGTTTAGCGAGCGGTACCAAAGTAATCCAGAGTGGATCCTTTGGACAGCGGTCAAGAACATCCTTAAGTACTTGAGAAGAACTAAGGATATGTTTCTCATTTATGGCGGTGACAAAGAGCTCGTAAATGGCAGTTACGTCGATGCAAGCTTTGACACTGATCCGGACGATTCTAAATCGCAAACCGGATACGTATTTACATTAAGCGGTGGAGCTGTCGGTTGGTGCAGTTCCAAACAAAGCGTCGTTCGGGATCTACATGTGAAGCTGAGTACATAGCTGCTTGGAAGCAGCTAATGAAGGAGTCTGGATGAAGGAGTTCATAACCGATCTAGGTGTTGTACCTAGTGTATCGGGTCCAATGAAAATCTTTGTGACAATCTTGGTGCAATTGCCTTGGCAAAGGAATCCAGATTTCACAAGAGAACCAAGCACATCAAAAGGCGCTTCAACTCCATCCGGGATTTGGTCGGTGGGAGACATAGAGATATGCAAGATACATACGGATCTGAATGTTGCAGACCGTTGACTAAGCCTCTTCCACGAGCAAAACATGATCAGCACCAAGACTCCATGGGTGTTAGAATCATTCTTGTGTAATCTAGATTATTGACTCTAGTGCAAGTGGGAGGCTGAAGGAAATATGCCCTAGAGGCAATAATAATGTTATTATTTATTTCCTTATATCATGATAAATGTTTATTATTCATGCTAGAATTGTATTAACCGGAAACATAATACATGTGTGAATACATAAACCTCTGAGTGTCACTAGTATGCCTCTACTTGACTAGCTCGTTAATCAAAGATGGTTATGTTTCCTAACCATGAACAAGGAGTTGTTATTTGATTAATGGGATCACATCATTGGTTGAATGATCTGATTGACATGACCCATTCCATTAGCATAGCTTTTGATCGTATAGTTTGTTGCTAGTGCTTTTCTTCATGACTTATACATGTTCCTATGACTATGAGATTATGCAACTCCGTTTGCCGAGGAACACTTTGGGTGCTACCAAGCGTCACAGCGTGCTGGGTGATTATAAAGGTACATTACAGGTGTCTCGAAGGTACATGTTGGGTTGGCATATTTGAGATTAGGATTTGTCACTCCGATTGTCGGAGAGGTATCTCTGGGCCCTCTCGGTAATGCACATCACATAAGCCTTGCAAGCATTGCAACTAAATGTGTTAGTTGTGAGATGATGTATTACGGGCGAGAAAAGAGACTTGCGAATGAGATTGAACTAGGTATTGGATACCGGCGATGAATCTCGGGCAAATAACATACCGATGACAAAGGAACAACGTATGTTGTTATCGGTCGACCGATAAAGATCTTCGTAGAATATGTAGGAACCAATATGGGCATCCAGGTCCGCTATTGGTTATTGACCGAGAGGTGTCTCGGTCATGTCTACATAGTTCTCGAACCCGTAGAATCCGCAACGCTTAACGTTTGATGGCGGTTATTATGAGTTTATATGATATTGATGTACGAAGGTTGTTGAGTCCGGATGAGATCACGGACATGACGAGGAGTCTCGAAATGGTCGAGACATAAAGATTGATATATTGGAAGCCTATGTTTGGACTCGGAATCACTCCGGGTGAAATTGGGAATTTCTTGAGATGCGGAAGTTACGGAACCTCCCGAAGTCAATGGGCCTTGATGGGCCTTAGTGGAAAGGAGGAAAGGGGCCCAAGTGCTGGCGCACCTTCCCCCTTCCTAGTCCTATTAGGACTAGGAGAAGGGGTGGCGCCTCTCCCTTCCCTTGGCCAATCCTAGTTGGACTAGGATTGGGGAGAATCCTACTCGGTGGGAGTAGGACTCCCGGCGCAGCCCTTGGTGGCCGGCCAGCCCCTCCCTTCCCTCCTTTATATCTGGGCAGAGGGCACCCCATGACACACAAGTTGATCATTGAGATCGTTCCTTAGCCGTGTCGGTGCCCCTTCCACCAAACTACACCTCGAATATACCGTTGCGGAGCTTAAGCGAAGCCCTGCGCGGTGGAACATCATCATCGTCACTGCGCCGTCGTCTTGTGAAACTCTCCCTCAACACTCGGCTGGATCGGAGTTGAGGGGCGTCATCGAGCTGAGCGTGTGCAGAACTTCGGAGGTGCCGTCGTTCGGTACTTGGATCGGTTGGATCGGGAAGAAATGCGACTACTTCCTCTCGTTGCGTCAACGCTTCCGTTCTGGTCTCTGAGTGCGTAGACAACACTCTCATCTCGTTGCTATGCATCACCATGGTCTTGCGTGTTCGTAGGAAATTTTTGAAATTACTCGTTCCCCAACAGATCTCTTGTTGGCGATCTTTTTCTCGACCTTGATCGTGTTTTTTCATCTAATACATGATACTAGTCTTGGTAGTACAACTTTCAGGTGATCTTGCATGTGATTTTAGTGTGCCAAATGATGGTTCTAAATTCCTCTTTTGACCAAAACATGCGAGAGGTTGACACTAATTTCTTATAGATTACTTTCAAATACTCCCTCTGTCCCAAATTTCTTGTCTTAGATTTGTCTAGATACGGATGTATCTAATACTAAATGTGACTTGATACATCCGTATCTAGACAAATCTAAGACAAGAATTTTGGGATGGAGGAATACTATAAACATCAATGGTACCTTTTAAGAGGTATATTTGCCTCAAGTAACTTGTGTTATGGATATTGCATGTAATCCCTCGATCTCATGCCTTTGAAGACATGTTCTAGTGTCTTTGTTCACTCATTTCGTGCGTATATGTAGTCATATATGGAGTATAATATTGAAATTCATCTTATATTTCTGAGCGGAGGTAGTAATAAAATATGGTTTCATTTGAATTAGAACCAGGTCCACGGTGGACATGAAGTTCTCAAAGTCATCCGTGTGAACTGGAAGACACGATGATGAGTTCTCTTTGCTGAACTATCCGGTTGTTGTGTCCTTGTCGCCACGTGTCCTGAACTAGTGTTTTCTGTAGCATTGTTGTCGGCGTGTTCTTGAGGCTGTACTTGACCACAACAATTTCCTGGCTGTGCCTTTGATTACGAAGGGTGTGGTTCTTGTAAAGCTTCCCAACAAATCTGATGCGCGTGTCTTCATCATCATGTTTATGAGTGGAAAGACCACTCTGTTAGGTTCTCAATGTTGACAAGATGGTGATGGTGCATGTAGACATCTCACACGAAGTCCATGGCCTAATCGAGTTATCTGGGGTTCATCTCGTAGGTCGGTGGCAAGAAATAGTCTCTGAGTTTAGTTGGTGCAACTTTGCTTGTCGTAGTAAGTATTATTGTTCGATACTTTATTTGTGTTTGTGAACCCTTTATAGTTTATTAATCTTGCCGCTTTTGGTGTGTGGTCATCCCGAGAACGGTCTATGTTAATGTCTGTCCACTCAATTGATCTGTATACTTTGAAGTATCCAGATCATATTTTTGTGAGGATGGTTTATCAATTATGGTTACACTCCAATATCTGTATGCATTGTAGGGTTTATCGCACCACCAGGATTTCCATTCCCATGGATGTTCGGTCCATACGATTTGTCACGACCTTTGGACTGTCACGCTTGTGGGAGTAGGCGGGGCCCTCGCATGGCAGCGTGGTTGGACGATCAATCTTCTGTTTAGTACTTCAACATAGTGATTTCCTGGTAAGGATTCACTCGTGTCACATCAAGTAAATCTTGTTGATTTACTGTCTAAATGTTATTGATTTAATGTCATGTTTTCTTTCTTTTCCAGCAATTTTATGATGCAGGTCTTGCCATGTGACATTCATCACAGAATAAACCGTTTGGTTTGCTCTACGATGGCTATTTTAGCAGGTTTCACTTATTATGTCGTGTCAGTAACAAAGGCACTGTCCATCACTTATATTACTGGAAAAAAATGGATCAGTCTGTTGTCTGAGTACAAGTTGAATCCCTATGATGAACTGCAGTTTGGTTTAACAAAAATGCCACAATTAGTCCTTCTCGCGTTTAAAAGAAATGAAGAAAAAAACTTGATCACGGTCACGGATCCTAGTCAAGTTAGAAAGCTGATCATAGCGGACCAGACACGATCGCCGTTGTCTCGCACAGATCAAGCACCGGCAGTTGCTCTAGCACATACAACGGCAACACCTCAGTCTGTTCCAGCTGAGGATTGGGCACCGACCGTGTCAGCGGATCAGTCTGATCTACCGGAGGATCGGGCATCGACACCGGCACCTGCTCCGACACTGGCACCAGCTCTACAAGGAGCACCATCTCCGGCAGCAGCAGCGGCGGCTTCGGCACCTGCACCAACACTTGCACTTGCATCTGCTCCGGCCCGTGCAGTTGCACCAGCAATAGACTGGGCTGCAGTTCGCACTTCATATACCAAAGTCCTTACAAAAACCAACATGTCCACCTTCTTGGTAAGCATTGGCCGCCCAAGTGCTTCGTTCTTTTTTCTTTCCATGTTGTTTCACATGATTCACTGTGTTGATCTAACTGTTTAGGTATGTCTTCTTGTTTGCAAACAGAGAATTCCTAGAACAACGAGGAGTTGTTCAACAATCCGCAGCAGCGGCCAAGTTTCTCTTACCATCGCAGCCTTGGTGTGAATGAACCTGCTCAATATACCGTAAGTACAAAGGATGGTCACATGATGATTGATGCTAAAGGATGGTCAAGGTTCAAATCTAAATCGTATCTTGTGGTAGGGGATAATGTCAAAATCGAACTTTCTCGGTAAGGAGAGCTGGTCCAAATCAACTTTGAAATTCTTGATGGCGACGCATAGCTGCGAATTGATCTATCCTCCTAGAGATTTTGATGTAATAATCTGGCATGGTGAAACAAGTGTCATGTGTGTATAAGTAGTATGACAATATTATTTATCACATGGTATATCGTTGATAGAATTGCAACTCTGATTGCTGGTTAGGAACTGTCGTTCGATTTCATTCCAACAGCTGTCGTGCTTTATTCAATTTTGTGTATTCGCCTTGCGACAACATCTAAAACCAGCACTGTACCGATCGCTTGCAATATGAAAAGCGCTGAGGTAGAACACATGGGCCCCCAAACATGCAGGGTCGGCCTGCGGCCCAAAGTCCAGAACCGTTTGCTCGTTTGTGGCATCTAATATTTTCTTATAATTGGTGGCACGTGTAGGTTTTTTCAGAGTTAAGCAGTCTGCTCGTTTGTTACTCTGTAATAACTCAGTTGTTACTAATGGCACTGTAGTTGACTGGATTGACATCCACAAGTTCCTACACTTTATTGATCGTCTTGAGGTCCTTGTGGGGTGTCTCAATGGTGGAAGGCCACGTGGGATATGTGTGCCACTGCTGCACTCGTTGAACAGGTCCAACTATGTCGAGAAACTTATGGTACGAGCTGTTTTCTGTTATATATGTTGTTCATAAACTATTGCTTATACATAGTTTTACACTGTGATCTTCTTGAAACAGGAACTGCGAGTTCTATTGTTCCTATCTGGATGCACGACCATGGTTGGGTCGGACTTGCGCTTCAGTCACAACATGATGTTTATGTCGACCTACTCAATTCCCCTTGGAGGTGAAAAGATACTTATTCATGGGTGGTCTCAAATAATGAAGGCCCGTCCATCTTGGAGAATAGGGCAGAAGATTATGTTCATGCTTTTCCATGGCTCTAAAGCGAATATCCTGTTTATTGACCATGTTGCGAGATGAAGCCGCTTTGAAGGTTGTGGATCTTGTGAGGTGGCGCTGGGCCTTGTCACAGGGCTTGGCGGCCTCACCCTTGGTTAACTATAGGCAAAGTAGCCTTTCGAGGCGTGCTTTATGCAGTTGAACCTGTATAAGTACTCATACTACTTTCAGCTTTGGTTGTTAAGTGCCCTGCTAGTTTGATTAAGGTTGTTAAGTACTCCTGCTGCTTTTACGATCTGTCGTGTTTCTTGATCTGTCTACCTCCGGCCGCCAAAAAACCAAACCAGCGCCGTGAGTCCGCCTGCTTCCGCCTCCGGCTGGCTGCACCTCGCGCCACGCGATCGCCGCCCACCATCTCCTAAATCGTTAACGCCGGCGTCCTCCAGCGCTTTGGTGCGCTTCGCTGCTTGGCTGCCCTCTCGCGTTGTCAACATGGTCAACAAACAACACGAATCGGCGGAAATGCGTGGAGAGGATGACAGTGAGGGCCCCTGCGTCGGCGTATGGAAAAATAAAATGCTTCCTCCTAGTGTTTTCGACATGGGACCCACAACATTGTGGCGTATATAGTCAATAGACAAGAGAACAGCACAAGATCGGTGACACTGGGGCGTAGCTACTCGAGCAGTATTTTTTGTTTGGTATTATTGAGGCGGGCGGGGTTTGAAGCTGGGCTGCGGCCCGTCTAGCCTGAGCTTATATTTTATGTTCACCATGTGACCAGCCAGCTATTTTTCTTTGTGAAAATGAGCCCGGTTTATTTTTTTCGAAGAATACCCAATCCAGGCCTACTTATTTTTCTATGCCCTGATGGGCTGCAACTCTTTCAAGACGCCTGCAAATCTTGAAAGTAATATGAAATAGGTTGTAAATATAAAAACAGATGACAAATTGGCAATTACTTTATAATTTCTGAATTTTTTCACATTTTTAGATTCCTATTTCACTGGGCATTAACCTAATTTAAATATATCTTCAAAGTACTTCAAATCTGGATCGACATTTTGGTTTAAAAATAGTTTGGAACCCACAGAAATATGCGAAATTGGCCCTGACCAACCAAAAAAATGACTGCAATAAATTGCATAAGAAGTTGCCATGAGCTATATATGAATTATTAAAAAAAGTGGGAGTGGTCTAACTTGTGGGCCTGTTTAGTTGACGCGTATGCAAGATTTTTTTAGTTATTATATACGTCAACAAACGATTCTAGCAGACGTAACCGTTGGATGTCAATCCAACGGCTGTCGTGTTTCTTCAATCTCTGATCTTCTTGCTCCAGCCGCCAAAGCAGCACCAGCAGGACCGCCTACTCCCGCCTCCCATGGCTGGCTATGCTGCCGCGCAGGCATCAGCGCCCCCTACTACTCCCACCGCTGGCCAGGGCATCCCTCTACTCACCCACACCCCCTATTATTCTGCGGCGACAGCAGACCTCACACCGCATGGTGAACGGTGAACCCTCGTACTCCTCTTGGCGTGGGCTTCCTTGCCGCGTCTTCCCGGCTCCGCGTCGTCCCTTCCTAGGCCTCGCCGTCGTCCACCACCGTGGTGCTCTCGGTCTTGGCGTGGTCAATGTGGTCAACGACCGACTTCCATCGAAAAAATCTTGTCGTGGAGAGGTGACAATTTGGGTCCACGGCAGCCGCAAGAGAAGTGCCTCCTTATTAGGTGGAAAATAATTATTCCTCCACCTGACAGCAGGGACCCACCGGACGGGCCACCAGTATTTCACGAAAAAAAGTTTCCCCCTGACTGCTGGGACCCACAGGACGGGCCACCGTATTCGCGAAAAAACGTTCCCCATTGTCATTTCGGACCCACCGGAAGTGCCTCCTTATTATGCACAAAAAAATGAATGCCCCCTGCTAGCTGGGACCCACCTTGGTGGGAGGCTGACTTGTGGGCCTACTAAGTTTATTGGGACGGAGGCCTTTGTCAACTTTAGTCAATATATGAACGATTCTAGCTCCAGTGACCGTACGATGTCCATCCAACGGCCGTAGTGCTTCTTCAACCTCTGGTCTTCTTGCTCCAGCCGCCCAAAGCAGCGGCAGTCGTGCCGCCTGCTCCTGTCGCCCGTGGCTGGCTATGATGCCGTGGAGGCCTCACCGCCCCCTACTACTCCCACCGCTGGCCAGTCCATCCCTCGGCGCACCCACACCTGTTGATACTGCGACGGCAGCCTCACACCGCACCGAATGGTGAACCTCATACTTCTCCGCGTGGGCATCCATTGCCGCGCCTTCCCGGCTCGCGTCGTCCCATTCCTAGGCCTGCGCCGTCGTCAACCGCCCTAGAGCTCTCGGCGGCGTGGTCAAGCGTGGTCAAGGAATGGCTTCCATCGGACGTGGGTATGCGTGGAGAACGACAGTGGGTCCACGGCGCGCCCGAAGTGCCACCTTATTATCGCAAAATAATTATTCCTCCACGACAGCGGGGACCCACAGACGGGCCACCGTGTTCGTGAAAAAACGTTTCCCCGACTCTGGGACCCACCGGCTACATCTTTGCCGCAAGGAAGTCGTCCGAAAAAAGCGATTCGCCCCCATTGCGGGGACCCACCAGCTACATCTTCGCACGCAAGGAAGTCGTCCAAAAAAACCATTAGCCCCCGACTGCTAGGACCCACCAGCTACATCTTCGCGCAAGGAAGTGC
The DNA here is from genome assembly GCA_021605205.1 of Aegilops longissima. Taxonomy (NCBI): domain Eukaryota; kingdom Viridiplantae; phylum Streptophyta; class Magnoliopsida; order Poales; family Poaceae; genus Aegilops; species Aegilops longissima. Next base: position 360,023,625 of record CM038682.1, on the reverse strand, counting down.
ATTGGGCAAAAAACAAAGCGATTCCCCGATTGCTGGGACCCGGCAGCTACACCTTCGCCGCAAGGAAGTGCGTTGACCAAAAAATGATTAAGCCCCACGATTGCTGGGACCCACCAGCTACATCTTCACTGAGCAAGGATGTGCACGGCGGTCGGGACCCACCTGGTGAGCGTCGTGGCGTTGTCATTCTGGTCGTGAGCGTTATGCGTACATATATCTTGGTCGATGATGAAGCGGCGCCGCGTGTCGTAGTATAAGTAGCGTCGTGTCGTAGTAGAAGCGCGCCGTAGCATGTACGCGTCATTACATCGGCCGGGTGCAAGAAAGAAAATCTGACCGCGTCACGTACATACGGGTAGGGTCTCGAGCGCCTACTCGCGCGCAGGTGCGGCTGGGGCTCGTGTACATGGCTGGGTCGAGCGGAGGCTGCGTCGTCGTCGTGTTCATGGGGATGCAGCGGAATCGTCGTGTTCATGGGGAAACAGCGGAATGCATCGTGTTCATGGGGAAACAGCGGAATCGTCATGTTCATCGGGAGGCAGCGGGCGTGGGAGCCAACCGGCTTGGTCTGCGAGCGGAATGTGTGGTCGTGTTCACCGAGAGGGCTTGGGCGGAGCAGAGCGATGGAAGCGAGGCATGGCGTGCCGCCAAAGCGGAGAAGCGGCCTTGTGTTCGACCGGCCACGTTCAAGCGGGATCCTGTTCGCCGGGAGGGTTTGGCGTCCGCAAAGCGGCGAAATGGACCTCCTATGGTCGAAGCAGGGGTCTGTTGATCGGGAGGGTGTGGCGTCCGCAAAGCGGACGAAACGGACCTCCTACGGTCGAAATGGGGTCTGTTGATCGGGAGGGTGTGGCATACCGCCAAAGCAGACGAAACAGACCTCCTACGGTCGAAACGGGGGTCTTGTTGATCGGAAGGGGTGTGGCGTACCGCAAAACGGGACTCCACGGGATACTGTTCATCTCCACCGTCGACATCCTCCAGCCTCCACGGGCTATCGTCGACCTCCTCCAGCCTCCACGGGCTCCTGTTCATCCAGCCTCCACGGGCTCCTGTTCATCCAGCCTCCACCGCGCGCTACTCCACCGGCTACTATTCAACTACCCCTCCACGGGCACCCCTCCATCATCTACTATTCATCGAGCCCTCCACACCACGGGGTCCTGTTCAACCACCCCTCCAGGGGCACCCCTCCCCCGTTTATTGTTCATCCAGCCCTCCGCACCACGGGATCCTGTTCATCCAGAGGCAACGCCACCGCTCCTTTATACATCCACCCCCGCCCCATAGCGCTCACTATTCATCAATCGATCGGCTTGATTAGCGGCGATAGCGAAGAATCGCTCGATCGGGTTCGATTAACGACCATCGATCGATCGCTCGGGTTCAGTAACACGTAGCCTGCAGTGCAATCACTCGGGTTCAGTTAGAGCCCAACGCCTTGCTCGGGTTTAGTTAGAGCCAACGCCTCACACACACGCACGTACGTGTATGAGAGAAACGCGCATCGCTCGGCCCCCGACCTCCCACTGTAATCGGGAACTCCCCGAAATTTTCCTCCCCTCGCTTCTACCACAGTTTTTTCGTCATGGACGGCCCAAAGAATGTCATGCAGCTGCGTCTCCGGCCCGCCCAGGACGAAAATCCCATTTTCTGTCATGATTTTTTGTCATAGAAGTAGGAGCCCACCACATCTATGATGATACCAGGTTTTGTCACAATTATCATCATAGAAGTGTCATATGTATGACAAAAAAAATTCGTTCGGCCCAAAATGTCACGGATGTGTCTTTTTTTTGTAGTGTTGCATAATAACAGTATTAGTGGAGATTTTTTGGTGGAATTTATGCAACCCGTGTGGCTAATTATCTTGTGATACCCATACATGAAAACGATATGGAATTGCCTCCTGCTTATTTAGATTATAATGCTATGGTTCGCCATCAGTTTGTTGAGAGGAATGAACAGTTCCTCTAGTACCGACTAATCTTTGACAGACGTCGCACTGTCCATGTTGCTCTCCCTGCTCCTGGTTTCTTTGACTTTCAGACAAAAGGGAGATATATTATAACCAGGGAGGAGGCGACCGAGTACGAGAGGAGGACGGAGGCAGCTCTCCTCCAAGCTTCAGCTCACGAGGCAATAGCTGCTGCATCACAGTACGACCGCAACTACAACTTTGATCCATGGGCATATACCAACTTAGGCCAAAAGCCTAAGCTTAGGGGAGTACGTATTTCTCACCGACATTACATTCATGTTCACACACTCATTCTAGTTGTCGGTGCTCATACTCTTTCATTGTACTATCCACGCTAGTTTATTTTCCTTTTTATGCTTTCTTATTGTGTGTTTGAAAAACCTTTAAGAAGAACCAAAAAAAATAGTTGTAGATTTTAGATAGTTTACTTTTCATGCATGTAGTAGTAGTAATTAAAAGAAAACCCAAAAAGATTTCTCATTCTTCTTTTTCTTGTTGGGAGCTTTCCCGTGTAAATAGTTTTATTTCCTTTCTTTTCTTTGGGGGTCGAGAGGAGAAGAATATGATGAAAATGTTGAAGTGGCTCTTATATGCATTATTGTTGATTTAACCAAGATCCATATTACCTTATCTTCTCCCTTGTATTAAAATGCTTGCAGATTCTAGCTTAGTCCAATGCACGTGCACTATTATTATTATCCACACCGTTCGGTCATGCAAGTGAAAGGCAATAATTACGATATATGATGGACTGATTGAGATGAGAGAAGCTGGTATGAACTCGACCTCTCTTATTTTTGTAAATATGATTAGTTCATCGTTCCTGATTCAGCCTATTATGAATGGAACATGTTTGCAATGACAATTAGAGATTATAGTTGCTTATGCCATGCTTAATTAGCTAGGAGTTTATAATGGTTTACCTTGCGTGCCAACATGCTATTAAAATGGTTGTGATGTGGTATGATAGGGTGGTATCCTCCTTTGGACGATTTAAGTGGCTTGACTTGGCACATGTTCACGCATGTAGTTGAAACAAAATCAACATAGCCTCCACGATATTTATGTTCATGGTGAATTATATCCTACTCATGCTTGCACTCAATGTTTATTAATTTTAATGCATGGTCATGACTGTTGTCGCTCTCTAGTTGGTCGCTTCCCAGTCTCTTTCTAACCTTCACTTGTACTAAGCGAGAATACTGCTTGTGCATCCACTTCCATAAACCCCAAAGTTATTCCATATGAGTCCACCATACCTTCCTATATGCGATATCTACCTGCCGTTCCAAGTAAAGTTGTATGTGCCAAACTCTAAACCTTCAAATGAAATTCTTTTTTGTATGCTTGAATAGCTCATGTATCGACTAGGGCTGTTTGTATCTTCCATGCTAAGCGGGTTATTCTCAAGAGGAGTGGACTCCGCTCCTCACTCACGAGAAAATGGCTGGTCACCTGGATGCCCAGTCCCATGCTCAAACCAAATCAAAATAATCGCAAACAAAACTCCCCCAGGATTGTTGTTAGTTGGAGGCACCCGTTGTTTCGGGCAAGCCATGGATTGATGCTTGTTGGTGGCGGGGGAGTATAAATTTTACCATTCTGCTTGGGAACCGCCTAAGCATGGAAGATATTGAGATCTCTCGGTTGTTATGTTGACAATGAAAGTATGCCGCTCAAAATATTATTTATCTATATTTCAAAAATCGAGCTCTGGCACCTCTAGAAATCCCTGCTTCCGTCTGCGAAGGGCCTATCTATTTACTTTTATGTTGAGTCATCATCCTCTTATTAAAAAGCACCAGTTGGAGAGCACCGCTGTCATATGCATCCATTACTATTAATTTACATTGAGTATGACTATGACCGGATCTCTTTTACCATGAATTACAATGTTTAGTCAGTCCTTGCTCTTCAGAGGTGCTCTGCATTTATGTTTTGCGGTCTCAGAAAGGGCTAGCGAGATACCATCTTGTTATATCATATTATGATTGTTTTGAGAAAGTGTTGTCATCTGAGATTTATTATTATTGCTCTCTAGTTGATTATGCCATTGATATGAGTAAACATGAGACCTAAGTGTCATTGTGAATATGGTTAGTTAATATTCTTTGCTGAAAACTTGAATGCTGGCTTTACATATTTACAACAACAAGAGCAAACAGAGTTTATAAAAGTTTTTCTTTATCACTTTCAGTTTGTCAACTGAATTGCTTGAGGACGAGCAGAGGTTTAAGCTTGGGGGAGTTGATACGTCTCCATCATATCTACTTTTCCAAACACGTTTGCCCTTGTTTTGGACTCTAATGATTTGAGTGGAACTAACCTGGACTGACGCTGTTTTCAGCAGAACTGCAATGGTGTTATTTTTGTGCAGAAATAAAAGTTCTCGGAATAACCTGAAACTTCACGGAGAATACTTTTGGAATTTATAAAAAAAAATGGCAAAAAAATCAAGACCAGGGGGCCCACACCCTGTCCACGAGGGTGGGGGCGCGCCCCCTACCTAGTGGACCCCCTGGTGCTCCACCGACATCAACTCCAACTCCATATATTCACGTTCAGGTAGAAAAAAATCAGAGAGAAGGATTCATCACGTTTTACGATATGGAGCCACCGCCAAGCCCTAATCTCTCTCGGGAGGTCTGACCTGGAGTCCGTTCGGGGCTCCGGAGAGGGGAATCCCTCGCCGTTGTCATCATCAACCATCCTCCATCAACAATTTCATGATGCTCACCGCCGTGCGTGAGTAATTCTATCATAGGCTTGCTGGACGGTGATGGCTTGGATGAGATTTATCATGTAATCGAGTTAGTTTTGTTAGGGTTTGATCCCTTGTATCCATTATGTTCTGAGATTGATGTTGCTATGCTTAATGCTTGTTACTAGGGCCCGAGTGCCATGATTTCAGATCTGAACCTGTAATGTTTTCATGAATATATGTGAGTTCTTGATCCTATCTTGCAAGTCATTAGTCACCTACTATGTGTTATGATCCAGCAACCCCGAAGAGACAATAATCGGGACCACTCCCGGTGATGACCGTAGTTTGAGGAGTTCATGTATTCACTATGTGTTAATGCTTTGGTCTGGTACTCTATTAAAAGGAGGCCTTAATATCCCTTAGTTTCCAATAGGACCCCGCTGCCACGGGAGGGTAGGACAAAAGATATCATGCAAGTTCTTTTCCATAAGCACGTATGACTATATTCGGAATACATGCCTACATTACATTGATGAATTGGAGCTAGTTCTGTTTCACCCTATGTTATAACTGTTGCATGAATAATCGGATCCGACATAATTATCCATCACTGATCCAATGCCTACGAGCTTTTCAGATATTGATCTTTGCTTAGTTACTTTTCCGTTTCCACTATTACAATTACTACAAAACTGCTACTGTTACTTTTGCCACCGTTACCGTTATTTCCATACTACATTGCTACTAAATACTTTGCTGCAGATATTAAGTTATCCAGGTGTGGTTAAATTGACAACTCAACTGCTAATACTTGATAATATTCTTTGGCTCCCCTTGTGTCGAATCAGTAAATTTGGGTTGAATACTCTACCCTCGAAAACTGTTGTGATCCCCTATACTTGTGGGTTATCACAAGCCCCGACGCAACAAGCACAAGCGTCGAAGCAACGGTGAAAATACCGACGACACGGTAGTCAACGCAGGATTCAGTGGCTCCAAGTCCGGTCAGCGGAAGAAGCCATAAAAAATAAACAATCCGGGACCATCCAGCTTGGACCGCATACTCGATCGTCCATGCCAGATCCATGGCACCCCAGACAAACCAGCCAATCATACCAACAGAGACTGTTGGGTTTTTAAACATGCCGGCAAGTTAAATGCCGAGAATAAGGAGAAGGGTTCGCAAAGCGAGGACGATGACGCGGAGTCCTGTCAGCTGAACTCAGGGGGACAAAAGAAGTCCCCCCCCCCCAGTTGAAACGGTGAATATGATATACGCTACACATATCCCCAAGAGGGAGCGCAAGAGCACGCTCAGGGATGTCTACACGATGGAGCCAGTCGCCCCAAAGTTCAACCCATGGTCTTCCTGCCCGATCACTTTCGATCGCAGGGATCATCCGACCAGTATCCGACATGGCGGTTCATCCACACTGGTCCTCGACCCAATCATTGTTGGATTCAATCTCACGCGAGTCCTCATGGATCGTGGCAGTAGCATGAACCTGCTCTATGAGGATACAATGCGCAAAATGGGCATTAATCTCTCAAGGACCAAGCCCACAAAGACTACCTTTAAAGGAGTCATACCAGGTGTGGAGGCCCGTTGTACGGGCTCAATCACACTAGAGGTTGTCTTCGGATCACCGGACAACTTCCGATGCGAAGAGTTGATCTTCGATATCGTCCCCTTCCGCAGTGGCTATCACGCACTGCTGGGACGAACCGCATTTGCTCGTTCAAGGCAGTGCCACACTATGCTTATCTCAAGCTCAAGATGCCCGGACCATGCGGCGTCATAACGGTTAATGGAAACATGGAACGCTCCCTCCGTACCGAGGAGCATACCGCTGCTTTAGCAGTAGAAGTACAGAGCGGCCTTTTCAAGCAGAACGTTAATTTGGCGGTAGAGCTCTCGGAAACTATCAAACGAGTCTGGACTACTCTGCAACAGGACAGCCCAGCTCGTCAAGAGCTCAACTAGAAATTTGGCCTCTGTCCTAGTCCCGACCAAGCAGCGGCGTTCGTACCGCACGTACATAACTACGCACTCAAAATACCATGGGCATAGATGGAGGCATAACTAGATTGTGATCCATAATACGGCTCGACCTCCCCTGGACACACATACTTTCACTTTTTATTTTTTTCTTCCTTTTCAGGTTTCTTTCACACAGGCTTTTTCTGACGACTAATCACCGGTCCTTTCGAAAGGATATATACACCAAGACGACAAGTAGCACTGGCGTATCAGGGAATTGCTAGGTGGTCTCTTTAACGATCACTCTACCTGTTTTCAGGCCCCACACGCAGCTCTCCCTTGGTTGTTGCTTATTAATAGCCCTGTTGCTTATTGCACTACTTGTACAAATACACTTTGACGTATTAATCAAACTATAATGGAAACAGTTTGCGGCCCAACTTATGTGGCATTAGCTTACTACTTCATTTTATTTTGTTAATCTTCTCAAATTGCACCCATACACTTTGGTACACTTTAATCCGCCAGGGTTTTCATTGCGCCCCATAATACGGCAACAAAGTCCGAACACTTTTTACAGTACAGTTCGGCACCCCAAATTTAGCATTATATGGATCGGCTCCGAATCATGTCTTTGGTCAATAGTTGGGTTGAGGCTCCTGTTCTTACTACCTTACGTTCCGCTATATCGGCTAGGGTAGTAAAGGGAGAACTACTGCGATTGTGTGCTAGTTCATCCGGATGAGCACCTCAGTAGAGAAAGCCGAAAACTGACTGTCAAGATGCGGTGTGAGTCAGTCAGCTCTTTGGAGGTTTCAAATCTTTAGCGATTATTTCCGCACTATGCGATGAATCAGCTCTTATCCGATCAGGTGTGTACAACACCCTAGTTTGGATACTAGGGGCTGCGCCTAAATTTTTATTGTCAAACTCCTATGGCTAAGTGATGGTGATAAAGCGACATAGTCCGATTGCCTGGTTCGTCGCGCTAAACACCTCCTTCAAGGACCAAACAATTGGATCAAGAGTGTTTAGATTCATCCCGAACACCCCCGTACTACCTACGTGGGGGCTAAAGCCGACGACTGGCCAACTCTCAGAATTCAATAAAAACGGCCACACGGGAGGTAAAAACTTTAACAAATAAACAAGCATTATATTACATAACGGCTTTGTTTCATACTCCCGGACATGATAACATGAATGTATTCGTTCAAACATGATGTCCTTAGCACATTGCCCCGCTACAATGCGGGATCCCGCCAGGACAATGCGGTGCTCCTTGCCTTCGGGCGGTCCTTCGGTCGCGAGCTTGACGTCATTCATCTTCGTCCACTGCACCTTGACACGGGCGAAGGCCATCCGGGCACCTTCGATACAGACCGACCGCTTGACAGCGTCAAGCCGGGGGCAGGCATTGACTAGCCGCTTCACGAGACTGAAGTAGCTGCTGGGTATGGCTTCGACATGCATAACCGGATTATTAAGTCCTTCATGGCCAGTTCGGACACCCTATGCAGTTCGACCAGCTGTTTTAGCTGATCGCTAAAGGGCACCGGATGTTCTGGCGCGAGGTATTGCGACCAGAACAACTTCTCCGTTGAGCTCCCCTCTCCGGCTCGGAAGAATTCCGCAGCATCAGAAACACTATGCAGCAAATCCGCAAACGCCCTGGAGAACTCCAAATTCGGGTAAGTAAGAGATACCTCTTCTTCACATACTTGCTTTGCATAATAAAAGCCTTACCCGCCGCAATTTTCTTGGCCTCCTGGATTTCCTGGAGGGCGCCCTGGGCCTCAACCCGGGCCTCTTGTGCGCTCTGGTGAGCCTTTGCGAGCTCGGTCTCTTGATCCGCAATGTCACGCTCCAAGGACTCGCATTTCTTGACGGCGTCCTAGAGCTCCTGCTGGACCTCGCAAACCCCGGCCTCGTGCTTTTCACGGGCGGTTTGCTCCTTTGCCGCTTTCTTTTTTGCCTCGGCCAGCGCTTTCTTGAGGATTTCCACCTCAATAGCCGCTCCTACACATATCATGGTGCCTTTATCAGCACAAGTCATTCATCCTTTCCGGATATACATAAGGTTGTCACATACCTTGCTTGTCCTCCAGGTGCTTTTTCACACGGCCGAGCTCTTCCTCGGCCCGCTCCAGACTCTGCTTTAGTCCGGGGACCTCGGCAGCATGAGAGGTTGCAGGAAGAAACGACGCCTGCTTATTCACATAAGACATATTTAGTTAGTTTCCTGCGAAAATTATTTGATCCTCTGTCCGGCTTTTCTTTTCGAACACCAGACAGTGTCTCAGGGGTTACTGTCTACACTGTGACATTCTTTTTGCAAAATCGTGTTGCTTAACTAAAATCCTGTTAGAAGGCTTGCGCAGGCTTCAGTCAGTCCGCTCTTCGTGGACTGCATTTTCTCAATCACCGTACCCATGAGGGTACGGTGTTCCTCCACAATGGAAGCATCCGGTGCCTCTGGTTGGACAGGGGTCACCGGCGGAATAGGCACACCTCCTTCTTTCGAAGGAGGTTGCTCGCCGGATTCTGGAGCCGTATCGGTCTTCGGGGCCGTTGTAGCGACCCAACCTCAGACGGTCAAGTCTCTGTGCTTAAGTGTCATCCCTGGATCGGTATGCTGACACACAAAGTACTCGAGGATTTATAACAGAGGTAAATCACATGTATAAAGTAACATAAATACTATTACTGTTGGAAGTATGCCCTAGAGGCAATAATAAAAGGATTATTATTATATTTCCTTGTTCATGATAATTGTCTTTTATTCATGCTATAATTGTATTATCCGGAAATCGTAATACATGTGTGAATACATAGACTACAACATGTCCCTAGTGAGCCTCTAGTTGACTAGCTCGTTGATCAATAGATAGTCATGGTTTCCTGACTATGGACATTGGATGTCATTGATAACGGGATCACATCATTAGGAGAATGATGTGATGGACAAGACCCAATCCTAAGCATAGCACAAGATCGTGTAGTTCGTTTGCTAGAGCTTTTCCAATGTCAAGTATCCTTTCCTTAGACCATGAGATCGTGTAACTCCCGGAATACCGTAGGAATGCTTTGGGTGTACCAAACGTCACAACGTTACTGGGTGACTATAAAGGTATACTACGGGTATCTCCGAAAGTGTTTGTTGGGTTGACACGGATCGAGACTGGGATTTTTCACTTCGTATGACGGAGATGTATCTCTGGGTCCACTCGGTAATGCATCATCATAATGAGCTCAAAGTGACCAAGTGTTTGGTCACGGGATCATGCATTCTGATGCGAGTAAAGTGACTTGCGCGTACGAGATTGAGCGAGGTATTGGGATACCACGATCGAATCTCGGGCAAGTAACGATACCGATTGACAAAGGAATCATATACTGGGGTTGCTTGAATCCTCGACATCGTGGTTCATCCGATGAGATCATCGTGGAACATGTAGGAGCCAACATGGGTATCCAGATCCGCTGTTGGTTATTGGCGGAGAGCTGTCTCGGTCATGTCGCATGATTCCCGAACCCGTAGGGTCTACACATAAGGTTCGTGATGCTAGGGTTATCGGGAAGACTTGTATGTGATTACCGAATGTTGTTGAGTCCGGATAAGATCCCGGACGTCACGAGGAGTTCGGAATGGTCGGAGGTGAAGATATATATATATGGGAAGTTGTCATACGGTCACCGGAAAGTTTGGGGCATATCGATTGTGCAGGGGCCACGGAGGGGTTCCGGGGGTCCACCGGGAGGGGCCACCTCTCTCGGAGGGCCTCATGGGCTGTAGTGGGCAGGGAACCAGCCCCTCATGGGCTGGGCGCATCCCCCCTTAGGCCCATGCGCCTAGGGTTGGGGGGAAACCCTAGTGGGGGCGCCCCCCTTGCTTGGGGGGCAAGCCCCCTCCCCTTGGCCGCCGCCCCCCTCTAGATCACATCTAGAGGGGGCCGGCCCCCTTCCCCCTTCCCCTATAAATAGAGGGGCGAGGGGAGGGCTGCACACAACATCCAAGGCGCAGCCCCTCCCCTCCCCAACACCTCTCCTCCTCCGCGTGAGCTTGGCGAAGCCCTGCCGGAGAACTGCCACTCCATCACCACCACGCCGTCGTGCTACTGGTGGAGCCTTCTTCCTCAACCTCTCCCTCCTCCTTGCTGGATCAAGGTGCGGGAGACGTCATCCGCTCCGTACGTGTGTTGAACACGCAGGTGCTGTCCGTTCGGCACTTGGTCATCGGTGATTTGGATCACGACGAGTACGATTCCCTCAACCCCGTTCTCTTGAACGCTTCCGCTCGCGATCTACAAAGGTATGTAGATGCACTCCTATCACTCGTTCCTAGATGAACTCATAGATGGATCTTGGTGAAACCGTAGGAAAATTTTTATTTCCTGCAACGTTCCCCAACAGTGGGTTCATGAGCTAGGTCTATGCGTAGTTCTCTTTGCACGAGTAGAACACAATTTGTTGTGGGCGTAGATGTTGTCAACTTTCTTGCTGCTACTAGTATTATTTTGCTTCAGCGGTATTGTGGGATGAAGCGGCCCGGACCGACCTTACACGTACGCTTACGTGAGACAGGTTCCACCGACTGACATGCACTAGTTGCATAAGGTGGCTAGCGGGTGTCTGTCTCTCCCACTTTAGTTGGAGCGGATTCGATGAAAAGGGTCCTTATGAAGGGTAAATAGAAGTTGACAAATCACGTTGTGTATTTTTCGTAGGTAAGAAAACATTCTTGCTAGAACCCTATTGCAGCCACGTAAAAGATGCAACAACAATTAGAGGACGTCTAACTTGTTTTTGCAGCAATTGCCTTGTGATGTGATATGGCCAAAAGTTGTGATGAATGATGAATGATATATTGTGATGTATGAGATCATGTTCTTGTAATAGGAATCACGACTTGCATGTCGATGAGTATGACAACCGGCAGAGCCATAGGAGTTGTCTTAATTATTGTATGACCTGCGTGTCATTGATTCAACGCCATGTAATTACTTTACTTTATTGCTAAACCGTTAGCTATAGTAGTAGAAGTAATAGTTGGCGAAACAACTTCATGGAGACACGATGATGGAGATCATGGTGTCATGCGGTGACAAGATGATCATGGAGCCCCAAGATGGAGATCAAAGGAGCTATATGATATTGGCCATATCATGTCACTACTATTTAATTGCATGTGATGTTTATTATGTTTATGCATCTTGTTTACTTAGAACGGCGGTAGTAAATAAGATGATCCCTCATAATAATTTTAAGAAAGTGTTCCCTCTAACTGTGCGCCGTTGCTAAAGTTAAATGCGTTTGAAGCACCACGTGATGATCGGGTGTGATAGATTCCTACGTTCACATACAACGGGTGACAGTTTTACACATGCAAAACACTTAGGTTAACTTGACGAGCCTAGCATGTACAGACATGGCCTCGAAACACAGAGACCGAAAGGTCGAACATGAGTCGTATGGAAGATACGATCAACATGGAGATGTTCACCGATGATGACTAGTCCGTCTCACGTGATGATCGGACACGGCCTAGTCGACTCGGATCATGTAACACTTAGATGACTAGAGGGATGTCAAATCTAAGTGGGAGTTCATCCCTAAATAATTTGATTAGATGAACTTAATTATCATGAACTTAGTCTAAAATCTTTGCAAATATGTCTTGTAGATCAAATGGCCAACGCTCATGTCAACATGAACTTCAACGCGTTTGTAACGCCCTCGATGCGGCTATATCTCCCACGTGTCGAGGCACGACTTAGAGGCATAACCGCATTGAAAGCAATGTCGCAAGTGAGGTAATCTTCACACAACCCATGTAATACATAAGGGAATAGATACAAAGTTGGCTTACAGTCGCCACTTCACACAAAACATAAATAAACATCCATCATTCAGAGTACACTCAAGGTCCGACTACGGAACTAAAATAAAAGAAGATACCCCAAATGCTACACAGATCCCCGATCGTCCCAACTGGGCACCACTACTGATCATCAGGAAAAGACACATAGTAACGACCACGTTCCTCGTCAAACTCCCACTTGAGCTCGGTTGCGTCACCTGCACCGACATCGCGGCGGCACTGCAACTGTTTTGGTAGAATCTGTGAGTCACGGGGACTCAGCAATCTCACACCCGCGAGATCAAGACTATTTAAGCTTATAGGAAGGACAGAGTTGTAAGGTGGAGCTGCTGCAGTTTACTAGCATATATGGTGGCTACAATCGCAAAAGAGAGCGAGAAGAGGAGCAAAGCACGGTCGTGAAGCTAGTAGCGATCAAGAAGTGATCTGAACTACTTACGTCGACATAACTCCAACACCGTGTTCACTTCCCGGACTCCGCCGAGAAGAGACCATCACGGTTACACACTTGCGTTGATGTGTATTTTAATTAAGGTCAACCGGGTTTTCTACAACCGGACATTAACAAATTCTCATCTGCCTCATAACCGGGCACGGCTTTGAAAGATAATACCTGCAGGGTGTCCCAACAGCCCATTATAAGCTCTCACGGTCAGCGAAGGATATTCCTTCTACGGGAAGACCCGATCAATCTCGAATCCCGGACTACAAGACATTTCGACATCAATAAAACAAGACCAGCAAAGCCGCCCGATTGTGCCGACAAATCCCGATAGGAGCTGCACATATCTCGTTCTCGTGGCACATCCGGATAAGTCAAGCTACGAGTAAAACCAAGCCTCGAGTTTTCCGTGGTGGCCCCATGAGGTTGCTCGGTTCGGGCCAGCACTCGAAGGAGCTTTGGTCCGGGGTTAAAATAAAGATGACCCTCGGGCTCGCGAAACCCGGGGAAAAAGGCTTAGGTGGCAAATGGTAAAACCAATGTTGGGCCTTCTGGGCGAGTCTTATTCAAAGCGAACTGTCAAGGGGGTCCCATAAATCACCCAACCGTGTAAGGAACGCGAAATCAAGGAACATAACACCGGTATGACGGAAACTAGGGTGGCAAGAGTGGAACAAAACACCAGGCATAAGGCCGAGCCTTCCACCCTTTACCAAGTATATAGATGCATTAATTATAGCAGATAAATATTGTGATATCCCCAACAAGTAAACATGTTCCAATAAGGAACAACATCTCCATGTTCCAACAAGGAACAAACTTCAGCTTCACCTGCAACTAGCAACGCTATAAGAGGGGCTGAGCAAAGCGGTAACATAGCCAATCAACGGTTTGCTAGGAAAGGATGGTTAGGGGCTGACATGGCAATATGGGTGGCATGATATAGCAAGTGGTAGGCATCATAGCATAGGCATAGCAAAAGAGCGAGCAACTAGCATAGCAAAGATAGAAGTGATTTGAGGGCATGGTCATCTTGCTCGCAATGTTCTCGAGTTGTCGAAAGCTTGATCCTCGTAAGCGTTCTCAACAGGTTCCTCGTTCACGTACTCGTCTCCCGGCTCTACCCAAAGCAAGAACACAAACAAAGGAACCCCAATAAATCACGGTGCAATGCACAAGCAACATGATGCAAAACATGACATGATATGCGAGGTGTGATATGCAATGCGTATGTGCGCTCCGGAAGGAAAATGATGAACCAGGCATCAACTTGGCAAACCAAGTATTCCACTGGAAAGATGAGATGATTTCGGTTGAAATCGATATAAAGATCACCGGAATCGGATGCACGGTTTGGAAATGACAAGCAAAACAAGAATGGCACAAATCTGCCATTAACAGCATGATGCCACTTAGCAAGCAACAAGAAATTAAGCTAATGCACCCAAACGTACCAACAAAGTATATGGCAGTGATCTACACAAGATGCTTGACAAAAGATGAACACTGAGCTACGGCTAAATCACATCATAACAGGTTCAAACAAGCATGGCAAAAGTGCACAAAATATCAGGCTGGACATGGCAAAAACAGCATCAGGTAGCAATGTTCAGAGCACGAAAACAACCTGCTACAGGAACTTATAATAGCAAAACAAGGCATGGCATGAATCTACTCAAAGCATAGAACAAAAGTCCCTTACTGACCATAAGCCAAAAAGGATAACAAAATATAGTAATACCCATGTCAATATCGCAAGTTTCGTTAACAGATTCAGCAACATGGCATGTCAAAAACTGATAACAAGTAGGCATGTTTAAGAGCTCGATGCACTCACTACAAAGCCTTTCATGATAAACTAAGCATACCTACATCAAGAAGACATGACATAGAAGATATACATGGCAAGAGCAACATCATAGCATAAATGGGTCAACCACAACAACCTTGGCAAAATTGAATAACATGTAAACAATCTGCCAGGAAACATTTGATAGCAAAAGTAGAGCTCGATTGACTCAAGCTATGGCACTCCATAATTGCATAAAAGGGCATGGATGGATAGAGCAAGACATGTATAACAAAACATCCTTACTGAAGTATCTCAAAATATGCATGGATCTCTCGGTAGCATCAAGTTAACATGGCATCAAAATATCAGCAAAACAGGGCTGAAAACAGCAACATCAGGACACCTGCTTTACATGCTTGTGCTAGTCACCACATAGATCACAAAAATACATGGCATACACCCCTGGAAATATGGCATGGCATATTACAAAACACATGTAGGACTCAAATTCATAGGGTGCACACATCAATCATGGCAAAAATAACAAAAGTGCATGTTCTGTTAAGAAACAGAAACTAACATCAAATAGCCCTCTTCCAACAGCATTTCGGGCATTAAGATGAGCTCAAATGAAAATTATGCAATGAGATGAAATGATCTACTCTTCGAGGCGAACATTTTGACATATTACACGCGCAAAATGGAGCTACAGATGCAAAGTTACGATGCGTTGAAAATGGCACGAAATAATCACAAGATTTAAAACTTAGACGAAAATAGATGGGGGAAGAAAGTCAACGGGAGAATAGATCCGGATCGGGCCGATCCGATCGGAACAACAGCGATGCGGCGGCGCGGAGTACGCCAGGCGAGGAGGAGGAGGCGGGCCGGGTCCCGCGACGGCGGAGGCTGCCGCGGCGGCGGCGGTGGCGGAGCGGCGGTGGCGATGCGCCATGACGTGAGGCGGCGCTGGCGCATGGCGCGCCGGGCGAGGGAGGCGGCGAGGCGTCGGTCGGCGGCGGCGGGCGGCGGCGGCGGCGGCGCGGGCGCTGGAGGCTGGAGGCGGAGGCGCTGGGTCGGCCGTGCGCCTCGTGGCTCCCTTGGCGATGTGTGGCGGCTGCGGACAGGTGGCGCGCCCGATTGGCCGGGCGCGGCGGCGGATTTGCGTCCGGCCGGACCGGACGTGTCCGGGGGCGCGAGGTAGGGGAAAACTAGTGTTTCGGGGAAGAAGACCCGGATTTGGACGGGGGAGGTGTTTAAATAGGCATAGAGGGAGCTAGGAGAGTCCAAATGAGGTGTAGTTTTCGCCCACACGATCGTGATCGTTCGACGGAGAACATGGAAGTGACTTAGATGGGTTATTGGGCTGTTTTGAAGGGGTGTTGGGCTGCAACTTAAAAGAGGCCTTTGCGAGAGTGCGGTTAACCGTTGGAGTACCAAACGAGCTCCAAATGACCCGAAACTTGACCGGTGGTCTGGGTGGTATACCAAGGCCACTTGACAAACCTCGGTCCATTCCGAGAAGGTTTAGTACCGCTCACGGAAAAAGCGTAAAAGGGCCGCCGGGGAGATAGGAGTGCGGATTGCAAAACGGACAACGGAAAAATGCTCGGAATCATGAGGCGAACACGTATGCAAATGCGATGCACATGATGACATGATATAAAATGCATGACATGGACAAAATGCAAAATGAAGAAAAACCCAACCACGGAGGGAATATCATATCGCAATGCCGAAAATGGCAAGAGTTGGAGTTACAAATATGGAAAGTTACGTCCGGGGTGTTACAGCGTTCCTAGAGAAAACCAAGCTGAAAGATGATGGCAGCAACTATACAGACTGGGTCCGGAACCTGAGGATCATCCTCATAGCTGCCAAGAAAGCATATGTCCTAGAAGGACCGCTAGGTGAAGCACCCATCGAGAGAACCAAGGCGTTATGAACGCTTGGTAGTCACGTCTTGATGATTACTCCCTCGTTCGATGCGGCATGCTTTATAGCTTAGAACCGGGGCTCCAAAAGCGTTTTGAGCAACACGAGCATATGAGATGTTCGAGGAGCTGAAAATGGTTTTCCAAGCTCATGCCCGGTCGAGAGATATGAAGTCTCCGACAAGTTCTATAGTTGTAAGATGGAGGAAAATAGTTACATCGGTGAGCACATACTCGAGAATGTGGGTTGCACAACCGCTGTCCCGATTGAATATTAACCTCCGGACGAGGCGGTAATTGACAGAATCCTTGATCGCTCCCACCGAGCTACAAGAGCTTTGTGATGAACTACAATATGCGGGGATGGTGAAAACTATTCCTGAAGTATTTTCAATCTGTCAAGTCAGCAGAGGTAGAAATCAAAAGGAACATCAAGTGTTGATGGTCAATAAAACCACCAAGTTCAAGAAGGGCAAGGGTAAGAAGAACTTCAAGAAGGACGGCAAAGATGTTGCCGCGCCTAGTAAGCCAGTTGCTGGGAAGAAGTCAAAGAATGGACCCAAGCACGAGGCGAGTGCTTTTATTGCAAAGGAAGGGTCCTTTGAAGCGGAACTGCCCCAAATACTTAGCGGACAAGAAGGCCGGCAACACTAAAGGTATATTTGATATACATGTAATTGATGTGCACCTTACCCGTACTCGTAGTAACTCCTGCGTATTTGATTCCGGTGCCGTTGCTCATATTCGTAACTCACAGCAGGAGCTGCGGAATAAGCGGAGACTGGCGAAGGACAAGGTGACGATGCGCGTCGGGAATGGTTCCAAGGTCGATGTGATCGCCGTCGGCACGCTACCTCTACATTTACCTACGAGATTAGTTTTAAACCTCAATAAATGTTATTTAGTGCCAAGTTTGAGCATGAACATTGTATCAGGATCTCGTTTAATACGAGATGGCTACTCATTTAAATCCGAGAATAATGGTTGTTCTATTTATATGAGAGATATGTTTTATGGTCATGCTCCGATGGTCAATGGTTTATTCTTAATGAATCTCGAACGTAATGTTACACATATTCATAGTGTGAATACCAAAAGATGTAAAGTTGATAACAATAGTCCCACATACTTGTGGCACTGCCGCCTTGGTCACATTGGTGTCAAGCGCATGAAGAAGTTCCATGCTGATGGACTTTTAGAGTCTCTCGATTATGAATCATTTGACACATGCGAACCATGCCTTATGGGAAAAATGACCAAGACTCCGTTCTCGGAACAATGGGCGAGCAACCAACTTATTGGAAATCATACATACCGATGTGTGCTGTCCAATGGCGTTGAGGCTCATGGAGGATATCGTTATGTTCTCACTCTCACCGATGGCTTGAGTAGATATGGGTATGTCTACTTGATGAAACACAAGTCTGAGACCTTTGAAAAGTTCAAGGAATTTCAGAATGAGGTGGAGAATCAACGTGACCAAAAATAAAGTTCTTACGATCGATCGTGGAGGAGAATATTTAAGTCACGAATTTGGTACACACTTAAGGAAATGTGGAATCGTTTCACAACTCACGCCGCTGGAACACCTCAGTAATAACGGTGTGTCCGAACGTCAGAATGTCGCACTCTATTGGATATGGTGCGATCTGTGATGTCTCTAACTGATTTACCGCTATCATTTTGGGGATACGCTCTAGAGACAGCTACATTCACTTTAAATAGGGCACCGTCTAAATCCGTTGAGGCGACACCGTATGAATTATGGTTTGGGAAGAAACCTAAGCTGTCGTTTCTAAAAGTTTGGGGATGCGATGCTTATGTCAAGAAACTTCAACCTGAAAAGCTCGAACCCAAGTCGGAAAAATCGTCTTCAAAGGATACCCTAAGGAAACCATTGGGTATACCTTCTACCTTAGATCCGAAGGCAAGGTCTTTGTTGCCAAGAACGGATCCTTTACGGAAAAGAGTTTCTCTCGAAAGGAGTAAGTGGGAGGAAAGTAGAACTCGATGAAGTTCTACCTCTTGAATCGGAAAGTAGTGCAGCTCGGAAAATGTTCTTGTGCTGCCTACACCGATCGGAGAGGAAATTAATGATGATGATCAAGGTACTTGAATCAAGTTGCTCTTGAACTTCGTGAGGTCCACAAGGACACGTTCCACACCGAATGGTATGGCAACCCTGTCCGGAAATCATGTTGTTAGACAACGGTGAACCTTTGAACTATGAAGAAGCGATGGCGGCCCAGATTCCAACAAATGGCTTGAAGCCATGCAATTCGAGATAGGATCCATGTATGAAAACAAAGTATGGACTTTGACAGACTTGCCCGATGATCGGCGAGCGATAGAAAACAAATGGATCTTTAAGAAGAAGACGGACGCGGATGGTAATGTTACCATCTATAAAGCTCGATTTGTCGCTAAGGGTTATCGGCAAGTTCAAAGGGGTTGACTACGATGAGACTTTCTCTCCCGTAGCGAAGCTGAAGTCCGTCCGAATCATGTTAGCAATTGCCGCATACTATGATTATGAGATATGGCAAATGGACGTCAAAACGACATTCCTTAACGGTTATCTTAAGGAAGAACTGTATATGATGCAGCCGGAAGGTTTTGTCGACCCTAAGAATGCTAACAAGGTATGCAAGCTCCAGCGATCCATTTATGGGCTGGTGCAAGCATCTCGGAGTTGGAACATTCGCTTTGATGAGATGATCAAAGTGTATGGGTTTATGCAGACTTATGGAGAAGCCTGCGTTTACAAGAAAGTGAGTGGGAGCTCTGTAGCATTTCTCATATTATATGTAGATGACATACTTTTGATGGGAAATGATATAGAACTTTTGGACAACATTAAGGCCTACTTGAATAAGAGTTAGGACCTTGGAGAAGCTGCTTATATATTAGGAATCAAGATCTACAGAGATAGATCGAGACGCCTCATGGGTCTTTCACAAAGCACATACCTTGATAAGATATTGAAGAAGTTCAATATGGATCAGTCTAGGAAGGGGTTCTTGCCTGTGCTGCAAGGTGTGAAATTGAGCTCTGCTCAATGTCCGACCACGAAAGAAGATATAGAAGAGATGAGTGTCATCCCCTATGCCTCAGCCATAGGATCTATTATGTATGCCATGCTGTGTACCAGACCTGATGTAAACCTTGCCGTAAGTTTGGTAGGAAGGTACCAAAGTAATTCCGGCAAGGAACACTGGACAGCGGTCAAGAATATCCTGAAGTACCTGAAAAGGACTAAGGACATGTTTCCGTTTATGGAGGTGACGAAGAGCTCGTCAGTAAGGGTTACGTCGATGCTAGCTTCGACACAGATCTGGATGACTCTAAGTCACAAACCGGATACGTGTATATGTTGAATGGTGGAGCGAGAAGCTGGTGCAGCTGCAAGCAGAGCATCGTGGCGGGATCTACATGTGAAGCAGAGTACATGGAAGCCTCGGAGGCAGTGCATGAAGCAATTTGGGTGAAGGTGTTCATCACCGACCTAGGAGTCATACCCAATGCGTCAGGCCGATCAAACTCTTCTGTGACAACACTGGAGCTATTGCACTTGCCAAGGAGCCCAGGTTTCACAAGAAGACCAGGCACATCAAGCGTCGCTTCAACTCCATTCATGAAAATGTTCAAGATGGAGACATAGAAATTTACAAAGTGCATACGGATCTGAATGTCGCAGATCCGTTGACTAAACCTCTTCATGAGCAAAACATGATCAACACCGAACTCTATGGGTGTTCGATGCATCACAATGTAACTAGATTATTGACTCTAGTGCAAGTGGGAGACTGTTGGAAATATGCCCTAGAGGCAATAATAAAAGGATTATTATTATATTTCCTTGTTCATGATAATTGTCTTTTATTCATGCTATAATTGTATTATCCGGAAATCGTAATACACGTGTGAATACATAGACTACAACATGTCCCTAGTGAGCCTCTAGTTGACTAGCTCGTTGATCAATAGATAGTCATGGTTTCCTGACTATGGACATTGGATGTCATTGATAACGGGATCACATCATTAGGAGAATGATGCGATGGACAAGACCCAATCCTAAGCATAGCACAAGATCGTGTAGTTCGTTTGCTAGAGCTTTTCCAATGTCAAGTATCCTTTCCTTAGACCATGAGATCGTGTAACTCCCGGAATACTGTAGGAATGCTTTGGGTGTACCAAACGTCATAACGTTACTGGGTGACTATAAAGGTATACTATGGGTATCTTCGAAAGTGTCTATTGGGTTGACACGGATCGAGACTGGGATTTGTCAATCCGTATGACGGAGAGGTATCTCTGGGCCCACTTGGTAATGCAACATCATAATGAGCTCAAAGTGACCAAGTGTTTGGTCACGGGATCATGCATTACTGATGCAGTAAAGTCACTTGCGTAACGAGATTGAGCGAGGTATTGGGATACCGACGATCGAATCTCCGGCAAATAACGCATACCGATTGACAAAGGAAATCGTATCTGGGGTTGCTTGAATCCTCGACATCGTGGTTCATCCGATGAGATCATCGTGGAACATGTGGGAGCCAACATGGGTATCTAGATCCCGCTGTTGGTTATTGGCGGAGAGCTATCTCGGTCATATCGCATGATTCCCGAACCCGTAGGGTCTACACTTAAGGTTCGGTGGCGCTAGGGTTATCGGGAAGACTTGTATGTGATTACGAATGTTGTTTGAGTCCGGATAAGATCCCGGACGTCACGAGGAGTTCGGAATGGTCCGGAGGTGAAGATTTATATATGGGAAGTTGTCATACAGATCACCGGAAAGTTTCGGGGCATATCGGTATTGTCTGGGGCCACCGGAGGGTTCCGGGTCCACCGGGAAGGGCCACGTCTCTCGGAGGGCCTCATGGGCTGTAGTGGGTAGGGAACCAGCCCCTCATGGGCTGGGCGCATCCCACCCTTGGGCCCATGCGCCTAGGGTTGGGGGGGGGAACCCTAGTGGGGGCGCCCCCCTTGCTTGGGGGCAAGCCCCTCCCTTAGCCCCCCTCTAGATCTCATCTAGAGGGGCCGCCCTTCCCCTTCCCCTATAAATAGAGGCGAGGGAGGGCTGCACACAACATCCAAGGCGCAGCCCTCCCTCCCAACACCTCTCCTCCTCCGCGTGAGCTTGGCGAAGCCCTGCGGAGGGCTGTCACTCCATCACCACCACGCCGTCGTGCTGCTGTTGGAGCCTTCTTCCTCAACCTCTCCCTCCTCCTTGCTGGATCAAGGCGCGGGAGACGTCATCCGCTCCGTACATGTGTTGAACGCGGAGGTGCTGTCCATTCGACACTTGGTCATCGGTGATTCGGATCACGACGAGTACGACTCCCTCAACCCCGTTCTCTTGAACGATTCCGCTCGCGATCTACAAAGGTATGTAGATGCACTCCTATCACTCGTTGCTAGATGAACTCATAGTTGGATCTTGGTGAAACTGTAGGAAATTTTTTATTTTCTGCAACGTTCCCCAACAATTACCTCAATCCAAATAGCGGAAGTAACAACAAGGTTGTGGATTCCCATCAACACCAACGACAAGGTTGAGTGTAGAAATCGTAACCGTAACGTATCACTGACTCGTCGCAAGAACCCTGCAACATGAGACGTTGCAGCCACAAAGGGTCAGTACATTGAATGTACTGGCAAATTCACACCATAGGATAATGATGAATAATAACTATCACTACATGCATATATGGCTGGTGGAGGCTCTTTGGTTATAATGTTTTTGCAAAAAGCCAATTTTCCTTACATCAAAGGAATATATTTTATTTAACTACCAAGTTAGTTGAAAATTTACTGAGAAGGTTCCTCCAACTCAATCCCAATTAAAAATTAACAACCCAACAAATTAATTAAGTAAAGTGATGAGATCAATATGATAATCCAAGAACCAAATACTCAAGATGTCCATAACCAGGAACATGGCTAATCATGATTAGTTTGTACACTCCGTAGAGGTCTGCGCACTTTTCCCCACAAGACTCGATCTCCTCCATTGGATTTCTCGCACTTCATGGTGTTTGAGAAATGGATGACCGAGACACAGTCTTTGATAAGCATTAACTCTAACCCTGGGTAGACAGTACCAACCTACATCCCCTACATCTGCTAGCCTACCACCGGAAGAGGTCATGCAACATACTCGACTACACTAGAGCCCATAATAGCTTGTGGATGCACACGGAAGTTTCTAATATGAATAATCTTATGATCCCTTATGATCCCTTTGAGCCTGGGTAGCATTCCATAGGGTGATCACACGGGTCCTTAGGGATCCCTTTGGGCAAGCACTAGGTTCTCCAGGTGCCAGCGCAGACCACTGGGTGCTCCATGGTGCCCCTACCATTCCACCCAGATGTGTATTAAAGTAGCCACCTTAAGTTAACCATTAATGATAACTCTCACGTTGTCATGAATACACTCAACCAATCCACGTCTACGAGCATAGCAGAGCAGTATAAGCATAATGTAGAAGTAACTCCCAAGGGTTTGATAATAAAAGGGCAATAGGATCTACCTCATCATCTACTTCCCAGTACCCACATGTTATTAATCATACTCATGCAATGTTTGAGGGTTGACTAATGCATAAAAACTGGGTAATAGAGGGGATATGATCAAAGTGTGAACTTGCCTTGTACTGTTGATGAAGACGATTCGCACTCATAACTCCTGATAGTTCTACTCGTCACACTCCGGTCAATCTATCGTAAGCAAGCAATAGTAACCACGCATAAGCAATCACTCAAAAGATCGGAAAGAACGAAGAAGAAAATTAGGAAAACATCAAAACCAAACAATTAACTCTAGCAACATAATTTTTTTATAACAGTACCAAAATTATGTTAATTTGGCCTTATCAGAAAGTTTAGGTCAAGAGCTTCAGTTTGCAAAAAGAATCAACTCAAACGGAGCTACGAAACTCAAGTTACGATCTACAGAAGTTCAAATACAAATCTGTTTGAATTCAAATTTTAAAACTTCCAAAAATATTTTTAAGTTGTTTAACTGGATAGAGGGGATCATAACAAAGAAGTGGTAGTTGGTTTCGTTGAATTTGGACAAACGAGCAAAAAGTTGTGATAGATTGAAAAACAGGGACTGATCAGTAAGAAAATTATTTGATACTGGGCCCCTGGCTACGAAACAGAAAAGCTAACAAACGAACTTTCACTACAGAACTAAAATAATGAATTCATTCGCTGCGAAGGCCTAACCAGCGAATGTTCACTAACTAAAGGATACCGGTTAAAAAAACAAGAGGAGACTGGTGGCGCTTACAGAGGGCATGGTCGTCGGCTCAGGCGATGACTCCGGCAAGGCAGACGAAGGCAGGGAGGGGCGGCGGGTCATGAGGGGAGGGGCGGCGGCTCCGGCGTCGGGTTGGGCGGCGCTGGATGACGGGGTCGGGCAGGAGGCGACGCTGGTGGAGTTCAGTCGAACCGTGGCTCCGGCGAGGTAGCTTCGGTCGTGGACGACGGTAATGAGGCGGTTGCTCCGGTGGTTCTCCGTCTCGTTCGAGAGCACGGGGAGGTGTGGCACGGCAAGGCGGACGTGATGGTGGTGGCGGCAAGGCAGCGGAGCTCGGTGAAGCTTCGCGAACTCCGGCGAGATAGGGTTAGGGCGAAACGGGCACGAGAGCTTGAGGTTTTCGCGAAAATCGGACGGGGAGGGGTAGGGGAGTATTTATAGGTGGCAAATCTTGCAGGGGTTGCGGAAATCGATCAAATCGATCGATTGACTCGCTTCTGTTGTCGTGTACGTGCACGCGTTCTTCTGTCATGGGGAGCAAGAAGAACGAGGGGGCCCTGGTTGTCAGCGGGAAGGGAACGAGCGAGAGGAGCGGTCGACCGAGCGCTTAGCGCTTCGGTGCGAGAGGGAGAGGCCATGGACCTAAGGCGTTGCTGGGCCGTGGAGAGAGAGGGAGGAAGTTGGGCCTCGGTGGCTTCGCCCCCTTTTTTTCATAAAAAATAAAGCACAGACTAGACAAAAAAAGAATCATAAATAAATACAAAAATATTATGTAGCCATATAATATATAACAATTTTCATAAAAAGATTTCCTACAACATGAACTATTTTCCAATTTTAAATAAAATCCACAAAAATTTAAATAAAGCAAAGAATGCTACTGTTGCGATAAAACCCAATAAAAATCATTTTAAAAATACCAAAATGATTTCAAATTTATTTCTCTCAATTTTATACTATAGGGAATCATTTTACCCTAATTTCCATATATTTTATTTTTGGAGAAAATAATTTGAATAAACTCAAATAACGCCAAATTGAAAAATAATCCCCAAAGGGACTCTAAATTTGATTCTTTGAAACTCCCAACTCATATTTCATACATTTGAAGAAGTAATTTTATCTTCTCTCATGAAAGTCATTGAGTTGCTTAAAGTTTCTGAACTTAAAATATTTCCAAATGAAATTCGAATCTTTTCAAAACCCTTTTCATTTATTTAAAAGGAAGAAGTCATATTATCTTCACTCTAGGGTCTTATATTCGAAAAGAATTTGAATTCACGGAGATCATAAATGCAAAAATGAAAGTTTGGGAAAGTCCTTTTATTCCCTCTCGTTTCACTTTCAAAAAGTTTTGAATTTCACTCAAGTTCACATAAGCAACCACACCACAATCAAACAATCAACCAAATCTATTTATTTAATATAACATTCCAAAATTTAGAATTTTGGGATGTTACAAACCTACCACCCTTAAAATGAATCTCGTCCTCGAGATTCAGAGAGGCTAGAAAGAAATAGGTTGGGTTTGGGGGTCTTCTCAAAATCCATCGATCGTCGCAGGGGGTCTGGTGCTACCACCCTTAGAAGCAGGGTTATGGTCCCATCAATACTCACATACTCCATCCTTATTCTTGACAAGGCCGGTCTTCTCAAATCTTCAGTATAATTCCTTCTCTGGCTCTTCCGGTAGCGGCATAACCTTTTCCTCAATTCTTCTGTCCTTTTCATCTTGGTAAGGTTATCCCGAGACTGGGTCTTCTTAGCTGACGGGTCTGGCGCCAATACTTAAACAATTATCGATATCTCATGGTGGTCAACAGTTTATGGTTTCTCCTGCAGGAAATGGGTCTGGATTGAACCTCACCGTATATCCTACGATTGGCAACAGATGCCTTGTACAAGGGGAAAAATTGTCATACCATTCTAAGGTTTAAGCAAGGTTTTGATCGTCGTCGCTCTACTATAGGTAAGTCACTCAGATTTACCATCCCATATAGCAAGGCGAATAATAAGAGTAAGTCAGTATGGTGATCAATCCATCCCGCACCCAAATCATTACCTTTTACATGGTTTAGCGAATCTCGCATTCTAACACTCGGTCATCCTCATAAGCATTGCATAATTTATCTTGTCAACGAACCAAGTTCGGATAAATCCATTGATTCTGCAAGCCAGACGGACATCTATCGTTTCTTCACAACTCTCAGGTTTTGCGTAACTCCTATGAGATCGTCTGTTGATAAAGTCGTGACTTCTTCCAGGGTTTTTCCTTTAGCAAGAGTGTGCTTGCTTCTTGGCAGGTCGTGGGGCCTGTGGGTTATGGCCCATCTCATCACGTGTAAACCTTGAACTCATCATCGGGGGCAACTGATCATTATTCCAACATCCAGCTTCCTAGCATACTTAAAATCCATCCAATTGTACTGTCTCCCTTCCTTCTATTTGTACCAAACTCAGGCGTGGTTACTCAGACTCATCCCGGAGTTACAATTGCTTCATATTACCAACATTCTACCTCCTTTATATCCAATCGTACTGCATCCCTTCATATTCTTGGGGATCCAACATATCGAGATAAAACTCATACTTATTATGTCTGAAATCCACTCCGTGGAGTATCATTGTCTTTACCAAGGGTCAAGTGCCCTCACAGGGTACTACCACCCTTATAATGCTCCAATCTTCCATAGACCATATTTCTCATATCCTCGAAAATAGTCAAAATCTTTCTTCATAGACTAACAACTCATAAAATCCAATCAGGTCCAACGATGCTAACTACATTGATTCTCCAATGATTACAATCTCTTGCTTTTCCATTACATGACCCAACTCAACACCTCAATACAACGGAATTGTTCCCACTACTACTACTATATTGTCAACTCAACTATTTGGCTCAAGCCTCCTTCTCTTTGGGACAATCCCTAGCAAAGTGCCCTGCTTCATTACAGCAGAAACATACTACTTCTGACAAATCTCATGGTTTCCTCATGATTACATAGCCTCCATGGGTCCTCGGCTTCATTTTTGGGCAACTGCTGAGGTAGTGTCCTGACTCCTTGCACTTGTAACAGGTGATATGACTCAGGTCCTTCCTGGAATCCAATCTACTTCTCTTCCTGGACTTTTCCGTTCCAATCAGGGCATCTATTTCCTGTGGGTCATACTCTACTTCCTCTGTCGATAATTCTACTAGATTCCCATTCAGACAATTTTGTGAGATGTGTCCTTCTCCACATGAATAGCATGACTTAGTGCATGGTTTAATTGGGTCTTCTTTGGGTGTGTCCTCCACCTCTTCCTTTATCACAGGTTCTTCTAAAATTTCCATGAGGGCTCCTTTCATTGCTTCTTTCTTCTATTGGATAGTTCGTTGTACCATGGGGTAAATGTGACACTGAGCAGGGTAGTGGGTAGTTCCTTCACATAAGAAACAAGTAATATGCCTAGTTGGGCATTCTTCAGTTGGGTGACTTCCTTCACAATTAGAGCATTCATTCTTGTGTTCCTTATGGCTGTGTCCTATTTCTCCACAAAGCTTGCATGCACAAGGCTTCTTCATCTCATTTCCATAAGGCTTCACCAACCGAGACTTTGGCAAAGTCAACTTAAATTCTTTCCAAGTGGTTACTCCTTGCCATCCATTGATGGTTTGGTACATCCTCCACCAAGTAGCAACACCTCTTTCAAAACACTTCAGAGCATCCTGGGCCATATCCTTTTCGACTATAGGGTTAGTCTTCATGTGATCCTCCATGTTCTGAATCCATCGGTCCGTCTCCAATTGACTTATCGGTCCAGAAAACATGAGTTCGTCTCCATTCATCCTCTATTGGGTCCAAGGGTTTGGATGACATAAGAGAGATAGAGGGGGATGCACACAATACAAACAATAGTTTTGAAAAGACTAATTTTATCTTGTGGTTGTCGAAAAAAACATCAAACAAATGACAGCTCACAATCGCCGCATCTAACGTAAGTGTATAACAGGGGTTTGGTCTTCTAAGGGTCAATAAATCTTCAAAATCACCAAACTCTTCAGGTCTGGTTCATGTCTTCGATGGCTTCTTCCGATCATGCTTATCCTTCTCAAGTTCTGTTGCCAGATCATCTCTATTGATGCGAAGTCTCTCGTGACATCCTTTAATATTTCTAGAGTTGCGTTCCAAACTTCGGGGTTTCAACATCCTTGGCATGAACCATGGTCCTACTGTCCTTCAGTTCCTGATGAATCTCCGGTATATCGAGGTTTAGCTCCTGCAGCTTGGCTACTTCAGCTTCTGGGTCCTAAGTTCTTCACGAAATGCTTCCTTGTCAAAATACGGCTTCCTGCAGATCCATCTTAACTTCTTGATGTAACACTCCAGATCCTAGCGATACACCAGCTAAGGTTAAAACTGCATCCTTTCCTGACAGATGCTCCATCAGCCTTCTACCATCCAATCCTTCCATGCATATGCATGCTTAACTCGGCACGGTGATAATAGCATCAGCGAGCAAAGACATCACGAATAGCCGTGCTTCTGCTCTTGTCATTTCCATGAGCTATCATTCCATAGTTGATATCTCCTGCCTTAGGGTTTTCTTGACAAAACTTTGAGTTCTAATCCTCCATGTTCCAGTCTTTCTCCGATACACCTTGATCTCGGGTATTGACAGCTTTCAATAGTCTGACAAATTCCATAAGGGTAGCCTTCCTAGGTCATACCAATCTGGAAATTCTTCAGAGCCTTCACATTCTCCTAGTCTTCGGAGTCTCCAACTGTTGTAGTTTCCATTATTATAATTCTCGGTAAAATCCTCTTCATTCCGAAGTGGTCTTAGTTGTCCGATATCTTGTACTTTTCGGAGTGGTCTCATCAGTCGAATCTCGTGTGGTCAAAAGGGGAAAAGGGGTATGGTCTAACTAAAAGGGAATATTTGATAAAGCTCAGAAAGGATGAGAGGTAAAAGATCTTTTTGAAAATAAAGTTTTTAGAGAAAAATCTTTCCTATGGGCTTGCCAGTTTCTAGGGTCACGTCCTACAGTCAACATGTGTTCTGATACCATCTTGTAGCGACCCGACCTCAGACGATCAAGTCTCTGTGCTTAAGTGTCATCCCTGGATCGGTATGCTGACACACACAATACTCGAGGATTTATAACAGAGGTAAATCACATGTATAAAGTAACGTAAATACTATTACCTCAATCCAAATAGCGGAAGTAACAAAAAGGTTGTGGATTCCCATCAACACCAACGGCAAGGTTGAGTGTAGAAATCGTAACCCTAACGTATCACTTACTCGTCGTAAGAACCCTGCAACATGAGACGTTGCAGCCACAAAGGGTCAGTACATTGAATGTACTGGCAAATTCACACCATAGGATAATGATGAATGATAACTATCACTACATGCATATATGGGTGGTGGAGGCTCTGTGGTTATAATGATTTTGCGAAAAGCCAATTTTCCCTACATCAAAGGAATATATTTTATTTAACTACCAAGTTGGTTGAAAAATTATTGAGAAGGTTCCCCCAACTCAATCCCAATTAAAAATTAACAACCCAACAAATTAATTAAGTAAAGTGATGAGATCAATATGATAATCCAAGCACCAAATACTCAAGATGTCCATAACCTGGGACACGGCTAATCCTGATTAGTTTGTACACTCTGCAGAGGTTTGCGCACTTTTCCCCACAAGACTCAATCTCCTCCATTGGATTTTTCGCACTTCATGCTGTTTGAGAAACGGATGACCGAGACACAGTCTTTCAGAAGGATTAACTCTAACCCTGGGTAGACAGTACCAACCTACATCCCCTACATCTGCTAGCCTATCACAAGAAGAGGTCATGCAACATACTCGACTATGCTAGAGCCCATAATAGCTTATGGCTGCACACGGAAGTTTCTAGCATGAATAATCTGATGATCCCTTTGAGCCTAGGTGGCATTCCATGGGTTGATCACACGGGTCCTCCAGTATCCCCTTGGGCAAGGACTAGGTTCTCTAGGTGCCCGGGCAGACCACTGGGTGCTCCATGGTGCCCCTACCATTCCACGAAGATGTGTATTAAAGTAGCCACCTTAAGTTAACCATTAGTGATAACTCTCACGTCTGTCATGAATACACTCAACCAATCCACGTCTACGAGCATAGCAGAGCAGTATAAGCATAACGTACAAGTAACTCCCAAGGGTTTGATAATAAAAGGGAAATATGATTTACCTCATCATCTACTTCCCAATACCCACATGTTATCAATCCTAGGGTTGAACTAATGCATAATAACTGGGTAATAGAGGGGATATGATCAAAGTGTGAACTTGCCTTGTACTATTGATGAAGATGGTTCGCACTCGTAACTCCTGATAGTTCTACTTGTCACACTCCGGTCAATCTATCGTAAGCAAGCAATAGTAACCACACATAAGCAATCACTCAAAAGATCGGAAAGAACGAAGAAGATAATTCGGAAAACATCAAAACCAAGCAATTAAATCTTGCAACATAAAACAATTTCTAACAGTACCAAAATTATGTGAATTTTGCCTTATCAGAAATTTTAGGTCAAGAGCTTCAATTTGCAAAAAAGAATCAACTCAAACGGAGCTACGAAACTCAGGTTATGATCTACAGAAGTTCAAATACAAATCTGTTTGAGTTCAAATTTTAAATCTTTCAAAAATATGTTTAAGTTGTTTAACTGGATATGTTTAAGTTGTTTAACTGGATAGAGGAGATCATAACGAAGAAGTGGGCGTTGGTTTCGTTGAATTCGGAAAAACAAGCAAAAATTTGTGATAGATTGAAAAACAGGGACTGATCTGTAAGAAAATTATTTGCTACTGGGTCCCTGGCTGCAAGACAGAAAAGCTAACGAACGAACGTTCACTACAGAACTAAAATAACGAATTCGTTCGCTGGAAGACCTAACTAGCGAACATTCACTAACTAAAGGATACCGGTTCAAAAAAAACAAGAGGAGACTGGTGGCGCTTACAGAGTGCATGGTCGCCGGCTCAGGCGACGACTCTGGCAAGGCAGACGAAGGTAGGGAGGGGCAGCGGCTCTGACATCGGGTTGGGCGGCACTGGATGACAGGGTCGGGCAGGAGGTGACGCTGGTGAAGTTCAGGCAAACCGTGGCTCCGGCGACGTAGCTTCGGTCGTGGATGACGGTAATGAGGCGGTGGCTCCGGTGGTTCTCTGTCTCGTCCAAGAGCGCGGGGAGGTGCGGCGCGGCAAGGCGGACGTGATGGTGGTGGCGGAGGTGATCAGAAGGGGAGGGTGGAGGCGCGGCAAGGCGGCGGAGCTCGGTAAAGCTTCGTGAACTCCGGCGAGATCGGGTTAGGGCTAAATGGGCACAAGAGCTTGAGGTTTTCGCGAAAATCAGACGGGGAGGAGTAGGGGAGTATCTGTAGGTGGCAAATCTTGCGGAAGGGGTTGCGGAGATTGATCGTATCGATCGATTGACTCGCTTCTGTTGTCGTGTACGTGCACGCGTTCTTCTGTCGTGGGGAGGAAGAAGAACGAGCGGGCCCTGGTTGTCAGCTGGAAGGGAACGAGCGAGAGGAGCGGTCGACCGAGCGCTTAGCGCTTCGGTGCGAGAGGGAGAGGCCATGGGCCTAAGGCGTTGCTGGGCCGCGAAGAGAGAGGGAGGAAGTTGGGCCTCGGTGGCTTCGCCCCCTTTTTTTCAAAAAAAATAAAGCACAGACTAGACAAAAAAAGAATCATAAATAAATACAAAAATATTATGTAGCCATATAGTATATAAAAAGATTTAGAAAAATATTTCCTACAACATGAACTATTTTCCAATTTAAAATAAAATCCACAATAACTTAAATAAAGCAAAGAATGCTCTTTATTGCGATAAAACCCAATAAAAATCATTTTCAAAATACCAAAATGATTTCAAATTTATTTCTCTCCAATTTTCTACTATAGGGAATCATTTTACCCTAATTTCCTTATATTTTATTTTTGGAGAAAAATAATTTGAATAAAACTCAAATAACTCCAACTTGAAAAATAATCGCCAAAGGGACTCTAAATTTGATTCTTTGAAACTCCCAACTCATATTTCATACGATTTGAAGAAGTAATTTTATCTTCTCTCATGAAATTCATTGAGTAGCTTAAAGTTTCTGAACTTAAAATATTTCCAAATAAAATTCGCATCTTTTCAAAAACCCTTTTCATTTATTTAAATGGAAGAAGTCATATTATCTTCACTCTAGGGTCTTATATTTTAAAAGAATTTGAATTCACGGAGATCATAAATGCAAAAATGAAATTTTGGGAAAGTCCTTTTATTCCCTCTCGTTTTACTTTCAAAAAGTTTCGAATTTCACACAAGCAACCACACCACAATCAAACAATCAACCAAATCTATTTATTTAATATAACATTCCAAAATTTAGAATTTTGGGATGTTACAACCGTATTCGGCTGGGGGGGGGGGCAAACTGAATATGGCCCCCATCGCCAGTCTCCACGGGGATTTGCTCCCCCATGTGTCCGGCGGCCGAGGTTTTACTCACCGGCGCCACCCTGACGGCCTTCTGAACCTCTCCCTGGCCTGGGAGGGTCCTTCGGGACAGCACCTCGGCGTCGCCCTTAGCCTTGGGAGAGTAAGCGGCCGGCGGTGATTTGCTGGCCATCGCCATTGAATCCAGCGAACTGATAACCCACAAGTATAGGGGATCGCAACAGTTTTCGAGGGTAGAGTATTCAACCAAAATTTATTGATTCGACACAAGGGGAGCCAAAGAATATTGTCAAGTATTAGCAGTTGAGTTTTCAATTCAACCACAGCTGGATAACTTAGTATCAGCAACAAAGTGTTTAGTAGCAAAGTAATATGGAAGTGTGGTAACGGTAGCAAAAGTAATATTTTGGGTTTTGTAGTGATTGTAATGAAGAGCAGCGGAAAAGTAAATAAGCGAAGAACAAAATGTGAAAAGCTCAGAGGCATTGGATCGGTGATGGAGAATTATGCCCGATGCAGTTCATCATGTAACGATCATAACATAGGGTGACATGTAACTAGCTCCAATTCATCAATGTAATGTACGCATGTATTCGAATATAGTCATACGTGCTTATGGAAAAGAACTTGCATGACATCTTTTGTCTTACCCTCCCGTGGCAGCGGGGTCCTAATGGAAACTAAGGGATATTAAGGCCTCCTTTTAATAGAGTACCGGACCAAAGCATTAACACATAGTGAATACAAGAACTCCTCAAACTATGGTCATCACCGGGAGTGGTCCCGATTATTGTCACTTCGGGGTTGCCGGATCATAACACATAGTAGGTGACTATAGACTTGCAAGATAGGATCAAGAACTCACATGTATTCATGAAAGCATAATAGGTTCAGATCTGAAATCATGGCACTCGGGCCCTAGTGACAAAGCATTAAGCATAGGAAAGTCATAGCAACATCAATCTCAGAACATAGTGGATACTAGGGATCAAACCCTAACAAAACTAACTCGATTACATGATAAATCTCATCCAACCCATCACTGTCCAACAAGCCTCCGATAGAATTACTCACGCACGGCGGTGGGCATCATGAAATTGGTGATGGAGGATGGTTGATGATGAGGACGGCGACGGATTCCCCTCTCAGGAGCCCCGAACGGACACCAGATCAGCCCTCCCGAGAGAGTTTAGGGCTTGGCGGCGGCTCCGTATCGTAAAACGCGATGAATCTTTCTCTCTGTTTTTTTCCCAGAACACGAATATATGGAGTTGGAGTTGAGGTTGGAGGAGCAACAGGAGGCCCACGAGGCAGGGGGCGCCCAGGGGGCCAGGCGCGCCCCCACCCTCGTGGACAGGTGGTAGGCCCCCTGACTTTGATTCTTTCGCCAACATTTTTAATATTTTCCAAAAATAATTTCCGTCGAGTTTCAGGTCATTCCGAGAACTTTTGTTTCTGCACATAAATAACATCATGGAAATTCTGCTGAAAACAGCGTTAGTCCGGGTTAGTTCCATTCAAATCATGCAAGTTAGAGTCCAAAACAAGGGCAAAGGTGTTTGGAAAAGTAGATACGATGGAGACGTATCACGAACCTCCTGATGAGGATCGTAGGGAGTTGTCGTGGGCCGGACTGCAAGTGCATGATTTAACATGTTAAGACTATGAAGTAGAGAGTCCGGATATAGGGACGCATACGGGCTTTTTAGTACTCACGATTCGGCTAGGGGCTTGTCTCGAGAGCGCGGTTCTGGGCTGCTGTCGACGTCCCAGGCGGAGTTATCCACGAGGGAGCCCTTCCCCCTCTTGGACGCCTCTGTCTCTAGATTTGTGGAGGCCGCCCTCTTCTTCCTTCCCCCCTCAGGGGGGAGTTGCTTTCTTCCTCCTCCTCGTCGTCGTCTTTGGCGGCGGAGGAGTGAGTCTCATTGTCTTTGGACGTCACGTCCGAAGAGCCCTTGCGGCAGAGGCCACCTCTGGGCCCTTTGGCCTTCTTCTCTGGTGCCTGGTAAGGCGCCAGGACCAGCATCTTCGTCAGAAGAGGGATGGCTGGTTCCTCGGGCAGCGGAGCCAGACACCGAATCCGCTCCGCCTTCTTTGTCCAACCCTGAAAAACGAATGGTGAGGCTTAGGTATCTTCCCTGAACAAGCGAGTAAAGGATACACCTTGAAACGCGAAAGGCTTACCGCACTGGCGGGATGGGCCAGGTCGTGCACATGGTCCTCAGTCGTCTCAGGCGGCGTCTCCTTTCCCTTGAAGAGCACCTTCCAGATATCTTCGTGCGTAGTTTCGAAGAACTGTTACAAGGTCTGGTGCTCGGCTGGATTGAACTCCCATAAATGGAAAGTCCGGCTCTAGCATGGAAGAATCCGGCGAACTAGCATCACCTGGACCACATTGAAGAGCTTGATGTTCTTGTCCACCATGCTCTGGATGTGTGTTTGCAGCGCTATCAGCTCGTCCGACGAAGTCCAATTCGGGCCCTTCTCTAGCCAGGAGGTGAGCCGCATTGGGGCTCCAGATTTGAATTCGGGAGCCGCGGCCCAGGTGGTGTCGCGGAGCTTTGTGATATAGAACAACAGTTTCTGCCACTCTTTGACAGTCTCCACAAAGGTACCTTTGGGCCATGTGACATTGGGCATCTTGCTCACCATGGTACCTCCGCACTCTGCGTGTTGACCATCCACCACCTTCGGCTTCATGTTGAATATCTTAAGCCACAGTTCGAAGTGGGGAGGAATGCGGAGGAAGGCCTCCCACACGACAATAAATGCCGAGATGTTGAGGAAGGAGTTTGGGGCTAGATCGTGGAAGTCTAGCCTGTAGTAGAACATGAGTCCGCGGATGAAGGGATGGAGAGGAAACCCTAACCCGCGGACGAAGTGGGGGATGAACACCACCCTCTCATTGGTCTTCGGGGTGGGGACGATTTGCCCCTTGGCCGGAAGCCGGTGGGCGATTTCTTTCGCTAGGTACCCGGCCTCCCGAAGATTGGTGATGTCCTTCTCCTTGACGGAGGAGGCCATCCACTTGCCTTGCGCTCCAGATCCTGACATGGTCAAGTGCTTTCTTGAGGCGGAAAAGATGAGGACTTGGGCGCTGGAGTTCGAGAACGGGACGGCAGAGAGAGAGAAGGCACGGGTGAAAGAGGGGAATCCTTCTCTCCTTATAAAGGTAGTGAATATCAAGCGCCTCCCCAGTCGCCTTAAAACTCGCCTGTTCCCAAGGGATGTGCAGATGGAACGGTTGGATTACCCACACCCATATTGATGAGAATCCCATAATAAGGGGACACGATCTCTGCTTCGACAAGACGTGCCAATAAAACCGCGTCTCGAAACATGGAGCATCAGGTCAAATACAGTTCGAAATAATAACCGAGCAGGGACGTGATGTCACGCTACAAAAAAGGTTGTCAGCTGATTGGACTCGTGAAATATCATACTCTCTGCGGTGGTGTGGTACTTGTTTTGCAGAGCCGGACACGTTCATTGTGTTCGAAGACTATTTTGAGTATTCGGAGAAGGAACCTGCCTTGCAATGCCGAAGACGATCTGCGCTCCGGACACCTCGTCATTGAAGCCTGGTTCAGGGGATACTAAGGGAGTCCTGGATTAAGGGGTCCTCGGGCGTCCGAGCTATAGTACGTGGGCCGGACTGATGGGCTGTGAAGATACAAGACCGAAGACTCTCTCCCGTGTCCGGATGGGACTCTCCTTGGCGTGGAAGGCAAGCTTGGTGTCCTGATGTGAAGATTCCTTTCTCTATAACCGACTTTGTATAACCGTAGTCCCCTCCGGTGTCTATATAAACCTGAGGGCTTAGTCTGTAGGGATAATCAATAATCATAGTCATACAGGCTAGACTTTTAGGGTTTTAGCCACTACGATCTCGAGGTAGATCAACTCTTGTAATACTCATATTCATTAAGATCAATCAAGCAGGAAGTAGGGTATTACCTCCATAGAGAGGGCCCAAACCTGGGTAAACATTGTGTCCCTCGTCTCCTGTTACCATCGACCTTAGACGCACAGTTCAGGACCCCCTACCCGAGATCCGCCGGTTTTGACACCGACAGCCCTGCCTAGGATCAAGGTGGCTATGCGTGTCGCCTCAGCGTGAGTATTTCTCTTTGTTTTCGTTTTAATCGTGAACTTCTTTTCTTGTTTGACCGAATAAAATTGGGAAATTTCAGTGCTGCAACTTCTAGGACGTCTATGGACATTCACGAGGAGCGGGGTGACATGGAAACTGCAGACGTGGCCACTTCTCGGGCAGGTACGATTCCCCAATCATGCTCTTACTCCACCAACTGTTTTGATGGTCGACTAAATTCTTATGGTTGAGTGTTTTGCAGTGCCAACAAATGTTATCCAACTTCCAGATGATGATGATGATGATGATGATGAAGTGCCACAATGGAATACAAGGAGAAGGGGTAGGACTCTGAGCAAGAGGGTGCCTGCCAGCAAAGCATCTAACTCGACATCAGCATCAGAACCATTCGTTCAGCAACATGCTGATCCAATTCATACTTCTGTTTCATTTGCTGACACTTTGTCGACTGACCAACCCTCAGCGTCGAATGCTCAGGCCCCTGCTCCGAATGTGTGTAGGATAGAAAGTATGTCTAGAGGGGGTGATTAGACTACTTGACCAAATAAAAATCTAGCCTTTTCCCAATTTTAAGTCTTGGCAGCTTTTAGCAACTTAGAACAAGTCAAGCAATCAACCTACACATGCAAGTCTAAGAGTGTAGCAGCGGAATGTAAAACAATCCACATGAAGGTAAAGGGAGGAGTTTGGAGAGGGCAAACGCTATGTAGATGCGGATTTTTTTCCGTTGTTCTGATAGGTGGTGTTATCGTACATCCACGTTGATGGAGACTTAAACCCAGAAGGGTAACGGCTGCGCGAGTCCACGGAGGGCTCCACCCACGAAGGGTCCACGAAGAAGCAACCTTGTCTATCCCACCATGGCCATCGCCCAGGAAGGACTTGCCTCACTAGGGTAGATCTTCACGAAGTAGGCGATCTCCTTGCTCGTACAAACTCCTTGGTTCGACTCCACAATCTTGACGGAGGCTCCCAAGTGACAGCTAACCAATCTAGGAGACACCACTCTCCAAAAGGTAATAGATGGTGTGTTGATGATGAACTCCTTGCTCTTGTGCTTCAAATGATAGTCTCCCAAACACTCAACTCTCTCTCATAGATTTGAATTTGGTGGAAAGATGATTTGAGTGGAAAGCAACTTGGGGAAGGCTAGAGATCAAGATTCTTGTGGTTGGAATGGAATATCTTGGTCTCAACACATGAGTAGGTGGTTCTAGCTCAGAAAATATATGCTGGAAGTGTAGGCACGTTCTGATGGCTCTCTCCACGAATGAAGAGTGGGTGGAGGGGTATATATAGCCTCCACACAAAATTACCATTACACACAATTTACCAAACTCGGTGGGACCGAATCAGAAAACTTGGTCAGACCGATTCAGTTCAAAATGTGAACGTTAGGATTTTCGGTGGGACCGACATGTCAACTCGGTGGGACCAATTTCATTAGGGTTAGGGCATAATGTAATCTCGGTGAGACCGATCACATAAACTCGGTAGGACCGATTTCTGTAATAGGCAAACAGAGAGTTGGTCAGGCAAACTCGGTGGGACCAAATCGCTCATTTTGGTGAGACCGAAACGTTATTAAAAGGAAACAGAGAGTTTGCATTGCGAACTCGGTGGGACCGATCGCTCATCTCGGTTGGACCGATACATTATGAAGGGAAACAGAGAGTTTGCAATCCCATCTCTGTAAGACCGAGATCCCTATCGGTGAGACCGAAGTGACTAGGGTTTCTGGTGGTGGCTATGTCAAATGAACTCGGTGGCGCTGGATAGATCAAATCGATAGGGACGAGTTTGACTTTTGGTTTGGGACATATGTGGATATGAGAAAGTGGTTGAGTGCTTTTGGAGCATATCTCTAAGCATTTTGAGAAAGAATGCCGTTAAGCAATATCTCATCCCCTTTTAATAGTATTGGCTTTTCCTATGCACTCAATGTGATCTTGTACCACTAAAATGAAAATGTAGAGTCTTGAGCTTGAGCCAATAAGAGTCCTAAGCATTTTGTGGGGCCACATTCCTAATACATGCCATGCCAATCATTGAAATTTCTTAAATGATCATCTTGAAATAGCATTAGTTTAATGATCTATATGTTGTTAGTAATTACCAAAACCACCCAGGGATAGTTGCACTTTCAATCTCCCCCTTTTTGGTAATTGATGACAACATATAGATCAAAGTTTCGACAAATGACAATAAGATTGAAATACATCGTCGCTTTGAGAAGTATGTGATAAGCAAGAGCTCCCCCTAAATTTGTGCATTATTTAAAATTTGCTTTTGAATGCAAATGCACAATCGATTAGGATCGTAGGTTACTCTTCCATGTCACATACATCTTGGTGGAGCGCTCAAAATGACAGAAATTAAAAGCATGCACTCATCACCAAGCAAATTGAATGATCATATATGGGATATAAAGGATAATATCATCCAAGCAAACATTAAAGTTGAATATGATCAAACACATGATCATACAAGTATCTCAAAAAAGACATAAAGAGTATTAAACAAGCACACACAAAAGTATCAAGAAAATAGCAAGCTAAACAAAGAAGCAAAACACTCTCTCTTGAAGCCTATGATCTATACTTTCTCCCCCTTTGGCAACAAGTTACCAAAACGTTTGAAAATGCATAGTGCTATGCGTCTCTCTAGGCTTGGTCTTTGGGAGGTGGTGTTGAGAGGACTCCAAGGACGAAGGCATCTGTAGATGTTGTTGGAGCTGGTGGAGTGGCAACTGGAGGTGGCACTGAAGCTATTGCTGTTGGTGCTGAAGTAGTTGCTCTAGTGTCAGCCATGGGCACTGCAGTAGACCTCTGACCTCTAGGCACTCTCTGAAAGGCATCTGTGGTAGCCTGCCCTTTCTTCTCCTCTGCTTCCTCCTGGAGCTGATCAACAGCTGTCTGCATCTCTCTCACTTTAATATCAAGATCATAGAACTTGGTTTCAATGATCCTCTCCAAGCTCTCCTGATTTTGAGTCAGGGTGGCCAAGCCCTTCTCAATCCTCAAAGTTTCTTGAATCAGATATGCAAGCTGATCTTGTTTGGACTTTAGAAATACTTGAGATGCCTCCTCAACACTTGGCACCTTTGCAGCCTTATCAGCCCTTGCCTTTTCTCTCTTCTCTTGTGCATGCACAGATGTGGGATCCTCTTCATTCATCACGACAGTGTTATCCTCAAATTATGGTCTCAAAGGTAAATGCTCCTTGTCCAACAAATAAGTGCATGTGCCCATCTTGGAGTTGATGAGCACCTGAATATGTGGAGCATACCCACAAGATCTCTTCTGATCTGCAGCTGCCCTCTTGATTGTTTCAACAACCAGGCTCATGACCTTGAATTTCTGAGGTACATCATATATCTGCTGCAGGTTGATTGAATGGCCTCTGATCATCTTGTGATCTCCAGATTTTGGCAATAATGTATGCCTCAAGATTGTGTTGATTGTAGCTAGACCAAACAACAAGTAATATACAGATCCAAATCTATGTGTATCCAAAGCTTTGTCTGGGATCTCTTTGTACATATTTGCCATAGAGTTGTGGTCTTTCTTCTTCTTGGCATAGACATCCAAGTCATCTTCATGCTCTTCAGGGGCTTTCATCAATTTTGCCCACTCATCAACAGTTCACTGGTACCTTGTACCCTCAGACATCCATACAATTCTACCATTTGGATATAAATGAGTTGTGGAGTAGAATTGCATGATGAGTTCATCATTCCATTTTGTCAGCTTTTGACCTACAAACTTTTCAACACCACATGCTTTGAAGCTTTCATGTACACCTGGAAAATGGTCTTGATTCTCATCAATGTATTCCCAATCAACCCACTTCATATCACACACTATAGGCTTCTTGTCCAGCAGAATGGTCTCATAGAAATCTTGTTGTCCTTTGGTGTGGAACCTGTAGTCCACAGCAGTCTTCCTTCTCATAGCATAAGGGTCACTTTGTCTCCAAAGTCTCAGACTTGCATCCTTCCTGATGCTCATATCCTCTGCCACTAGATGGCTGTCATTATGATCTAGAATCTTTGGTTTAAGTTTCCTTAGCACTTGGGCTTCAGCATCTTCTTCTTCCATCCAGGCACTGGGGCCTTGGTCTTCTCTTCAGCTAGAATGTTCCTAGTGCTCCTCTTGGGCTTTGATGTCTTTTGAGCTTGAGCAGTAGCTTTGGGGGCAGTCTTGCGCTTTGAAGGGGCAGCCCCTGACTTAATAGCATCCCCCATCAGCTTTTGGGACTTGGGTGCTGGTGGAGCATCCTCTTCCTCTTCATATTCTTCATTTGATAAGTGCCTTTAAAATTCTGCTATGGGGTCCACCTTCTTTCACCATCTTCCTCTCTTTCTCTCCTTCTGCTTCTTATCCTCACCAAGAGCCTCTCCTCCAATTGATTTGGAAGGTTCCTGAGTGGAGGCCCTGGCCTTAGACATTGGAACTCTCTTAGCAGGTGCCTTCTTGTGCAAACCAGGCTTTGTTGCAGTAGCAGTACCATATTCCTTCTTCAGGACTTCCATTTTGGAGCTAACTTCCTCCTCAGTAGCCACATAGTCCTCATCCTCAGAGTCTGAGGTTCTCTTTTTCCTTGTTCTAGTGGCTTCCTTGGGCAAATTGCTTGGAGTGCTCCTGCTGCCCTCATCATAGCTGCTTGAGGGACTAGTGCCCTCACTCATGTGCACTTTCTCTTCTGATTTGTTCTGGCTATCACTCTGGTCAGACATTCTGGCAAGCAAACTGACAACAGACCCTGTGAATAGATATAGATGAGATAGAGTGGATGAGCATCACAAAGTGCAGAGTTTTTGCAAAACAGATGAGTCAAAAACTTAGATTTAGTTGTCCACATAAAGCATTTCGGAGCTACCAATTTGTTAAACTCGGTGAGACCAAAGCAACTTTTGGAGTCTAAACTAGTGAACTCGGTCAGACCGAGACACAGTTTGGTGGCTCCAAGATTGCTAGGGTTTCACTAAGAGTTGAATTCAGTCGCACTGATTTGCAACTTTTGTTTAGACCAAAAAGTGCAAGTGCTATGGCCTAAGCCAAATCGGTGAGACCGATTTCCACAACTCGGTCGGTCCGAGATGAGTTCGGCGGAAACCTAACCCTAAATTTTTGAATCAAACCTAATCTAAGGGACGTTTTCTCTAGATAGATTAATCTCATACGTGGTAAAGAACATGGCATTGCATTGTGCTAAGAATCAGAGTAAGTTATTAGCACAAAAGATCGAACGCATAC
Source organism: Aegilops longissima (assembly GCA_021605205.1). Classification (NCBI taxonomy): domain Eukaryota; kingdom Viridiplantae; phylum Streptophyta; class Magnoliopsida; order Poales; family Poaceae; genus Aegilops; species Aegilops longissima. The sequence goes on along the minus strand of CM038682.1, from coordinate 359,981,769 downwards.
CCTAGTTCGGCGGTGAGGTCGCTACGACGGCTACGGTGGGGTTGAATCTCGTTGAAGGCGACGGAAACTAGCGGCAGGAGGTCACTGGCGGTGAGCAGACAATCCGGAGACTCGAGGCGGCAGAGCAGGACACACGCGGGCTGAGGGGTTTTGAAGAAATTTTCCAAAATCTCACCCGTGGGTATATATATCCTGACCCTGTCGGTGTGACCAAGTGGAACAACTCGGTGGCACCGAGATGCAGAATTGGAAGCGGTTACTGCAACTCGGTGTGACCGAAAAGTTCAAATCGGTTGCACCGAGATTGAAAACCTAGATCAACTCAGTTAACTTGGTGCGACCGAAGTAGATGGATCGGTCATACCGAAATGCATAGAGAGGTTTTGGAAGTTTAAGTCTATGATGAATCGGGGACTCCGAGTGCTCCTCACACAGAGTGGTTCGAATCTGACTTGATCAAACTTTGTGACGTAGCATGAATATAGCTTGAGACGAGAAAATCATAGATAGCTAGAGGAGGTTCTTAGGCATTCTTGTCCATCCACTTGGCAAAAGAGAAAAAGCCAAACAATCAAAGCAACAAGTGGATGTCCTCGAATGAGTAAAATATGCAATCAACATTCTCACACAATAAAATGGCAAATGAAATATGTGACAAAGCATGCACAAACACTCTAGCATCTATCAAGCAATTGGCGATGACTAGGTCATCCATATATGAGTATATTGACTTAGGAGTCAAATGAGAACATTTGATCATAGGTCATACTCATTGTTTAAGCACAAGTGGGGTTACCACTTTTACATAAAGCATTGTTGTGTTCACACCATTAGAGTTGCTTTAGCTCAATTGATTCGAGTAAAACTCCCCCTAGATGTGATATCCCCACTAAGAGGGATGAAATAACCTTGGGTTTTGTCGATGATGACTTCATGTAGATGTTGAAGATGTGGATGCTCAATTTTGATGTAGATCATTCGAAGCAATCCATTGGGGTGAGTTTCACTTTCAATACCTACACGGGTTAGTCCCACAAGGAACAAATAAGGATAACCATAGACATAGAGTGGTGTACACACAAGATGATGTCCATGAAAGCATTAGGTTACCTTGTCCCTTGTCTTACCAATAAGAGGGTTTGTGACTCCTTGAACTAGTGCAATATGTGGAAGTTGTTTGCACTTGTCCTTGCCAAGATTATATGAGTGAAGTATGTTGGCGGAGTCACTCTCAAGAACTCTCTAGTTCTTCTTCTTCGGGATCCACATCATCTTGATGGGAATCCTTGGAGTTGTAGTCGTACTTCATGAAGTAGAACTTGATGTAGTCTTGGGAACCCACTTGACCAAGGCCTTAGGAGCTTCTTCAAATGCATCAATCTCCTCTTAAAGCTTATCCTTGCCTTTTTGCTTGTGGTCTTGTGGTGGAAGATCATCTTGAGCTTGTGTCCCTTGGAAAGAAGTAGGATCACACTTCTCTTGTTGAGGAACAAACTTCGTCTTGGGGTATTGATCTTCTTCCCACTCAACTCTATTGGCATTGAACTTTCGTTCAAAACCAATACCTTGATTCTTCCGGTGCCTTCCTTGCTTGTGAACAATTTCCTCAAATTGCTTACTCCCGGCAAGGCTCTTGTAAACACCTTTATCTATGATTCCCTTCAATAAGCTATTTTCTTGCTCAAGTGTAACTTGGCTAAGAGAATTGTTGGTGGAATCAAGAGAACTACTAGAAGTAACAATATTGGATTTAACATGATTGTTGTTACTACTAGAGGAAGAATCTTTCTTACTCTTGTTGCTAGATTTAACTTGTGGCATGTAAGTAGACAAGAGTAAACGCTTGACAATGTAAGAAGAACTTTTCTTATGAAGATCATCATTGATTTATTTTAAGAACCCATGCTCTTGCTCAAGGTTGAGATTTTCAAAGCGTAACTTCTCATGAGTCTTTAAAAGTTCTCGATGATCTTCCAAGGTAGTTTCATGAGCTAACTTAAGAGTGTTTAGTTCTTTAGTTAGATGCTCAATCTCCTTCTTATCATCATCATTCGTTTTATCTTGATTAGCATGATTAACAACAAATTCATCATATTTTTCATCACTAGTGTTGTCAACAAGTAAATCATCATCACCTAGCAAATCATCTTCATCACTATTGAAATCAACATACTCGGGGTGTGATACCTTTGGGCCTTTAGCCATGAAGCATCTCCCAATTCCTTCATTTGGTGAGTCAAATATGTCGTAGGAGTTGGTTGACACAAGTGCTAGACTGGCAACACCTTTATCTTGAGTATATTCGGAGTCAGAGTGATAACTTCTTTCGGAGTCATGGTCGGAGTCGGAGCCGGATACCCATTCACCAACGTGAGCTTGATGTCTTCGTTTTGTGTAGCTCCTTGATGATTTTTCCTTCCTTTCTGAATCCTTGCTTCTCCGAGAGGTTCTATGTTGATAACGATCATCTCTACTCCTTCTCTCTCTTGGTGGTGATTCTTCTCTTCTACTTCTCTTCTTTTGTAGGGGGGCGTACACTCATTGGAGTAGTGTCCGGGTGTTCCGCAATTGTAGCAATTACGCTCACGACTTGAAGATCTTTTGTCATTGTAGGACCTTGACTTGGAACTTCTTTCCTTGCTTCTACTCTTGTAGAACTTGTTGAAGTTCTTCACCATTAGGCTCGATTCCTCATTGAAGGTCTGTTTCTCACTTGATGATGTAGGAGCATCACATGAGGCTTTGTAAGCACCACTTGACTTGTTGTGAAGCTCTTCCTTATCCTTGATTGACATCTCATGAGCAACAATTCTTCCAATGACTTCCGTTGGCTTGAGATCTTTGTAATTGGGCATCATTTGGATCAATGTGCACACGGTATCATATTTTCCATCCAAGGCTCTTAGGATCTTCTTGATGATGAATCTATCGGTCATCTCCTCACTTCCTAAGCCGGCAATCTGATTTGTGATGAGAGCAAGCCTAGAGGACATTTCAGCGACACCTTCACCATCCTTCATTTTAAACTTATCAAGTTGAATTTGAAGCACATCCAATTTGGATTCCTTGACGGAGTCGGTACCCTCGTGCATATCAATCAAAGTATCCCAAATTTCCTTTGCATTCTCTAGATGGCTGATTTTCTTGAATTCTTCAGGGCACAATCCATTGAAGAGGATATCTCAAGCTTGAGCATTGTATTGCAGCATCTTCAACTCTTCCACGGTAGCTTCACGGTTCGGTTCTCTCCAATCAAAGAATTCACCTTGCAAGCCAATACACACAATAGCCCAAATGGTGAGGTTATGTCCAAGAATATGCATTTTCATCTTATGCTTCCAACTAGCAAAATTAGTACCATCAAAGTAAGGACCTCTACGGTGGTAATTTCCATCGCTAGACGCCATACTCTCCTAGGTTGTGAAACCAAGGCAATGATCACCAAAAGCTATGGAAATCAAGGCAAATGGAGATCAAAGCTCTGATACCACTTGTAGGATCGAAAGTATGTCTAGAGGGGGGTGATTAGACTACTTGACCAAATAAAAATCTAGCCTTTTCCCAATTTTAAGTCTTGGCAGATTTTAACAACTTAGAACAAGTCAAGCAATCAACCTACACATGCAAGTCTAAGAGTGTAGCAGCAGAATGTAAAACATTGCATATGAAGGTAAAGGGATGAGTTTGGAGAGGGCAAATGCAATGTAGACGCTGATATATTTTTTTCGCTGTTCCGATAGGTGGTGCTATCGTACATCCATGTTGATGGAGACTTCAACCCACGAAGGGTAACGGCTGCACGAGTCCATGGAGGGCTCCACCCACGAAGGGTCCACGAAAAACCAACCTTGTCTATCCCACCATGGCCATCACCCATGAAGGACTTGCCTCACTAGGGTAGATCTTCATGAAGTAGGCGATCTCCTTGCCCGCACAAACTCCTTGGTTCAACTCCACATTCTTGACGGAGGCTCCCAAGTTACACATAACCAATCTAGGAGACACCACTCTCCAAAAGGTAATGGATGGTGTGTTGATGATGAACTCCTTGCTCTTGTGCTTCAAATGATAGTCTCCCCAACACTCAACTCTCTCTCACAGATTTGGATTTGGTGGAAAGATGATTTGAGTGGAAAGCAACTTGGGGAAGGCTAGAGATCAAGATTCTTCTGGTTGGAATGGAATGTCTTGGTCTCAACACATGAGTAGGTGGTTCTCTCTCAGAAAATATATGCTGGAAGTGTAGGCACGTTTTGATGGCTCTCTCCATGAATGAAGAGTGGGTGGAGGGGTATATATAGCCTCCACACAAAATCTAACCGTTACACACAATTTACCAAACTCGGTGGGACCGAATCAGAAAACTCGGTCAGACTGATTCAGTTCAAAATGTGAACGTTATGCTTTTTGGTGGGACCGACATGTCAACTCGGTGGGACCGATTTCTTTAGGGTTAGGGCATAACGTAATCTCGGTGAGACCGATCACATAAACTCGGTAGGACCGATTTCTGTAATAGGCAAATAGAGAGTTGGTCAGGCAAACTCGGTGGGACCAAATCGATCATTTCGATGAGACTGAAACATTACGAAAAGGAAACAGAGAGTTTGCATTGCAAACTCAGTGGGACCGATTGTGTAACGCCCCCGATGCGGCTATATCTCCCACGTGTCGAGGCACGACTTAGAGGCATAACCGCATTGAAAGCAATGTCGCAAGTGAGGTAATCTTCACACAACCCATGTAATAAATTAAGGGAGAAAGGTACATAGTTGGCTTACAATCGCCACGTCACACAGTACATAATTAAACATACATCATTCAGAGTACACTCAAGGTCCGACTACGGAACCAAAATAAAGAAGATACCCCAACTGCTAACACAGATCCCCGAATCGTCCCAACTGGGCACCACTACTGATCATCTGGAAACGACACATAGTAACGACCACGTTCCTCGTCGAACTCCCACTTGAGCTCGGTGGAATCATCTGCTTGGCCTCATCGGAACTCGCAACTGTGTTTGAAGTATCGTGAGTCACGGGACTCAGCAATCTCACACCGCGAGATCAAGACTATTTAAGCTTTAGGAGGACATGGTAGTAAGGTTGAGCTGCAGCAAGCGACTAGCATATATGGTGGCTACATCGCAAAAGAGAGCGAGAAGAGAAGCAAAGCACGGTCGTGAAACTAGTATTGATCAAGAAGTGATCTGAACTACTTACGCCGACATAACTCCAACATCGTGTTCACTTCCCGGACTCCGCGAGAAGGGACCATCACGTTACACACGCGTTGATGTGTATTTTAATTGAGGTCATCTTTGTGTTATCTACAACCGACATTAACAAATTCCCATCTGCCTCATAACCATGGGCACGGCTTTGAAAGATATTACCTCGCAGGGTGTCCCAACTTAGCCCATTATAAGCTCTCACGGTCAACGAAGGATTATTCCTTCTACGGGAAGACCCGATCAATCTCGAATCCCGGACTACAAGACATTTCGACAGCAATAAAACAAGACCAGCAAAGCCACCCGATTGTGCCGACAAATCCCGATAGGAGCTGCACATATCTCGTTCTCGTGGCACACCGGATAGGTCAGCCTACGAGTAAAACCAGCCCTCGAGTTGCCCCAAGGTGGCCCATGATCTGCCGGTTCGGGCCAGCACTCAAGGAGCACTGGTCCGGGGTTAAAATAAAGATGACCCTCGGGCTCGCGAAAACCCGGGGAAAAAGGCTTAGGTGGCAAATGGTAAAACCAAAGTTGGGCCTTCTGGACGAGTCTTATTCAAAGCGAACTGTCAAGGGGTCCCATAAATCACCCAACCGTAAGGAACGCAAAATCAAGGAACATAACACCGGTATGACGGAAACTAGGTGGCAAGAGTGGAACAAAACACCTGCATAAGGCCGAGCCTTCCACCCTTTACCAAGTATATAGATGTGTTAAACATAGCAGATATATTTATATATTGTGATATCCCCAACAAGTAAACATGTTCCAAAGAGGAACAACATCTCCATGTTCCAACAAGGGACAAATTTCAGCTTCACCTGCAACTAACAACGCTATAAGAGGGGCTGAGCGAAGCGGTAACATAGCCAATCAACGGTTTGCTAGGAAAGGATGGTTAGGGGCTGACATGGCAATATGGGTGGCATGACATAGCAAGTGGTAGGCATCGCAGCATAGGCATAGCAAAAGAGCGAGCAACTAGCATAGCAAAGATAGAAGTGATTTCGAGGGTATGATCATCTTGCTCGCAATGTTCTCGAGTTGTCGAAAGCCCGATCCTCAAAACGTTCTCAACAGGTTCCTCGTCGGCGTTCTCGCCTCCGGCTCTACCCAAAGCAACAACAAAACAAGGAACCACAATAAAACACGGTGCAATGCACAATCAACATGATGCAAAACATGACATGATATGCAAGATGTGATATGCAAAGCGTATGTGCGCTCCGGAAGGTAAATGAAAGACTAGGCATCATCTTGGCAAACCAAGCATGCCATCGGAAAGATGAGATGATTTCGTTAGAAATCGATATAGAGATCACCGAAACGGATGCACGGATTGGATATGACGGGCAAAACAAGAATGGTGAGAAACCTACGATAACAACATGCTGAACAAAACCATGCATGCACAAAACTACCTCATAGCACAAATCAACTAAATATGCACATGGAAGACAACACCTAAACATGATGCAATAAGACATGAACACAAACTTGCCCAAATGCAAAAACCAATGACACCACTGAGTTGGTGGGATTTTTCTACCCCAAAAACATATATAATATGTTAGGGTTGCATTAGGGAAAACATCACAAAAACAATAAGTCAAAACCTGCCTAAAAAGGAAACTATCAGAAGTGGCAATTTCCAGATTTGGAAATGTCCAGATTTGGACTTGCCCAAAACAGAAATGGAATCAAACCAGATATGGAAACTAGGGTGAAAGAAATAAAAATGCATGAGGGAGAAGGCTGGGAGGGCGACATGAAGACCCCACCGTCATAGAGACAGGTGAAGATGGGTTTAAAAGGGGAAGAAAAGAGCCCTGTGGGGATTGAACCCGGTCTCCCGGTGGAAACCCTCCCTGTTACCACCGGGCTGGAGCGCGGCGATCGTGAAGGAGAGGCTCGGCCCTTAACTACTGAAGCTGCAGAGAGGACGACCTTGGGAGAAAAACTAAAACAGAAACAAAAGGGGGAGGGCGCGCTGGGTTCGAACCAGTGTCGCCATGGTGGTAGAGCGGGCAATCGACCAGCTCGGCTAGGAAGGAGTTCGATAGGATCCGGTCGCTAGCTACTAGACCCAACAAACAGGCGGACCCAAAACAGAAACGGACGCGGCGATGCCGGCGAGGCAACTGCGTCCACGGTGGCCTGACCCTTGGACACGAGGGCGCGCACGAGGGGAACTCCACGGGAACAAGACGGACCAAGCCAGAGCGTGGCTAGTGGCATCTACGCGCGGCCCAAAACAAACTGAAACCCCACATCTAAGAACACGCCGGAGCATGGTGAGCGCGACAAAGGCACGGCCGGAACCCTACGCTAGGGGGAACAAGCGACGACAATGAAGAGCAGGGAGGAAGGGGTTTATACCTCCTTACCCTAGGACACGGAAACGGCGATGGAGACGGGCTGACGGCGACGAGCTCGACCTCGAACCTCGCCGAACTCGACCGAGAGGAAAACAGGCAGTGGCGTCGGTGTACTTGGCGCCCGGGACTCCGAGACGACGCCGTGGTCGAGACGACGACGAGGAAGGAGATGGACAAGGGCGCCTGGTCGAGGTGGCCGGAGAGCGCGCCGGCGACGAGGCCACGCTCCCAGATGCGCTCGGGAACGAGCGGGCGGCGATCTTGGGTGGATTGCTTACCTGGCGGCGGCGGCGAGAGGGAGAGGGGAAACCCTAGGCTCGATTTTGACGCGGAGAGGGGATAAGTAGGCTAGGGCGACGCGGACGAGCTCGTGCTCTCCGAGCTCGGGGTCCCCATGGCGCTGCGAGAGGAGAGGGAAAAGGCGGGTGAGGGGCACGGGTCGGTCACTGCCAGGTGGGGCCGACGCTGCCACGTGGAAGGGGACTAGCGGGGGTCAGCGCGAGCGTGGGTGAGCGAAGGCAGGAGGAGAGAGCGAGCGGGCTGGCGCTCCTCTCTGGGCTGCGGGCTGCGAGGGGAAACTGGGCCGGCTCGGGAGGCCGGGGCCCAGGTGGAGAGGGGCTGCTGGGCTGCGCTGCTGCTGCTGCCTCTTCTCCCTATTCCTTTTTCCAAAAATAAAAGGAAGAGAAAGAAAGTGCAGAAAGAAAAGAAAAGATTTAGAGTGAAAGGAAAATATCCCCACACTCCTGGAATTCTCCTCTATTTAAATAAATTGAAATGGACATTTTTAAAGGTAGAAAAATAATGCAAGTTTGGAAATGCTTCAAACTTGTGCCATTTTTGAACCTGACCATAACAACTTCAAATGAGGAGATTTTTGGGCAGAGAGGTTTAATGCAACAAGGAAGATTTTTAGGGAGGAGATGAACATTAATTGAGAGAGGGAAATATATGGCATTGAAAGAGAAAGAAGTAGATGGAAGGAGGAGATGGTAATGCAAAAAATGAGAATGGCACATGCACAACATGACATGCAAGGGAAGACCACAACCATATGACATGTAAGAGAACACCATATCCACCTGATAAGAAGGGCATGCAAAAAATGACAATAGGCACAAATGCAATATGGCAAAAGGAGCAAACAAAGAAAAAGAAAACCCACAAGACTAGGATGAGGTCAAATTGATATATTGCCCAAAAAGAGGAAGTTTACATCCAGGGTGTTACAACACTCCACCACTACAAGAGGATCTCGTCCCGAGATCTAGGACTGAAAGAACTCCGGGTACTCAGAACGGAGGTGATCCTCACGCTCCCAGGTAGCTTCTCGGTCGGAATGGTGTGACCACTTCACTTTCAGGAATTTGATTGACTTGTTGCGAGTCTTGCGCTCGGTTTCTTCAAGAATAGCAACGGGGTGCTCACGATAAGAGAGATCTTCTTGAAGGTCAATCTCTTGAAGTTGATAGTGCGTTCAGAGTCTTGAAGCACTTGCGAAGCTGTGACACGTGAAACACATCGTGCACGTTTGCAAAGTTGGATGGAAGCTCAAGTTCATAGGCGAGATCGCCTCTTTTCCCAATGATCTTGAAAGGACCCACGTATCTAGGGGCAAGCTTCCTTTGATACCGGGGCGGCGAGTACCTTTCATTGAGAGACGCGGAGGTAGACATGGTCTCCGATTTCAAAAGTCACATCACGGTGCTTATCATCATAATAGCTCTTCCGCGCGATTATGCGGCTTTGAGATTCTCACGAATGACCTTGCACATTTCTTACGCTTCGTGATCAAGTCATTGCCAAGAAGTTGGCGCTCACTGTCTCGCACCAATTGAGAGGAGTACGGCACTTTTCGCCATAGAGAATTTCGAATGGGGCCTTGCCCGAACTCGCTGGAAGCTGTTGTTGTAAGAGAACTCGGCATAAGGAAGACAATCTTCCCACTTCATACGAAGGAAATGACACAAGCCCCGAGCATATCTTCAAGAATTTGATTAACTCGCTCGACTTGGCCACTTGTTTGAGGATGGAAAGCTGTCTTTGAAACGAATGTTGGTGCCCATGGCCTTCAAAAGAATCCCGAACTTGGAGGTAAAGATGCTGCCACGGTCTCAAGAGATCACTTGAGGAATACCGTGCAAGGAGACAATCTCGAGGTGTATAGCTCGCCAACCGAGCTGCAGTGATGGATTCTTTGATAGGAAGAAAATGAGCCACTTTAGTAAGCTTGTCAATGACAACGAAGATAGCATCATTTCCACGCTTGGACTTTGGAAAGCCAATCACGAAGTCCATTTCAATATGATCAAACTTCCATTCAGGAATAGCAAGAGGTTGAAGGAGACCAGCTGGTCTTTGGTGTTCTGCTTTCACTCTTCTCGCAGACATCACACTCATTCACGAATTGAGCAATTTCTCGCTTCATTCGAGTCCACCAATATGACTGCTTGAGGTCATGGTACATCTTCGTACTTCCGGGATGAATGGATAGAAGCGAATTGTGAGCCTCGCTCATAATGACTTTTCTCAGATCACCCTTTGGAACCACAATCCGGTCCTCAAAGAACAGAGTGTCTTTGTCATCAACATGGAAGCACTTGTACTTGGAAATGCCCTTGTCGATACCACGCTTCACTTTCTTCACCATGGCATCCGAAGTTGAGCCTCACGAATCTGATCTTCCAAAGTAGGAGAGACTATGAGGTTGGCAAGAAAGCCTTGAGGACAACTTGAAGATTCAGCTTATGGAACGATTCACGAGATCCGGCTGAAAGGGCTTGAGGATTAGACTGTTGCGAGAAGCTTTCCTGCTCAAAGCGTCTGCAATGACATTGGCTTTGCCCGGAGTATACTCAATACTTGGGTTGTACTCTTGAATCATTTCGACCCATCGAGTCTGCCTGAGGTTGAGGTTGGGCTGAGTGAAGATGTACTTGAGACTCTTGTGGTCAGTGAAAATGTCCACTTTCCTTCCCAACAAGAGATGTCTCCAAGTAATCAAAGCATGAACAACTGCCGCCAACTCAAGATCGTGAGTGGGGTAGTTCTTCTCGTTGGGCTTCAACTGGCGAGAGGTATAAGCCACAACTCTCTTCTCTTGCATTAACACAGACCGAGACCTTGAAGAGAAGCATCACAGTAACACTTCATAAGGCTTGGATTCATCAGGAGGAGTCAGAACAGGAGCTGTGACGAGTTTCTCTTTGAGAGTCTTGAAAGCAACGTCACACTCGGGAGACCAGACATACTTCACCTGCTTCTGGAGGAGGTTGGAAAGAGGCTTTGCAATCTTGGAGAAGTTCTCAACGAATCTTCGGCAATAGCTTGCAAGACCAAGAAAGCTCATGGAGCTGCTTGACATTCTGAGGAGGTTCCCAATTGACAATTGCGGACACCTTCTCGGGATCAACAGCGATGCCCTTGGCAGAGATGATATGACCAAGATAAAGCACTTCATCAAGCCAGAATTCACATTTGGAGAACTTGGCATAGAATTGATACTCTCTGAGCTTGTCTAGTACCAATCGCAAATGTTTGGCATGATCCTTCTTATTCTTGGAGAAGACCAAAATATCATCAAGATAGACCAAGACGAATTCATTGGTGTAGGGATTGAATATGAAGTTCATCATCCGAGAGAAAGTTGGAGGAGCATTGACGAGGCCGAAAGACATGACAAGATATTCATAAGAACCAAAGCTTGTTCGAATCTGTCTTGGGAATATCTTGTTCACGAATGCGAATCGATGATACCCCATACGAAGGTCAAGCTTGGAGAACACCGTAGCACCTTTGAGTTGCTCGAAAAGCTCATTGATGTTGGGAAGTGGATACTTGTTCTTGATTGTCTTCTTATTCAATGGACGGTAATCGACACAAAGTCGGTCCGAGCCATCCTTCTTCGGACAAAAGAACACCACAACCCCAAGGAGATGAACTCGGTCTTATCAAACCCAGACGCTCTTGTTCATCGAGCTGCTTCTTCAATTCCCTCAGCTCATCAGGTCCAAGCTTATATGGACGCCATAAACGGGTTCAAGGTTCGCTCAAGATCGATAACGAACTCGGTGGCCGATGAGGAGGCATACCGGAAGCTCTTCCGAAAGACATCTTGGTACTCACAAACGACTGGAATCTGAGAGATGGCATTCAATTCGCCCTTCTCATTGAGAGAAAACAACCGAATGGTTTCATCACGAGAGGCATAGATGATCACATCATTAGAAGAATGAGTCAATTGAATTTCCCTGGCAGCACAATCAAGCTGAGCTTTGTGCTGATAAAGCCAGTCCATTCCGAGAATAAGATCAATGTCCGAGTCACCAAGAACCACTGGTTTAGAAAGAAATCTATAATCACCCATCTTGATACCGACATTGGGAACCACCAGACTAGAACTCATATGCTTGCCCGGGGAAACAATTGCTAGAGGTTTAGCCAGAAATTCCGAAGTGAAATCATGCTTGGCGAAAAACGGTCTCGACATGAAACAATGCGATGCACTAGTGTCAAAAAGAACTTTTGCAGGAATATCATTAACAAGAAGATTACCCATTAGCACATCTGAAGAATCCTCTACTTGAGCTGCATTCATCATATTGACCTTGGCATACTTTGGATTATGCTTGACCCTTTGCATTGCTGGAAGATTTCACAGAGGAGGAGGCGGAAGGCGCCTCTGGTTGAAGCACTTGTTAAGATAGTGACCCTTCTCACGACACTTGTTGCAAGTGACCTCGTAAAGCGGACGGTGGTAAGGAGCACTTGACCTTGGAGCTTGAGAATTAGACTTGTTACGATAGCTTGGGTTGGGTGGGTGGGAAGATCCACGGCCACCGAGTTCTTCTGCTGGTAAGGCCGACGGAACGGAGGAGGGGCAGATAAAACTTCGCTGCTTGGCTGCCACTTGAGAGGACGAGGAGGACTGAATCTGCCCCTGATTCTCTTCTTAGAAACCTCGCGACTTGAGCTGTGCTGCTTCTTGCTTGAGTGCCATGTTGTAGAAATCATCATACTTATCCGCTCAAACAGCACAAGAGGTAATTGCAGATCCTCTCTCGCACCGCCTCGAATCGATAGATCATACTCCTTTCATCGTACATCTTGCTTAGCAAAACGAAGCGAGCTTCGAACTGGATATTGTATTGATAGACAGACAAGGTGCCTTGCTTGAGATTGCGGAACTCCTCACGCTTGCTCTCAACAACACTCTTCGAATGTGATGAGCTCGAAATCACGGCGGAACTCATCCTGTAATGACACGACCTCCTCTCGAATCTTTGTATTGTGGAACCACTCAGCAGCTTGATCCTTGAGTTGAAACGATGCAAACTTGACAAAGTCCTCGTGTCCGACATTGCTACAGCCAAAGTGCTTGCAGATGTCTACTAACCAATCATCGCCGTCTGCTGCCTCGACACGTAAACCGAAAGACTTCGCTGATTAGCGAGAAACCGATCGAGAGTAGCAAAGTGTGGCTGATTGTTGCCTTGACCATGATTGCCTTGATTGCCTTGATTGCCTTGCCCTGAGTACGTTCTTGCAAGAGCTGCAAAATCATCGAGCATTGGCATTGGTGGCTGCCATGATAGCTTGCCGTGCTTCGGAGGCGGAGGTGGAGGTGGAGGTGGAGGATTCGATCGATCCCCATCATTGCGATCCGGATTCGACGACGTTGGCGGAGCCATCTGAAGAGGGTGACATCCGTTAGTCCTTTGATAGACAAATGATAAGTAGAATCAACGGATAGAAATTGCAACATATAGTCTTCACAATAAACATTCGAACAAGAATGAACGAATGAATTCCAAAGTTAATCATCACACGTCCAATAAGGTGAGAAGCCACTTAGATAAAGGATATGGAAACAACAACTGACTTAGAAACAAATCGAATATCACAACTGAAAACAAAAGGTTGGCTGCTAAAATGAGCCGGAACAAACACATGATAGAGATTTCGCTCAAAGTGTTCGTGGTGGGGCCCACACGGACACGACGTATAGCGGACGTCACGAATGACTAACAAGACGTCCCCGAATCAGCATAGCCAAGGATTCTTTAAGACGCCTCGCGACCATCAGAATCGACCGTGAATGGGCGGACCACTAGACGTTGAACCCCAATCTCAAATCATACATCCGTCGGAAAGAATATCCCGTAAGCTACTAGAATTCCCACCTATAACTCCCAAACTTTCGGTTATGCAATCTGGTGTTGGGGATACAGGGACACAAAATATATCACCCAAACTAACAATACCTAGATCCAATTGTATCCATCCGTCAACACATAACCAAGAAATCCTCGAAATCGTGTACCTCGACCTTTCAAAAACATCCGTTATACAAGTCATGGCAATACTCAAGACTCGCCACAAGATCGGGCTATCGGGGTTATCTCACCAACAACTGCACAAAAGAGATTTGATGTCGGTAAAACTCGGTATTCCGAATCGCAACGATAAAATTGTGACGACAACACCTCGGAGCTCAACTCCCGGACACCGCCACAACCCCTAAATGTCGAGGCACCAAGAACAATGTTCTCGCCACAAAACCATCGGAACGATTCCAAGATACCCACGTGATCCTAAAAAAATTTAGTGAAATTTGAGGAGAGAAGAGTCAAAACTCTACGCGGGATACCTCACCGTAAGGTCAAGGATGGGAAGCAAAAGAATCCTACTCTCCGATATATATAATCCTAAGACTCAAAACATTTTCCATTCTAGACTCAACAACGCCAACAAACAATCTAGTAGGGGCTCCTAAGTCGGGAAGGCTCGATACCAACTTGTAACGCCTCGATGCGGTTATATCTCCCACGTGTCGAGGCACGACTTAGAGGCATAACCGCATTGAAAGCAATGTCGCAAGTGAGGTAATCTTCACACAACCCATGTAATAAATTAAGGGAGAAAGGTACATAGTTGGCTTACAATCGCCACGCCACACAAGACATAATTAAACATACATCATTGAGTACACTCAAGGTCCGACCACGGAACCAAAATAAAGAAGATACCCCAATGCTAACACAGATCCCCGAATCGTCCCAACGGGCACCACTATCGATCATCTGGAAACGACACATAGTAACGACCACGTTCCTCGTCGAACTCCCACTTGAGCTCGGTGGAATCATCTGCTGACTGGCCTCATCGGAACCTGCAACTGTGTTTGAAGTATCTGTGAGTCACGGGACTCAGCAATCTCACACCCGCGAGATCAAGACTATTTAAGCTTTAGGGAGGACATGGTAGTAAGGTTGAGCTGCAGCAAGTTTACTCAGCATATATGGTGGCTACATCGCAAAAGAGAGCGAGAAGAGAAGCAAAGCACGGTCGTGAAACTAGTATTGATCAAGAAGTGATCCTGAACTACTTACGCCGACATAACTCCAACATCGTGTTCACTTCCCTGACCACGAGAAGGGACCATCACGGTTACACACGCCGTTGATGTGTATTTTAATTGAGGTCATCTTTGTGTTATCTACAACCGGACATTAACAAATTCCCATCTCGCCTCATAATCAAGGGCACGGCTTTCAAAGATATTACCTGCAGGGTGTCCCAACTTAGCCCATTATAAGCTCTCACGGTCAACGAAGGATTATTCTTCTACCGGAAGACCCGATCAATCTCGAATCCCGGACTACAAGACATTTCGACAGCAATAAAACAAGACCAGCAAAGCCACCCGATTGTGCCGACAAATCCCGATAGGAGCTGCACATATCTCGTTCTCGTGGCACACCGGATAGGTCAGCCTACGAGTAAAACCAGCCCTCGAGTTGCCCGAGGTGGCCCCCCAGATCTGCCGGTTCGGGCCAGCACTCAAGGAGCACCGTCGGGGGTTAAAATAAAGATGACCCTCGGGCTCGCGAAAACCCGGGGAAAAAGGCTTAGGTGGCAAATGGTAAAACCAAAGTTGGGCCTTCTTTGGACGAGTCTTATTCAAAGCGAACTGTCAAGGGGTCCCATAAATCACCCAACCGTAAGGAACGCAAAATCAAGGAACATAACACGGTATGACGGAAACTAGGTGGCAAGAGTGGAACAAAACACTGTGCATAAGGCCGAGCCTTCCACCCTTTACCAAGTATATAGATGTGTTAAACATAGCAGATATATTTATATATTGTGATATCCCCAACAAGTAAACATGTTCCAAAGAGGAACAACATCTCCATGTTCCAACAAGGACAAATTTCAGCTTCACCTGCAACTAACAACGCTATAAGAGGGCTGAGCGAAGCGGTAACATAGCCAATCAACGGTTTGCTAGGAAAGGATGGTTAGGGCTGACATGGCAATATGGGTGGCATGACATAGCAAGTGGTAGGCATCGCAGCATAGGCATAGCAAAAGAGCGAGCAACTAGCATAGCAAAGATAGAAGTGATTTCGAGGGTATGATCATCTTGCCTGCAATGTTCTCAGAGTTGTCGAAAGCCCGATCCTCAAAAACGTTCTCAACAGGTTCCTCGTCGCGTTCTCGCCTCCGGCCTACCCAAAGCAACAACAAAACAAGGAACCACAATAAAACACGGTGCAATGCACAATCAACATGATGCAAAACATGACATGATATGCAAGATGTGATATGCAAAGCGTATAAAGGCCCGGAAGGTAAATGAAAGACTAGGCATCATCTTGGCAAACCAAGCATGCCATCGAAAGATGAGATGATTTCGTTAGAAATCGATATAGAGATCACCGAAACGGATGCACGGATTGGATATGACGGCAAAACAAGAATGGTGAGAAACCTACGATAACAACATGCTGAACAAAACCATGCATGCACAAAACTACCTCATAGCACAAATCAACTAAATATGCACATGGAAGACAACACCTAAACATGATGCAATAAGACATGAACACAAACTTGCCCAAATGCAAAACCAATGACACCACTGAGTTGGTGGGATTTTTCTACCCAAAAACATATATAATATGTTAGGGTTGCATTAGGAAAACATCACAAAAACAATAAGTCAAAACCTGCCTAAAAGGAAACTATCGAAGTGGCAATTTCAGATTTGAAATGTCCAGATTTGGACTTGCCCAAAACAGAAATGGAATCAAACCAGATATGGAAACTAGGGTGAAAGAAATAAAATGCATGAGGGAGAAAGTATTTGGGAGGTGACATGAAGACCCCATCATCATAGAGACAGGTGAAGATGGGTTTAAAAGGGGAAGAAAAGAGCCCTGTGGGGATTGAACCCGGTCTCCCGGTGGAAACCCTCCCCGTTACCACCGGGCTGGAGCGCGCGATCGACAGAAGGAGAGGCTCGGCCCTTAACTCTGAAGCTGCAGAGAGGACGACCGGAGAAAAACTAAAACAGAAAACAAAGGGGGAGGGCGCGCTGGGTTCGAACCTGTGTCGCCATGTGGTAGAGCGGGGATCGACCAGCTCGGCTAGGGAAGGGAGTTCGATAGGATCCGGGTCGCTAGCTACTAGACCCAACAAACAGGCCGGACCCAAAACAGAAACTGGACGCGGCGATGCCGGCGAGGCAACTGCGTCCACGGTGGCCTGACCCTTGGACACGAGGGCGCGCACGAGGGGAACTCCACGGGAACAAGACGGACCAAGCCAGAGCGTGGCTAGTGGCATCTACGCGCGGCCCAAAACAAACTGAAACCCCACATCTAAGAACACGCCGGAGCATGGTGAGCGCGACAAAGGCACGGCCGGAACCCTACGCTAGGGGGAACAAGCGACGACAATGAAGAGCAGGGAGGAAGGGGTTTATACCTCCTTACCCTAGGACACGGAAACGGCGATGGAGACGGGCTGACGGCGACGAGCTCGACCTCTGAACCTCGCCGGAACTCGACCGAGAGGAAAACAGGCAGTGGCGTCGGTGTACTTGGCGCCGGGACTCAGAGACGACGCGTCGTGGTCGAGACGACGACGAGGAAGGAGATGGACAAGGGCCGCCCTGGTCGAGGTGGCCGGAGAGCGCGCCGGCGACGAGGCCACGCTCCCAGATCGCCGAACGAAAGCGGGCGGCGATCTTGGTGGATTGCTTAGGGCGGCGGCGAGAGGGAGAGGGAAACCCTAGGCTCGATTTTGACGCGGAGAGGGATAAGTAGGCTAGGGCGACGCGACGAGCTCGTGCTCTCCGAGCTCGGGTCCCCATGGCGCCGCGAGAGGAGAGGGAAAAGGCGGGTGAGGGGCACGGGTCGGTCACCTGCCAGGTGGGGCCGACGCTGCCACGTGGAAGGGGACTAGCGGGGTCAGCGTGAAGCGTGGGTGAGCGAAGGCAGGAGGAGAGAGCGAGCGGGCTGGCGCGCCTCTCTGGGCTGCGGGCTGCGAGGGGAAACTGGGCCGGCTCGGGAGGCCGGGGCCCAGGTGGAGAGGGGCTGCTGGGCTGCGCTGCTGCTGCTGCCTCTTCTCCCTATTCCTTTTTCCAAAAATAAAAGGAAGAGAAAGAAAGTGCAGAAAGAAAAGAAAAGATTTAGAGTGAAAGGAAAATATCCCCACACTCCTGGAATAAAGGTAGAAAAATAATGCAAGTTTGGAAATGCTTCAAACTTGTGCCATTTTTGAACCTGACCATAACAACTTCAAATGAGGAGATTTTTGGGCAGAGAGGTTTAATGCAACAAGGAAGATTTTTAGGGAGGAGATGAACATTAATTGAGAGAGGGAAATATATGGCATTGAAAGAGAAAGAAGTAGATGGAAGGAGGAGATGGTAATGCAAAAAAAATGAGAATGGCACATGCACAACATGACATGCAAGGGAAGACCACAACCATATGACATGTAAGAGAACACCATATCCACCTGATAAGAAGGGCATGCAAAAAATGACAATAGGCACAAATGCAATATGGCAAAAGGAGCAAACAAAGAAAAAGAAAACCCACAAGACTAGGATGAGGTCAAATTGATATATTGCCCAAAAAGGGGAAGTTTACATCCAGGGTGTTACAGATTGCTCATCTCGGTTGGACCAAAACGTTATGAAGGGAAACAGAGGGTTTGCAATCCCTTCTCGGTGAGACCGAGATCCCTATCGGTGAGACCGAAGTGACTAGGGTTTCTGGCAGTGGCTATGTCAAATAAACTCGGTGGCGCCGGATAGATCAAATTGGTAGGGCCGAGTTTGACTTTTGGTTTCGGACATATGTGGATATGAGAAAGTGGTTGAGGGCTTTTAGAGCATATCACTAAGCATTTTGAGCAAGCAAGCCATTAAGCAACACCTCGTCCCTTTTAATAGTATTGGCTTTTCCTATGGACTCAATGTGATCTTGGATCACTAAAATGAAAATATAGAGTCTTGAGCTTGAGCCAATAAGAGTCCTTAGCATTTCGAGAGGTCCACATTCCTAATCCATGCGATGCCAATCATTGAACTTTCTGAAATGATCATCTTGAAATAGCATTAGTTCAATGAGCTATATGTTGTTAGTAATTACCAAAACGACCCAGGGATAGTTGCACTTTCACTGTGCAACTTCAAGCTTCAGCTGGACCGGCTACATCGTCTGTTCCAACAAACCCTCTTTTTTTTTGCTCATCACGTCTCGAAGGACCAAGTAGGAGCTGCCAAGGAGGCCATGATCCAGGCAGGCCTAATGATGGACCGAATGAAGGTTGTGTATGACACCAGCAAGGCCGCCTATGATGCTAGCTCAGCCCTCCAAACCAACGTCCGAGTAAGTGGGATTGTAAGTTGATTCCCAATTGGCTTTTAGCTTGACCTTTGCTCTGTTATTATATGCTACTTGAAAACTGTTGCTTTATTATTCGCAAGATGTCAATCTGTTTCTGCATCTGTACACCCACTGGGTGTGTCATGTAGCTGTATGTAGCTCTTTTCACTCGAATTAGATAGGTCATGTCGAGTGAAGTTTTGGTCCAGTGGGGGCACACTAAGTGCACCCACTGGGTGTAGTCCCCGAGACCGCTGTTGACTGCTGGCAGTCGACGGTGGTCTTAGAACTATCTAATCTCTTCTTTTTTACTCCTTCCACTCATGCTGAGTGGACCATGTCGAGTGGGAAATCGAACCAGTGGGGGCACACGAAGTGCACCCACTGGGTGTAGTCCCCGAGACTGATGTTGAATGTTTTGATTCGGTAGTAGTCTTAGAACTCTTTCTGTCATAATAATCTGAACTTGCATTTTATCACTCGGAAGTGACTGATCTTTGTGTTTGTCGATTGACGTGTCTTGTTGTTGATTGCAGAAATCTTGTGAGCTTGGAGCCAAGTTTGCTAATTTGGAGAAGAAGCAGATCCAACTCAATCCCGATCTGGAGTTGGCTAAGGAGAACCTGAAGAAGGCCCAGGATGAAGTAGCTATCATGGGAGGTAACAATTTGTCGACTGCTCGCCTTGTCATCTTTTCCTTTCATCCTTTGAACCGAGTGATTCCACTCTAACAGATGTGCGTAGTGAAAACTGTCAACTCCAAGCTCATCTGAAGAATGTTATTTCTTTAGACAAAATGAAGCAGGCTCTGGAGCGGAAGGACCTTGACCTTGCAGCGGCGTAGAAGACGGCGCGGGAGAAGACTGAACTTGCTGACAAGAAGCTAGCTTCAGTCAGAAAGTTGGAAGAAGAGAACGTCAAGTTGAAAACTATTGTCGATGAAGTGAAGAAAGAAGTCGTGCAGCTGAAGGAGGAGAAGGTGGCCTTGGCTGACAAAGTTGACGTTCTCACTCAGAAGAGAGACAAACTGGAAACTTATCTGGGAGGTCTTGCCAAGAAGATGTTCCTCATGCTTGAAGGTACTTCTCCTTATCCGACTGATTGCAAAAAACTTCTTCACCATGCAACTAACCAATTCATTAATTTTCTGTGCATGTAGAATTCTGTCAGAACTTCGCGGAAGAAACTGGGCGGATTGAGACAAGTTTGGATCCTATCAACTCCCTCGTCAAGGACGAAGCTGCGATGAATGTGCCGCGACTGGAATCTCGCCAGTGTCTTGGGTTACATCGCTCGACTGAAGGTCGCGCTGTCCCGGATTGACAAGGAGTTATGGACAGAGGATGTGCTTCGGGAAGATCTTGAGTCACTGATGAGTCGAAGCAACAGCATCCCAGACCGAGCGCAGGCGTGGAAGAAGTCAGCTGCCCACTGTGGTGCTGACTTGGCTTTATGACTCGTCCGCGTACATTGCAAGGAAGTCAAAGAAGAGAAGATGGCGGCTCTTAAGGTTGCCAACACTAAGAAGCTTCAATTTCAATCTTTCATGGAGACCTTCATCGATGTCGCCACTCGTATCGCAGATGGCATTGATTTGGACAGTTTCGTCGAGCCAGCAAGCCCTCCTCCTGCCGAGTGAAAAACTTGATAACTTGACTTCATTTGCCTCGGAATGCCGAGTGACTCTATAATCGTCAAACTCTTTCGGGCTTGGTGCTTGAGTACTTCTGCTGGTGGTTCTGAACCTTCCCGGATTTATCTGAACTTGGAGGTTTCTTTCGAGTGCAGTTGCTTCATCTTTATTATCTTTAGATTTCTTGACTCACGCGAATTTAGAATCGCAGCTGAATCTCCGAGTGAGAGGATCACTCTTCACTCGGAATAGACGTTGTATTTGTGGTGCAACTCAGAGTGCAACCATTCGTTGTACTCGTGGCACAGCTCAGAGTGCAACGTACTTTGTACTTGTGGCGCAGTTTAGAGAGCAACCGTACGCTGTACTTGTGGCGCAGCTTAGAGTGCAACCAGACGTTGTACTTGTGGCGCAATTCAGAGTGCGTGGCGAAGCCTCCGAGTCGGAGGGTTGCTCTTCACTCGGAGTGTTTTTTGAAACTTAGGCGAGTACAACATCACAGCTAAACCCCCGAGTGAGAGGGTTGCTCTCCACTCGGAGTATGTTTTGAAACTTAGGCGAGTACGGGGTCGCAACTAAGCCTCCGAGTGAGAGGATTGCTCTTCACTCGGAGTATGTTTTGTAACTTAGGCGAGTACAGGATCGCAGCTAAGCCCCCGAGTGAGAGGGTTGCTCTTCACTCAGTGTATGTTTTGTAACTTAGGCGAGTACGGGATCGCAGCTAAGCCCTCGAGTGGGAGGGTTGCTCTTCGCTCGGAGTATGTTTTGTAACTTAGGCGAGTACGAGATCACAACTAAGCTTCTGAGTGAGAGGGTTGCTCTTCACTCGGAGTATGTTTTGAAACTTAGGCGAATCGGATTCGCAGCTAAGCCCCCAAGTGAGAGGGTTGCTCTTCACTCGCAGTATGTTTTGTAACTTAGGTGAGTACAAGATCGCAGCTAATCCCCTGAGTGAGAGGGTTGCCCTTCACTCGGAGTATGTTTTGTAACATAGGCGAGTACGAGATCACAGCTAAGCTTCCGAGTGAGAGGGTTGCTCTTCACTCGGAGTATGTTTTGTAACTTAGGCGAGTACGGGATCGCAACTAAGCTTCTGAGTGAGTGGGTTGCTCTTCACTCGGAGTATGTTTTGTAACTTAGGCGAGTACGGGATCGCAGCTAAGCTTTCGAGTGAGAGGGTTGCTCTTCACTCGGAGTATGTTTTGTAACATAGGCGAGTACGGGATCGCAGCTAAGCCCCCAAGTGAGAGGGTTGCTCTTCACTCGGAGTATGTTTTGAAACTTAGGTGAATTGGATTCGCAGCTAAGCCCCCGAGTGAGAGGGTTGCTCTTCACTCGGAGTATGTTTTGTAACTTAGGAGAATCGGGTTCACAGCTAAGCCACCCACTGGGGTATTTGAACACATAAATTTATGCGAAAACAATCATTGGGATATTGCAAAAATCATGTCTTTGATAAACAATTTGAAGGACTCTTATTACAAATCGATGATCCAAGTGTTTAGGTATAAAAGCGGCGGAGCAGATCCGCGTTCCATGAGCATGGCTCGTCTTCTTTCTTGGCTACATTGTAAAGGTGATGCGCACCGTTGTGGAGCACCTTGGTGATGATGAAGGGCCCTTCCCAGGCCGGAGCAAGCTTGTGAGGTCGTTTCTGGTGCACTCGGAGCACAAGGTCTCCTTCCTGAAATGCTCGACCTCTGACATTTCGGGCATGGAATCGATGCAAGTCTTGTTGATAGATGGTCGACCGGATCAGAGCCATATCTCGTTCCTCCTCTAGGGGATCAACTGCGTCATGGCGTGCCTGTTCTGCTTCATCTTCTGAGAAGAGTTCCACTCGGGGGCATTATGCAGCAAATCAATCGGAAGCATGCCTTCAGCACCATATACCATGAAGAAAGGGGTTCGATTAGTCGACCGATTTGGAGTTGTTCTCAATCCCCACAAGACAGATGGCAACTCAATCACCCAAGCTCCAGTTTCATGCTTGAGGTTGCGCATCAATCGGGGTTTCAGCCCTTGTAGGATCAAGCCATTTTCTCTTTTAGCCAGTCCATTCAACTGCAGGTGCGCAATGGATGCGTAATCAACCCGAGTGCCTTGGGAAGCGCAGAATGCTCTGAACTCATCAGAATCAAAGTTGGAGCCGTTATAAGTGATACTGCTATGAGGGACTCCATATCGGAATATCAGCTCTCTGATGAAACTAATGGCAGTGCTTGAGTCAAGATTCTTGATAGGCTTGGCCTCGATCCATTTGGTGAACTTGTCGACTGCTACGAGCAAATGAGTGATGCCGCTTCTGCCGGTCTTGAAAGGTCCAACCATGTCCAACTCCCAAACCGCAAATGGCCAGACGAATGGAATAGTCTTCAAGGCAGATGCAGGCTTGTGAGACATGTTTGAGTAAAATTGTCAGCCTTCACACTTGTTGACTATATCTTTAGCCATCTCATTCGCTCGTGGCCAGCAGAATCCCACTTTGTATGCTTTGGCCACGATGGTCCGAGAGGACACGTGGTGACCACAGGTCCCCAAGTGAATCTTATTTAAGATCAGTCGACCTTCTTCTGGAGAGATGCAACGCTGAGCTACTCCAGTAACACTTTCTCTGTAAAGCTGTCCACTTATCACCGTGAAGGCTCTGGATCTGTGGACAATCTGGCGGGCCTCATCTTCATCCTCTGCGAGCTCCTGTCTGAGCAGATATGAAATATATGGCACCATCCAGTCGGGAGTGATCACTAAAACCTCCATGATCAAGTCGACTACTGTTGGAACTTCAATCTCAGTTGGGTTGGTTGAACTTATCAGTTGCGGGGGCTCCTCCGTAAAGGGATCTTCTTGAACTGACGGGGTGTGGAGATGCTCCAAGAACACATTACTAGGAATGGGTTTCCGAGTGGAACCTATCTTCGCCAGATCGTCAGCCGCTTGATTCTTGAGTCGGGGTATGTGGTGAACCTCCAACCCTTCAAACTTCTTCTCTAATTTTCTCATTGCATTGCAGTAACCAGTCATGGCAGGGCTCCTGATGTCCCACTCTTTCATCACCTGATTGACCACCAAATCTGAGTCGCAATAAATCATCAGGCGACGGACGCCGAGTGAGATGGCCATGCGCAACCCATACATAAGTGCTTCATATTCAGCTTCATTATTTGAAGAGTCAAAGTTAATCTGGAGGACATAACTGAGCTTGTCACCTCTTGGGGACACCAGGACCACTCCAGCACCAGGACCGTTCAACATCTTTGACCCATCAAAGAACATAGTCTGATGTTCCGAGTGAACCTGATTCGGTTGATGCCATTCAATCCACTCGGCCAAGAAATCTGCTATTTCCTGAGATTTGATTGCCTTTTTTTGCTTCGAACTTGATATCCAAAGGGAGGAGTTCAATCGCCCACTTCGCCACTCGACCGGTTGCATCTCGATTGTTCAAGATTTCTGATAATGGAGAATCGCTGACGACTGAAACTGAGTGGTCTGTGAAGTAATGTGCAACTTTCTTCGTGGTCAGATAAATCCCGTATACAAGCTTCTGGTAATGTGGATACCTTTGCTTGGACGGGGTCAAGACTTCAGAGATATAATATACTGGACGTTGAACTTTATAGGCTTTGCCTTCTTCCTCCCACTCGACTGTGAGCACTGTGCTAAAAACCTGTCCAGTGGCTGCGATATACAATAATAGAGGCTCCTTGCTAACTGGAGCAGCAAGCACCAGCTGGGTGGAAAGCAGGGCTTTGAGCCCTACAAACGCTGCTTCGGCTTCAGGAGTCCACTCGAACTTGTTAGACTTTTTCATCAGTCGGTAAAGAGGCAATGCCTTTTCACCGAGATGAGAGATGAAACGGCTCAATGCAGCCAAACAACCAGTAAGCTTCTGAACATCATGCACACGCACATGGCATTTCATTCGGAGAATTTCTCCAACCTTTTCTGGGTTTGCGTCGATCCCGCGTTCGGAAACGAAAAAATCGAGTAACTTTCCTCCTGGGACTCTGAATGTGCACTTCGATGGATTGAGCTCGATATCATATCTTCTTAAGTTGGCAAATGTTTCAGCGAGGTCAGCCAATAGGTCGGAACCTTTACGTGACTTGACCATGATATGATCCATGTATGCTTCCATGTTCCGACTGATTTGAGTGAGCAGGCACTTCTGAATCATGCGCATGAACGTGGCACCAGCATTCTTGAGACCAAAAGGCATGGTAACATAGCAAAAACACCCGAATGGGGTGATGAAGGCCATTTTTATTTCATTGGGTCCATACAGTCGGATCTGATGGTACCCGGAATATGCATCAAAAAAGGACAAATGCTCACACCCCGCAGTTGAGTCGACAATCTGGTCGATATGGGGGAGAGGGAAGTGATCTTTCGAGCAGGACCGATTGATGTGCTTGAAGTCGATACACATACAGAGTGAATCGTCTTTCTTAGGGACCATGATGACATTAGCGAGCCACTCGGAGTGGTATATCTCGCGGATGAACTCTGCTGCCAGAAGCCGGGCCACCTCTTCGCCAATTGCCTTCCTCTTCTCCACGGCGGACCGACGGAGGTGTTCTTTGACGTGTTTTGCTTTTGGGTCAACACGCAAACGGTGCTCATACAGCCCCCTGGGTACACCCGGCATGTCAGATGGCTTCCATGCGAAGATGTCCCTGTTCTCACGGAGGAACTGGATGAGCGCTTCGTCCCATTTGCTATCGAGTGTTGTTGAGATGTGAGTCGGAGCAGCATGGGGGTCTTCCTTGTGAATGTGGACAGGTTTTGTCTCTCCAGTCGACTGAAATGCAGACTCTGAGGCAGGCTTCTTAGCTCGCAACAAATCACTCGGATCTGCATTCTTGTTGTATTCTTCCATCTCTACTGTTGCCATCTGTTCGTCGGCAATTTTTTAGCCCTTCTGGAGGCACTCTTCTGCTCCTTGCCGACTCCCCGTGACTGTGATCACACCTCTGGGACCAGGCATCTTCAACTTGAGGTACACGTAACATGGTCGAGCCATGAAACGAGCATATGCAGGCCTTCCCAGAATAGCATGGTAGGCACTGTGGAAATCCACTACCTCAAACGTCAACTTCTCCTTACGGCAATTCTTGGAATCACCAAAAACCACATCAAGAACTATCTGTCTGAGTGACTTCGCCTTTTCTCCGGGAATGACACCATCGAACTGCATGTTGCTTTCGCTGATTTTGTACATCGGAATGCCCATCCCCTGGAGGGTCTCAGCATACAGAATGTTCAATCCACTGCCACCATCCATAAGGACCTTAGTCAGTCGGGTGCCCCCAACGACTGGGTCGACCACCAATGCTTGCTGCCCAGGGGTAGCAACGTGCGCTGGGTGGTCGGACTGGTCTAATGTAATGGGAGTCTTCGACCACTTCAAGTACGTCGTAGTTGTCGGAGCAACCATGTTCACTTCTCTATTGATAACCTTCAGTCGACTTTTGCTCTCAACGTCAGCAAAAATCATCAAAGTAGCATTTACATTGGGGTAACCGTCATCTTCCTCTTTATCCTCTTCTTTTTCAGATTCCTTCTCGCTGGGCTGACCCTTTCGGAAACTCTGAATCAGGAGTCGACATTGTCGAGTGGTATGCTTGGGTAGAACCAAGTTACCCTCTTCATCTTTTTTGTGTGTGTATATGACATGGAAAATCAATGACGTCGTTGCCAGACTGATCTTTCACCTTTTTGGTATCCAAGGCCCTTTAGGCTTTCCTTTGGACTTCCCTTGATTCAGAACTGCGGCCTCGGCGTGAGCTGTAACTTCAGCTTTGCGCTTTTGCTTCCGACCGAAATTTCCATCTCCGGTGCCCTGGGCGACTGGGTTTCCCTTGCCACTGTGGAGTCGGTCTTCCTCTTCGCCATAGGCGTACTGAGTGGCTATCTCCATCATTGGTCCAGAGGCATGTCTCCGGACCGACCGAATTTCAAGTTGAGCTCTCTATATCGGACACCCTCTTTGAAGGCACAAATTGCTGGTGCTCTGACACATTTTCTACAGTATGATGAAGGGTAGTCCATCTCTGGATGAAGTCTCTCAAAGTCTCATTCTACTTTTGAACACAGTGTTGCAATTCAGTCAGCCCAGCAGGTCGCTTGCAGGTGCCCTCGAATGTTTTGATAAACACTCGGGCTAACTCTTTCCAACAGAAGATACTTCCGGGGGCCAACTGATTCAACCAAACTCTGGCTGAACCCTCAAGCATCAGGGGGAGGTGCTTCATGTCTGCATCATCATTGCCTCTACCAAACTGCATAGCCACTCAGTAATCTTCTAGCCATGTGTCGGGCTTCGACTCACCGGTGAACTTACTCACGCCTGTCGCCAACCTGGCGTTGGCAGGGATCTCAGCGGCTCGGATGGCTCTACTGAAACATTCAGGCCCAGAAACAAATGCTCTGCTTCCAGTCGGACGGTTTCTGTCTTGTCCTTCTTTGTGTGCCCGTCCCTTGTCGACCAAACCTTGTACGAGGAGTGATCTCGCATCGAACCCAGGCTCTCTTGGGTCGACTGCAGCCCTCCGCTCATCACCATATAGACGCATGTCATCATACCGCCGGGGCGCGTATGATCCGCCCCTCGGAGGGGGCGAAGGCACTCGACGGTGGTCATCATTGGCATTCCGATGATCATACTGTCCGTGGCCTCGACCCAGGTACTGGTCCTGGCGGTGACCATGATCGTCGCACCGCGGAGGCGATCTCGGACTGTGTGCCGACTGAATTGTGTCTGCAACCACAGATCTGCTATGGATTCTATTACGCGACTGAGAGGCAGCCGAATTTTGTTCCCCCGCTGCTCGGAGCCGCGCCCGGATCTGCTGCAAACCTCTACCAGCTTCTAAATGAGATGGCTGAATTGACTCTGCTATACGTGCTGCAGCTGCAAGATTTTGGACCGGAGTGCGATATACCTAAGGTTCAGGCGGAAATAGTTGTTGTGGCTGTCGAATGGTTTCAGGGATCTGCCGATGGGCGCATTCGTCGAGTGAGTGTTGGAGATTTTCTAAACGTGCGTGCTCAGCTAAGGTAGCCAGGTGCGCAGCTTCCAAGGCCCAAGCCTCAAAAGTATCTCCTACGATGGAGGTATGGAGCGCTTCCACATTGCGACGATGCAGCTCTTCCCTCTGGTCCAAAGTGAGGGCTTGGGGATGATATTTGTCGTGACCATGTGACGAGCCGCCGCCATCACCGCCGTCACCGCGAAGGAACCCAGGCGGGCTGCAAGGCGAGTCGACCATGAGGACTTCCGCCACAGTGTCGCTGCTTCGGCACTCGGAAAGAGTGTCCGCGGAACCAGTCGAATGGTCCGTAGAGAGATTTGCCGGGCTCGATAGCCGCAACTTGGGGGGTGGTCGACTGGCGAGCCACCGCATGCTTCACCCATCACTGGAGCCGCGACGGAATGGATCGCTTGCGGCGGCGTACAGCAGGGAGAGTGGATGCTGCAGGAACCGACCGATACTGGGTCGACGGCTGACGCAGGAGGACGCCGCAGGAACTCGCGTGGAAATGTGCCGCCCCGCAGATGGGAACGGCCTTGACGTCGAGGGGGGATTCTTGGAGCCAAGTGGAGTCGTCGCGATGAAGACGAGCATGCCGAGACGGATCTCACGGCCCAAAGCCAAACCACCGCCGGAAACCATGTAGATGGAGATCGGAAAAATTGAAACCTCACCGGAAGTCGCTAAGATGCCTGCCCCATGGTGGGCGCCAACTGTCGTGGGAGTAAGTCTGACTATAAGAATAGGGGGTATGTAGGAGGATGCAAGGCCCTAGCTACGGCGAGGTTGTACACGCGATTATACGAGTTCAAGCCCCTCTCGGAGGAGGTAACAACCCTACATCTTGGTGCCCGGAGGCTTGTCGACTGGAATATGTGTTTGAGTTACAGGGGGTCCGAACCCTTGTGCCAGAGTAGGGGTGGCTATATAGAGTGCGCCAGTGTAACGCCCTCGATGCGGCTATATCTCCCACGTGTCGAAGCACGACTTAGAGGCATAACCGCATTGAAAGCAATGTCGCAAGTGAGGTAATCTTCACACAACCCATGTAATACATAAGGGAAATAGATACATAGTTGGCTTACAATCGCCACTTCACACAATACATGAGTAAAACATTACATCATACAGATACAATCAAGGTCCGACTATGGAACCAAAATAAAAGAAGACTACCCCAAATGCTACACAGATCCCCGATCGTCGCAACTGGGCTCCACTACTGATCAACTGAAATGAAACAACAGAATGAACAAGATCTTCATCGAGCTCCTCCTTCAGCTCGGATGCGTCACCTGCATGGTTTCATCGGCACCTGCAAACTGGTTTTGGAAGTATCTGTGAGTCACGGGGACTCAGCAATCTCACACCCGCAAGATCAAGACTATTTAAGCTTATGTGTAGGAGAAGGTAGTGAGGTGGAGCTACACCAAGCGACTAGCATATCTGGTGTCTAACATACGCAAATGAGAGCGAGAAGAGAAGGCAAAAGCACAGTCGAACAACTATGATCAAGAAGTGATCCTAGAACAACCTACGCAAGCATAACTCCAACATCAGTGTTCACTTCCGGACTCACGAGAAGAGACCATCACGGTTACACACGCGTTTGTGTATTTTAATTAAGATCAACTTCGGTTTTCTACAACCGACATTAACAAATTCCCATCTGCCTCATAACCGCTGGGCACGGCTTTCGAAAGATAATACCCTGCAGGGGTGTCCCAACTTAGCCCATGATAAGCTCTCGCGATCAACGAAGGATATTCCTTCTCCCCGAGAAGACCCGATCAGTCTCGGAATCCCGGCTACAAGACATTTCGACAGCAATAAAACAAGACCAGCACAGCCGCCCGGATGTGCCAACAAATCCTGATAGGAGCTGCACATATCTCGGTCTCAGGCACACCGGATGAGCAGACGTCGGGTTGGCATAGACCCCGATTGCCCAGGCGCCGGACATCGCTGGTTTGGGCCAAGACTCAAGGAGCACTGGTCCGGGGTTAAATAAAGATGACCCTTGAGTCTACAGTAACCCAAGGGAAAAAGGCTTAGGTGGCAAATGGTAAAACCAAGGTTGGGCCTTGCTGGAGGAGTCTTATTCAAAGCGAACTGTCAAGGGGTCCCATAAATCACCCAACCGCGTTAGGGACGCAAAATCCGGGAACATAATACCGATATGACGGAAACTAGGGCGGCAAGAGTGGAACAAAACACTGGACATAAGGCCGAGCCTTCCACCCTTTACCAAGTATATAGATGCATTAATTAAATAAGATATATTGTGATATCCCAACAAGTAAACATGTTCCAACAAGGAACAACATCTCCATGTTCCAACAAGGAACAAACTTCATCTTCACCTGCAACTAACAACGCTATAACAAGGGCTGAGCAAAGCGGTAACATAGCCAAACAACGGTTTGCTAGGAAAGGATGGTTAGGGGCTTGACATGGCAATGTGGGAGGCATGATAAGCAAGTGATAGGCATCGTAGCATAGGCATAGCAAAAGAGCGAGCAACTAGCAAGCAAAGATAGAAGTGATTTCAAGGGTATGGTCATCTTGCCTGAAATCCCGCAAGGAAGAAGAACGAATCCATGAAGAAGACAAACAGACGTAGTCGAACGAATCCTCACAACTCCGGAACGAAACCGAAGCTAACGAGAGAAGCAACCCGGAAAGAAACAAACAACATGGTAAACAACCATCACATAAACATGGCATGATGCGCAAACAAGTATGATGCATGTCCGGTTTAATGATTCATGGCATGGCAATATGCACAAACAAAACTACAAGTTAAATGGAGCCCAATATGCAACGAGTTGCATATTAACAAAACCCCACATCAATTATTTAGTTCACTCCCGGTTAGGTACTCAACAATATTAAATGTTGGTTAACATGGCAAGAGGTGAAGCATAACAAAACTAACTATTTAGGCAAGTTTAAATGAGGCCGGAAACAACAAGCAACAATTCCGGAAAATCCCCATGTGCATATTTTGAGTTTGGTACTGTTCTGTCCTAGCATATTTTAATGTTGTTAAACAGAAAATAAAGTGCAACATGTTAATCTATGCATTTTTCCACCCCATTTACATATAAAGTTTATTTACAACCGAGCTACGGTTATTTAGTTATGAAAAAAATCATTTTAACATGGCATTTATGCAAAATTAAGCAATCAGCAAGTTTAAACCTATTTAACATGGATGAAAGTGACAAATTATTAATCTACACAAAATTCAAAGCATTTTACATATATAAATCATTTTAATCCGACGCACGGTTGTTGAGTTATTAAATGCATGAACATAGAGAGTTTTTCTGTAAAACTGTAAAACCTGGGATAATTGCTAAATTCGCAGAACAGGGAAAAAAATGTATGCGGGCTGAATCTCGAGTGGGCTTGGTTTCTCACCACGGCACTTGGGCCGGCTCGGTGCTGGGCTGGGGCAGAGCAAGCTGGGCCGACTGGATGTGTGGAGGGAGTCAGGCCGACTGGAGCTGGTCCACGCTAGCGCTGGAGCGGGTCAACGCAGGCAGGGGATTGAGCTAGACTTGGCGTTGGCCTCGTCCTTGATGCAGAGGAAGCAGGGCTGGAAGCAGACAGGTTCGAGCGCCCTAGGACGATGCAGAGGAGCAGCGCCAAGGGACTCGGCGGAGATGAACCAGCGAGGCCGAGAGTGGAGAAGAAGGGCGCACAGGTCCGGACGGCGGAAACGGGCCGCTGCTATCTCGAGGAGTCCGCAACGAAGGGGATGGTCGGGACCCGACGGATCCATGGAGACGGGTGGCCGGAGTTGAGCTCCATGGCGGCAGTTTCTCTGCAAAATGGCGGTGGTGTAACACAAATCAGAGAGAGGGAGATGAGATTAGGGGAGCGGAGGAAAGAGAGAAAGGGAACCAGGGCGGCGCTCAACTGAGACGACGACGGTGGAGATGCTCGGGACCCTCCTGGTCCAGATCGAGCGATGCGGGAGGACTCGGGCGCGCTCGCGACCTGCTGGTCGGAAGGACGGGCGTGAACGCAGCAGAGCTCGGGAGCAAGCTCCTGCGCGGGATGGAGGTGGCTGCGGGAGCCTCGGCGAGCTCCTGCTCGGGAGAGGAACGAGGAGGCCTGCGCGGTCGGGACAGGAGGCTCGCGGCAGCGAGGCTGCGGTGTGGTGGCTCGGCAAGAGGAGAAGGAGGCTGCGATCTGGTTGGGCGGTGCTGAAAGCAAGGAGGAGGCGCTCGGGAGCAGCAGATCGATCAGCTCGATCGGGAGGCAGCGCTGGCTTCAGGCGGCTTGAGGAAGGAACAGAGGAGGAGCCCGACTTGCTCATCTGCAGGTCGAGGTGGAGTTGGATCGAGAGGAGTTTTGGTTGGCCGGGCGTGCAAACCGAGGAGGAACAGAGTGGCGGCTGCGGGATGGGGATGGAATGGTGGATGGGACAGGGGAGATCCCGAGGAAGGGAGGCAGGTGAGTGTGCGGCGGCGGCTAGGGTAGGATCCCTAGAAAATAGGGTTTGGTCTAGGTAGGGGTTGGTCTATATATAGCAAAGTGGGTAAGGACTTGGACCCTCTGATTTACATCGGACGGTCATGACAAAAAGGTTGAAAGAGATCAAATCATAAATCGAAGATATTAGAGGCATGTTTGGAGATGATCCGAATCCATTGGCAACGGCAGAGCGGGTCGGGTTCGGGTGAGTTTCGGACGCGCACGCGAGGGGGTCTAAGAGAGGTCAACGGGGACAAGAGCCCGACAAAATAACAACGGAGGCAAGGAGAGAAGGGGCAACTATGAACGGCTACGAGTTTTATGAAAATATGCAAATGCAATGTGAATGATGCTATGAGATGAGATGCATGGCATGAACAAAATGCAAAACAAAAGACAAAAACCCAACCACGAAGGAAATAATATATCGCATCTCCGGAAAAGGCAAGAGTTGGAGTTACGAATATGGAAAGTTGTATCCGGGGCGTTACAACACTCCACCACTACGAGAGGATCTCGTCCCGAGATCTGGGATGGCACCGGAGAGAAACGGAAGAGGAAGAGGTAAAACAAAGTTGCTTCTTTGACAAACGAGTAAAACCAAAGAACCTTGAGAGGTTGAACAAAATGAAAGAGCGAAAACAACGAAGATGAACAAAGTTGAAAACACTCTGTTAGAAAAGAGGAACATGGGATACGACGAGAACCAAGGGGTTTAGTGATAAGATAGATATTGAAACCACTCATGTTAAAACTAGATAGAGAAAAAATAAGATTTATATAATTTGGGCAGCACTCCGACTGAAAAAAGAAGGAAAACTTGATAAGATGAAAAGAACTTGAAGAGATGACACCACACTCCGGTTAAATGGATAAGCATGAAAAGAACATGGTCTTGACAAAACGAGACGATGGGTCGAAGAGAGCAACATCACAATGCCTCCGGAAGAATGAATAGAAGATAGATCATTGGAATAAAGGAATGGAGAAGAAAATAACAACTTCTACCACAAATGAGTTTGGAAAGCACCCTTAAAAAAAGAAGGATAGAACGGAGTTGTTGGAAAACCAACAACGAAAAGAATAACCTTGTAGTGGACTTATGGAAACATCTCAACATTATGAGGTGAGCTTCTGCCACCAACGGAAACAAACGATTGGATTGATATCAACAAGGAGACGAGAAACTTATTTCACCGAGAGGACAAATGAAGAACTTGGGTCATTTATAAGCACCATAAATAGCAACAATCCTTAGGGAAAACTTTAGGTGAAATATAACCCAAGATAACTCCAATGAAGAGATTGATGGATTTAAATATCTCATTCTTGACAACAAGTGAATCATGAAACACGAAGGGAAATTGCCAAGAGTGACATAACACCATCTCAAGAGATAAGGTAGAAAGAATTGCACTTCGGAATGCAAGAAGAAGAATACTTGAACTCCTCAAAACAAAACATGTGTTGAGCACCATGTTTATTTTGAAGTATGGCTTGACGGATCTTAACTCCGAGAGAAATCTTGATGAACAATTGAAGAATGAAAAGAATCCTTGACGAACCATCATGTAGAGCTTCCATGAAGAACTCTGGTAAGAAAAGGATGATAAAAGAAAGAGAAGTTGAAAACACAAGGTGAAGCCTTGCAGTGATAAGATGAAGCTTTGAAATGATATAACCGAGAAAACTTTGAACTCCGGAAAGAAAAGATGAAGCATCTCAGACCGAGAATGTGATACGATGAACAAACTCCGGAAAGAAGAGATGAACAACTTAGAACTGATAAATTGATACCCTGACGAACTCCGGAAGAATGAATCAATCACTTGGATGAAACAAGAACAAGAATTATGTTATGCGTATCCTTCACCAATTTAGATTGATGACAAGCAACGGATTAGGCATACTACTTATTCTCGTTGAAAAAAAGGATTGAAGAGAGATATTTCTCAACTTGGGAAGGTCTTCAACGATCCGCCGGTAGGATTCGGGAAGACGAATGAATCTATATAATAACGAAGGAAGAGAACTCTTGAACGAACCACCATAAGAATTGAAATTGAACGTAGCAAAGGCACAATTCACCGGGAAGAATTAGAAAATGAATAAAGATGCTTGACAGAATTTAGATACATGAGAACGGAGAGATCATGAACTGATTAGTGAATACTTGAACGATGCACCGGTAAGATTTGGAGAACGAGAGCTGAAAGCTGGAATGAATAATTCTGAGATGATGGGCTCAGAAGAATCAAACTGAAAAGACTCCTGAATTGCTCTGGATGGTTGAAAAGAATTCTCACAATCGAAAACAATTATGAGAGGATGGCGTCAAGCTTGAACTAGGCATCTTTGGAAGAACGGGTAAGGATTTAAGAGGAACTCCTCTTCGGTCTTCAAAATCCGAGAATGACGACGAGAAACACCACCATGAATTGTTGAGATACTCCGGGATGAAAATTAGAAAGGTTGACCCATCGATGAAAGAATTTGGAAGATCTTGGACAAAGGCATATGACTGATGAAAATTCATTCTTACGTCAAACTTTGAAAGAATTTAAGAATCGCTCCGGATAAATTAGAAGAGTCAGGTAAGATCCTGGGAAAAGACATGTGGGTTAGGGCCCACTCAAAAGAAACACCGTTGAACGATTGCTTGAAATAAAGATTGCACCGGTAGAATTAAATGGCTTGAATGAGATAAGAACCTCAAAATAACTTGAACGGATCTGGAATGAAAAGACGAGCCTTCTGAGATAATCTTTAGCACTCCGGAAACAAATGAATAACAAGAAGTGAAAAATTAAGAGGTGCACCGGCATGAGAAAACATTTGAAACGAGGAAGGGAATATGATCAACACCGAAAACTTGACTTGAGTCCACCGGAGAAGAAAATTAGAATGGAACAATGATAAGGTTGAAGCTTCCTTTAGCATCTTCATGAGAATCACCGGATAAGAGCATTGAGGAAAAGAATGAAGAGACTTCACATCCATACGATGGATATTTGATTAAGAAATCTGAGTCCTTGAAGAAAAAGGGTGGGAGGGCGGGAAAACAAAGGCAACTTGGGTCGGATGAAACCAACACCGTTGAGAAAAAGCTTAGAATTGATCTTACGAATGTTGGAATGATCGGATTTACTTGGAGAGAAGCACACCGGTTGAGAAAAGAATTAACATGACGACCTCGATGATCAAGAAGGATTAGTATTCACATAGCAATATGAGAACACAGTTTAGAATAAGGTATGGAATCAACACTTGACATTGAAGCAACTCGAATACCACAACTCAAAACAAAAACAAAGGATTTGGCTTGCGGAATAAGCCGGAAACAAACATATGATAGATCCCATATCGTATCATGTGTCTGTTGGAAAGATATCCTACGAGATACTTGAATTCCCACTTATAAACTCCCGAAACTTTCTGGTTATGCAATCAGGTGTTGGGGATACAGGGGACACAAAATATCTCACCCAAACTAACAATACCTAGATCCAGCTGTATCCATCCTTCAACACATAACCAAGGAACCTTCGGAAATCGTTTACCTCGACCTTCGAAAATCATCCGTTATACGAGTCATGGCAATACTCTCGAGCTCGCCCCAGTACTGGGTTATCGAGGTTATCTCACCAACAACTGTACAAAAGAGATTTTCGATGTCGGCAAAGCTCAGGTATTCCAGAACCGCAACGATAAAATTGTGACGACAACACCTCGGAGCTCAACTCCCCGGGACACTGCCACAACCCCTAAATGTCAGGAGGCACCAAGAACAATGTTCTCGTCATAAGAATATCGGAACGATCCCA
The DNA here is from genome assembly GCA_021605205.1 of Aegilops longissima. Classification (NCBI taxonomy): domain Eukaryota; kingdom Viridiplantae; phylum Streptophyta; class Magnoliopsida; order Poales; family Poaceae; genus Aegilops; species Aegilops longissima. Next base: position 359,945,486 of record CM038682.1, on the reverse strand, counting down.
AGATACCCGCGTGATCCTAAAAATTTTTTTAGTGAAATTTGAGGAGAGAAGAGTCAAAACTCTACGTCAGATACCTCACCAGAGCGATTTAAGGACTGAGGAGTAAAAGGATCCTATCTCGATATATAAAATCCTAAGACTCAAAACATTTTTTCTAGACTCAACAAAGTCAGCGATTCAATCTGCGGGGGCTCCTAAGTCGGGATGGCTCGATTACCAACTTGTAACACCCTCGATGCGGCTATATCTCCCACGGTCGGGCACGACTTAGAGGCATAACCGCATTGAAAGCAATGTCGCAAGTGAGGTAATCTTCACATAACCCATGTAATACATAAGGGAAAGAGATACATAGTTGGCTTACAATCGCCACTTCACACAATACATGAGTAAAACATTACATCATACAGATACAATCCAGGTCCGACTACGGAACCAAAATAAAAGAAGACTACCCCAAATGCTACACAGATCCCCGATCGTCCCAACTGGCTCCACTATCGATCAACTGAAATGAAACAACACAATGAACAAGATCTTCATCGAGCTCCTCCTTGAGCTCGGATGCGCCACCGCATGGTTTCATCGGCACCTGAAAACTGGTTTTGAAGTATCTGTGAGTCACGGGACTCAGCAATCTCACACCGCGAGATCAAGACTATTTAAGCTTATGGGTAGGAGAAGGTAGTGAGGTGGAGCTGCAGCAGTTTACTAGCATATCTGGTGTCTAACATACGCAAATGAGAGCGAGAAGAGAAGGCAAAAGCACGGTCGAACAACTATGATCAAGAAGTGATCCTAGAACAACCCACGTCAAACATAACTCCAACACGTGTTCACTTCCTGACCACGAGAAGAGACCATCACGGTTACACACGCGTTTGTGTATTTTAATTAAGATCAACTTCGGTTTTCTACAACCGACATTAACAAATTCCCATCTGCCTCATAACCGCTGGCACGGCTTTCAAAGATAATACCCTGCAGCGGTGTCCCAACTTAGCCCATGATAAGCTCGCGATCAACGAAGGATATTCCTTCTCCCCGGAAGACCCGATCAGTCTCGAATCCTGCTACAAGACATTTCGACAAAGAATAAAACAAGACCAGCAAAGCCGCCCGGATGTGCCGACAACCTGATAGGAGCTGCACATATCTCGGTCTCGTGGCACACCGGATGAGCAGACGTCGGGTTGGCATAGACCCTGATTGCCTGGGGCCGGACATCGCTGGTTTGGGCCAAGACTCAAGGAGCACTGGTCCGGGGTTAAATAAAGATGACCCTTGAGTCTGCAGAACCCAAGGGAAAAAGGCTTAGGTGGCAAATGGTAAAACCAAGGTTGGGCCTTGTTGGAGGAGTCTTATTCAAAGCGAACTGTCAACGGGTCCCATAAATCACCCAACCGCGTTAGGGACGCAAAATCCGGGAACATAATACCGATATGACGGAAACTAGGCGGCAAGAGTGGAACAAAACACTGACATAAGGCCGAGCCTTCCACCCTTTACCAAGTATATAGATGCATTAATTAAATAAGATATATTGTGATATCCCAACAAGTAAACATGTTCCAACAAGGAACAACATCTCCATGTTCCAACAAGGAACAAACTTCATCTTCACCTGCAACTAACAACGCTATAAGAGGGGCTGAGCAAAGCGGTAACATAGCCAAACAACGGTTTGCTAGGAAAGGATGGTTAGGGCTTGACATAGCAATGTGGGAGGCAGGATAAGCAAGTGATAGGCATCGAGCATAGGCATAGCAAAAGAGCGAGCAACTAGCAAGCAAAGATAGAAGTGATTTCGAGGGTATGGTCATCTTGCTCAAATCCCGCAAGGAAGAAGAACGAATCCATGAAGAAGACAAACAGACGAGTCGAACGAATCCTCACAACTCCGAACGAAACCGGCTAACGAGAGAAGCAACCCGAAAGAAACAAACAACATGGTAAACAACCATCACATAAACATGGCATGATGCGCAAACAAGTATGATGCATGTCCGTTTAATGATTCATGGCATGGCAATATGCACAAACAAAACTACAAGTTAATGGAGCCCAATATGCAACGAAGTTGCATATTAACAAAACCCCACATCAATTATTTAGTTCACTCCTGTTAGGTACTCAACAATATTAAATGTTGGTTAACATGGCAAGAGGTGAAGCATAACAAAACTAACTATTTAGGCAAGTTTAAATGAGGCCGGAAACAACAAGCAACAATTCCGGAAAATCCCCATGTGCATATTTTGAGTTTGGTACTGTTCTGTCCTAGCATATTTTAATGTTGTTAAACAGGAAAATAAAGTGCAACATGTTAATCTATGCATTTTTCCACCCCATTTACATATAAAGTTTATTTACAACCGAGCTACGGTTATTTAGTTATGAAAAAAAATCATTTTAACATGGCATTTATGCAAAATTAAGCAATCAGCAAGTTTAAACCTATTTAACATGGATGAAAGTGAAAAATTATTAATCTACACAAAATTCTAAGCATTTTACATATATAAATCATTTTAATCCGATGCACGGTTGTTGAATTATTAAATGCATGAACATAGAGGGTTTTTCTGTAAAACTGTAAAACCTGGGATAATTGCTAAATTCGCAGAACAGGGAAAAAAATGTATGTGGGCTGAATCTCGAGTGGGCTTGGTTTCTCACCACGGCACTTGGGCCGGCTCGGTGCTGGGCTGGGGCAGAGCAAGCTGGGCCGACTGGATGTGTGGAGGGAGTCGGGCCGACCGAGCTGGTCCACGTTGGGCCGAGCGGTCAACGCAGTGGGATCAAGCCGACTTGGCGCTGGCCTCGCCCTGATGCAGAGGGAAGTGGCTGGAAGCAGACAGGTTCGAGCGCCCTAGGACGATGCAGAGGAGCAGCGCCGGCGGGACTCCGGCGGAGATGAACCAGGCGAGGCCGAGAGTGGACGAATCGGGGCGGCACAGGGTCCTGGACGGCGGAAACGGGGCCGCGGCTATCTGAGGAGTCCAGCAACGAAGGGGATGGTCGGGACCCGACGGATCCGCGGAGACAAGGTGGCCGGAGTTGGAGCTCCATGGCGGCAGTTTCTCTGCAAAATGGCGGTGGTGTAACACAAATCAGAGAGAGGGAGATGAGATTAGGGGAGCGGAGGAAAGAGAGAAAGGGAACCAGGGCGGCGCTCAACTGAGACGATGACGGTGGAGATGCTCGGGACCCTCCTGGTCCAGATCAAGCGATGCGGGAGGACTCGGGCGCGCTCGCGACCTGCTGGTCGGAAGGACGGGCGTGAACGCAGCAGAGCTCGGGAGCAAGCTCCTGCGCGGGATGGAGGTGGCTGCGGGAGCCTCGGCGAGCTCCTGCTCGGGAGAGGAACGAGGAGGCCTGCGCGGTCGGGACAGGAGGCTCGCGGCATGGAGGCTGCGGGTGTGGTGGCTCGGCAAGAGGAGAAGGAGGCTGCGATCTGGTTGGGCGGTGCTGAAAGCAAGGAGGAGGTGCTCGGGAAGGAACAGAGGAGGAGCTCGGCTTGCTCATCTGCAGGTCGAGGTGGAGTTGGATCGAGAGGAGTTTTGGTTGGCCGGGCGTGCAAACCGAGGAGGAACAGAGTGGCGGCTGCGGGATGGGGATGGAATGGTGGATGGGACAGGGGAGATCCCGAGGAAGGGAGGCAGGTGAGTGTGCGGCGACAGCTATGGTAGGATCCCTAGAAAATAGGGTTTGGTCTAGGTAGGGGTTGGTCTATATATAGCAAAGTGGGTAAGGACTTGGACCCTCTGATTTACATCGGACGGTCATGATAAAAAGGTTGAAAGAGATCAAATCATAAATCGAAGATATTAGAGGCATGTTTGGAGATGATCCGAATCCATTGGCAACGACAGAGCGGGTCGGGTTCGGGTGAGTTTCGGACGCGCACGCGAGGGGGTCTAAGAGAGGTCAACGGGGACAAGAGCCCGACAAAATAACAACAGAGGCAAGGAGAGAAGGGGCAACTACGAACGGCTATGAGTTTTATGAAAATATGCAAATGCAATGTGAATGATGCTATGAGATGAGATGCATGGCATGAACAAAATGCAAAACAAAAGACAAAAACCCAACCACGAAGGAAATAATATATCGCATCTCCGGAAAAGGCAAGAGTTGGAGTTACGAATATGGAAAGTTGTATCCGGGGCGTTACAGCCAGCCCCCCCATCCCTCGGTTACATAGGGTTCAATGTGAGTTAAGACAGGGACGTTACTGGTAGTGCCGGCTATAAATGACAACTAATGATCTTCAAGACTACGGAGTGAATGCCTGACCGTTGCCATACTGGGGCGACTATAGGTCTTCCGTGCTCCGGGTGATTTTTTAGTATGGCCGAGTGGAATATCTAGTCGAGTGGATTCACTCCAAGGTGGTTTCAGTCGGTATCTTCCGTTGGTCTTTGAATGTCTTTTACTCTAGGGCGGTGTCCTTGGGTAGGGCGTCTAGGTCAGGCCTAAGACCCTACCCTAGGTATATGTCATCATCAGCGTCCGGTGGGAAGGAAAAAGAAGGTAAGTACCCCGAGTGATGATGACCTCTCTGTGTACACCAGGAAGTTGTTCAATCAAGGAGCAACAGGGGCTGTGTGGGGAAGTGGAGGCACCCTCGTCTTATCAAGTGCCACGCGTTGACCGGTTCCGCAGGTGGTTGGGGCCCATGGCGCCTCCCGGCCAAGTCCGAAGCGCGCTTGGGTCTGGGCCTCACTGTCGGCATTAGGGAACCAGGGTACCAGACTTGCTCGTCATGCCCATGGCATGGCTCCATCAATGGCCTGGTACGACCCATTTTCAACATCAACAACACAAGACCCTCGCGAGGGGCCAAGTCTCGCGAGGCAGATGACGCCAAGACCTCCGGAAGGAGCGGCCTCCTAGGCTGGCTCCTGAGGAGTGGAGATTCATATGCGAGCGCCCACTTCATGAGGATCAAGTGACGCAAGCCATGAAGACCAAGGCCAGGGGGGCGCCAGCGGGCGCAGTACAGTAGGTTTCCTCTTTGGTGCTAAAGAGGCAAGCGCATGCGCGGAGTCCTGAGGAATCAGCCAAAGGTTTCCATTTCCATGCTACAAGACCAAGACCGCCAGGACGGAACGATGGATGTCATCCCCGAGACCACCACGGCGTCATAGACAGGAGCTTTGCAGGCGAAGACCACCTTTCGTCAAGATAAGATGTACTAGTTGTCCCCCTTTGAATTTGGCCGTTGTGGGATCCCTTCACGCCTTCATTTCAGGGGAAGAGGACCAAGGCCACTATAAATATAGCCTAGCCACCACCATATAAGAGGAGGAACCCGAACCCTCACTAGCTAGCACCAACGCCAGAACACACCTCCTGAGGTCGTTCTTCCTCTATACTAGTTCATCCACAGCCCACCTCGAGGCTAATCCACTACAAAGCAGGAGTAGGGTTTTACACCGCAAGGTGGCCCCAACCTGGGTAAACTGTCGTGTCCTCTTCCTTTCCTGTTCATCGAGCTAGCCTGAGAGATCGACGAGCTAGCAGGCTGGGGAGATTGAGTTCTTCGCACACACACCCCAGAGTTCGAACCTTTCTTTCGTCTGCGGAGCCCCGAATCCGACAACAATGACGTCAAAAGGAAAAGAGGATGTGGAAACCCTTCAAGGTGTCTAGGACATACATTGGCAAAAGCTCAAGACTCTTCATTTCTATTTTAGTGATCCAAGATCACATTGAGTCCATAGGAAAGCCAATACTATTAAAAGGGGATGATGTGTTTCTTAATGGCTTGCTTGCTCAAATGCTTAGTGATATGCTCCAAATCCCTCAAGCACTTTCTCATTCCAAATATGTGAAACCCCTAAACTCCAACTCGGCCCCACCGATTCTTTCTATCCGGGGCCACTAAGTTCATATGACATAGCCATTGCCAGAAACCCCAATAGTTCGGTCACACCGATATGGATCTCGGTCTCACCGAGATGTCCTTGCCAATTCTCTGTTGCCTATTGCAATTATTTCGGCCTTACCGAAATAGCGATCGGTCTCACCGAGTTGGCTTCACATTTTCTCTATTGCCTTATTGCTTCACTTCGGTCTTACCGAGTTGATGCAATCGGTGCCACCGACTTTATGTTTTCTCTAAGCCCTAGCACATCCGTCCCACTGAGTTGTTCCAGTTGGTCCCATCGAGATTCCTAATGTTCACATTTTGAACTAAATCGGTCTCACCGAGTTCTTCTATTCGGTCTCGACCGAAAGGTCAAATGTGTAACGTTGATTTTGTGTGGAGGCTATATATACCCTTCCACCCCCTTCTCCATATGTGAGAGAGCCATCAGAACGTGCCTACACTTCAAGCATACATTTTCCGAGAGAGAACCACCTACTCATGTGTTGAGATCATGATATACCAATCCTACCACAAGAATCTTGATTTGTAGCCTTCCCCAAGTTGCTTTCCACTCAAATCATCTTTCCACCATATCCAAATCAGTGAGAGAGAGTTGAGTGTTGGAGAGACTATCATTTGAAGCACAAGAGAAAGGAGTTCATCA